>CM051235.1:239489912-240064844 GCA_027917425.1 Gastrophryne carolinensis | reverse complement strand
CCCACCAACATCCCACCCTCTATTCCCCCCCCACCAACATCCCACCCTCTATTCCCCCCCACCAACATCCCACCCTCTATTCCCCCCCCACCAACATCCCACCCTCTATTCCCCCCCCACCAACATCCCACCCTCTATTCCCCCCCCACCAACATCCCACCCTCTATTCCCCCCCCACCAACATCCCACCCTCTATTCCCCCCCACAACATCCCACCCTCTATTCCCCCCCCACCAACATCCCACCCTCTAATCCCCCCCCCACCAACATCCCACCCTCTATCCCCCCCACCAACATCCCACCCTCTATCCCCCCCCACCAACATCCCACCCTCTATCCCCCCCACCAACATCCCACCCTCTATTCCCCCCCCACCAACATCCCACCCTCTATTCCCCCCCCACCAACATCCCACCCTCAATTCCCCCCCCACCACATCCCACCCTCAATCCCCCCCCACCACATCCCACCCTCTATTCCCCCCCCCCACCCACCCTCAATCCCCCCCACCACATCCCACCCCAATCCCCCCCACCAACATCCCACCCTCTATTCCCCCCCCACCAACATCCCACCCTCTATTCCCCCCCCACCAACATCCCACCCTCTATTCCCCCCCCACCAACATCCCACCCTCTATTCCCCCCCACCAACATCCCACCCTCAATTCCCCCCCACCAACATCCCACCCTCATTCCCCCCCACCAACATCCACCCTCTATTCCCCCCCACCAACATCCCACCCTCTATTCCCCCCCCCACCAACATCCCACCCTCTATTCCCCCCCACCAACATCCCACCCTCAATCCCCCCCCCACCAACATCCCACCCTCAATTCCCCCCCACCACATCCCACCCCTATCCCCCCCCCACCACATCCCACCCTCAATCCCCCCCCACCAACACCCACCCCTCTATCCCCCCCACCAACATCCCACCCATCCCCCCCCCCACCAACCCCCCCTCATTCCCCCCCCACCAACATCCCACCCTCTATTCCCCCCCCACCAACATCCCACCCTCTATTCCCCCCCACCAACATCCCACCCTCTATTCCCCCCCCCACCAACATCCCACCCTCTATCCCCCCCCCACCAACACCCACCCTCAATCCCCCCCACCAACATCCCACCCTCTATCCCCCCCCCACCAACATCCACCCTCTATTCCCCCCCCACCACACCCACCCACAACCCCCCCCCCCCCACATCCCACCCTCTATTCCCCCCCCCACCAACACCACCCTCTATTCCCCCCCACCAACATCCCACCCTCTATCCCCCCCCCACCAACATCCCACCCTCTATTCCCCCCCACCAACATCCCACCCTCTATTCCCCCCCCCACCAACATCCCACCCTCTATTCCCCCCCACCAACATCCCACCCTCTATTCCCCCCCACCACATCCCACCCTCTATTCCCCCCCCCACCATCATCCCACCCTCTATTCCCCCCCCCACCAACATCCCACCCTCTATTCCCCCCCACCAACATCCCACCCTCTATTCCCCCCCCCACCAACATCCCACCCTCTATTCCCCCCCACCAACATCCCACCCTCTATTCCCCCCCCACCAACATCCCACCCTCTATTCCCCCCCACCAACATCCCACCCTCTATTCCCCCCCACCATCATCCCACCCTCTATTCCCCCCCACCATCATCCCACCCTCTATTCCCCCCCACCAACATCCCACCCTCTATTCCCCCCCACCAACATCCACCCTCTATTCCCCCCCACCATCATCCCACCCTCTATTCCCCCCCCCACCATCATCCCACCCTCTATTCCCCCCCCACCAACATCCCACCCTCTATTCCCCCCCCACCAACATCCCACCCTCTATTCCCCCCCACCAACATCCCACCCTCTATTCCCCCCCACCAACATCCCACCCTCTATTCCCCCCCACCATCATCCCACCCTCTATTCCCCCCCCACCATCATCCCACCCTCTATTCCCCCCCACCAACATCCCACCCTCTATTCCCCCCCCACCAACACCCACCCTCTATTCCCCCCCACCATCATCCCACCCTCTATTCCCCCCCCCCCCACCATCATCCCACCCTCTATTCCCCCCCACCATCATCCCACCCTCTATTCCCCCCCCCACCAACATCCCACCCTCTATTCCCCCCCCACCACATCCCACCCTCTATTCCCCCCCCACCAACATCCCACCCTCTATTCCCCCCCCACCACCATCCCACCCTCTATTCCCCCCCCACCAACATCCCACCCTCTATTCCCCCCCACCAACATCCCACCCTCTATTCCCCCCCCACCAACATCCCACCCTCAATCCCCCCCACCAACATCCCACCCTCTATCCCCCCCCACCAACATCCCACCCTCTATTCCCCCCCCCCACCAACATCCCACCCTCTATTCCCCCCCCCACCAACATCCCACCCTCTATTCCCCCCCACCAACATCCCACCCTCTATTCCCCCCCCACCAACATCCCACCCTCTATTCCCCCCCCACCAACATCCCACCCTCTATTCCCCCCCACCAACATCCCACCCTCTATTCCCCCCCACCAACATCCCACCCTCTATCCCCCCCCACCAACATCCCACCCTCTATTCCCCCCCACCAACATCCCACCCTCTATTCCCCCCCCACCAACATCCCACCCTCTATTCCCCCCCCACCAACATCCCACCCTCTATTCCCCCCCCACCAACATCCCACCCTCTATTCCCCCCCCACCAACATCCCACCCTCTATTCCCCCCCCACCAACATCCCACCCTCTATTCCCCCCCCACCAACATCCCACCCTCTATTCCCCCCCACCAACATCCCACCCTCTATTCCCCCCCACCAACATCCCACCCTCTATTCCCCCCCCCCACCAACATCCCACCCTCTATTCCCCCCCCACCAACATCCCACCCTCTATTCCCCCCCCCACCAACATCCCACCCTCTATTCCCCCCCCACCAACATCCCACCCTCTATTCCCCCCCCACCAACATCCCACCCTCTATTCCCCCCCCACCAACATCCCACCCTCTATTCCCCCCCACCAACATCCCACCCTCTATTCCCCCCACCAACATCCCACCCTCTATTCCCCCCCACCAACATCCCACCCTCTATTCCCCCCCCCCACCAACATCCCACCCTCTATTCCCCCCCACCAACATCCCACCCTCTATTCCCCCCCCACCAACATCCCACCCTCTATTCCCCCCCACCAACATCCCACCCTCTATTCCCCCCCACCAACATCCCACCCTCTATTCCCCCCCCCCACCAACATCCCACCCTCTATTCCCCCCCCCACCAACATCCCACCCTCTATTCCCCCCTCACCAACATCCCACCCTCTATTCCCCCCCACCAACATCCCACCCTCTATTCCCCCCCACCAACATCCCACCCTCTATTCCCCCCCCCACCACATCCCACCCTCTATTCCCCCCCACCAACATCCCACCCTCTATTCCCCCCCCACCAACATCCCACCCCTCTATTCCCCCCCCACCAACATCCCACCCTCTATTCCCCCCCACCAACATCCCACCCTCTATTCCCCCCCCCCACCATCATCCCACCCTCTATTCCCCCCCCCACCATCATCCCACCCTCTATTCCCCCCCCCCCACCAACATCCCACCCTCTATTCCCCCCCACCAACATCCCACCCTCTATTCCCCCCCCCCCACACCACCCTCTATCCCCCCCACCAACACCCCACCCTCTATTCCCCCCCCACCAACATCCCACCCTCTATTCCCCCCCACCAACATCCCACCCTCTATTCCCCCCCACCAACATCCCACCCTCTATTCCCCCCCACCAACATCCCACCCTCTATTCCCCCCCACCATCATCCCACCCTCTATTCCCCCCACCAACATCCCACCCTCTATTCCCCCCCCCACCAACATCCCACCCTCTATTCCCCCCCCACCACATCCCACCCTCTATCCCCCCCCACCAACACCCACCCTCTATTCCCCCCCCACCACCACAACCCCCCCCACCCCCACCCCCCCCCACATCCCCCCCAACCCCCCCACCACATCCCACCCTCAATTCCCCCCCCACCAACACCAACCCCCCTCCCCCACCCCCAAACCACCCCACCCCCCCCACAACCCCCCCCCACCACATCCCACCCTCTATCCCCCCCACCAACACCCACCCTCTATTCCCCCCCACCACATCCCACCCTCTATCCCCCCCCACCACATCCCACCCTCTATTCCCCCCCACCAACATCCCACCCTCTATCCCCCCCCACCACCATCCCCCCCTCTATTCCCCCCCCCAACATCCACCCTCATTCCCCCCCCACCCCCCCTCTATCCCCCCCCACCAACATCCCCCCCTCAATCCCCCCCCACCAACATCCCACCCTCTATCCCCCCCCCACCACATCCACCCTATTCCCCCCCCCCCACCAACATCCCACCCTCTATTCCCCCCCACCAACATCCCACCCTCTATTCCCCACCAACATCCCCCCTCTATTCCCCCCCACCATCATCCCACCCTCTATTCCCCCCCACCAACATCCCACCCTCTATTCCCCCCCCACCATCATCCCACCCTCTATTCCCCCCCCCCCACCAACATCCCACCCTCTATTCCCCCCCACCATCATCCCACCCTCTATTCCCCCCCCCACCAACATCCCACCCTCTATTCCCCCCCCACCAACATCCCACCCTCTATTCCCCCCCACCATCATCCCACCCTCTATTCCCCCCCCCCACCAACATCCCACCCTCTATTCCCCCCCCCCACCAACATCCCACCCTCTATTCCCCCCCCACCAACATCCCACCCTCTATTCCCCCCCCACCAACATCCCACCCTCTATTCCCCCCCACCAACATCCCACCCTCTATTCCCCCCCCCCACCATCATCCCACCCTCTATTCCCCCCCACCAACATCCCACCCTCTATTCCCCCCCACCATCATCCCACCCTCTATTCCCCCCCCACCAACATCCCACCCTCTATCCCCCCCCCCACCAACATCCCACCCTCTATTCCCCCCCCCCACCAACATCCCACCCTCTATTCCCCCCCACCAACATCCCACCCTCTATTCCCCCCCCCACCAACATCCCACCCTCTATTCCCCCCACCAACATCCCACCCTCTATTCCCCCCCACCATCATCCCACCCTCTATTCCCCCCCACCATCATCCCACCCTCTATTCCCCCCCCACCAACATCCCACCCTCTATTCCCCCCACCAACATCCCACCCTCTATTCCCCCCCCCACCAACATCCCACCCTCTATTCCCCCCACCAACATCCCACCCTCTATTCCCCCCCACCATCATCCCACCCTCTATTGCCCCCCCACCAACATCCCACCCTCTATTGCCCCCCCCACCAACATCCCACCCTCTATTCCCCCCCACCAACATCCCACCCTCTATTCCCCCCCACCAACATCCCACCCTCTATTCCCCCCCACCAACATCCCACCCTCTATTCCCCCCCCACCAACATCCCACCCTCTATTCCCCCCCACCAACATCCCACCCTCTATTCCCCCCCACCATCATCCCACCCTCTATTCCCCCCCCCCCCACCAACATCCCACCCTCTATTCCCCCCCACCAACATCCCACCCTCTATTCCCCCCCACCATCATCCCACCCTCTATTCCCCCCCCACCAACATCCCACCCTCTATTCCCCCCCACCAACATCCCACCCTCTATTCCCCCCCACCAACATCCCACCCTCTATTCCCCCCCCCACCAACATCCCACCCTCTATTCCCCCCCCACCAACATCCCACCCTCTATTCCCCCCCCACCAACATCCCACCCTCTATTCCCCCCCACCAACATCCCACCCTCTATTCCCCCCCCACCAACATCCCACCCTCTATTCCCCCCCCCCAACATCCCACCCTCTATTCCCCCCCCCCAACATCCCACCCTCTATTCCCCCCCCACCATCATCCCACCCTCTATTCCCCCCCACCATCATCCCACCCTCTATTCCCCCCTACCATCATCCCACCCTCTATTCCCCCCCCCCCACCAACATCCCACCCTCTATTCCCCCCCCCACCAACATCCCACACTCTATACCCCCCCACCATCATCCCACCCTCTATTCCCCCCCCCCACCAACATCCCACCCTCTATTCCCCCCCACCATCATCCCACCCTCTATTCCCCCCCCCCCCCCCACCAACATCCCACCCTCTATTCCCCCCCCCCACCAACATCCCACACTCTATTCCCCCCCCACCATCATCCCACCCTCTATTCCCCCCCCCCCCCACCAACATCCCACACTCTATTCCCCCCCCACCAACATCCCACCCTCTATTCCCCCCCCCCACCAACATCCCACCCTCTATTCCCCCCCACCAACATCCCACCCTCTATTCCCCCCCCACCAACATCCCACCCTCTATTCCCCCCCACCATCATCCCACCCTCTATTCCCCCCCCCACCAACATCCCCCCTCTATTCCCCCTTTTCTGAATGGCCAGTGTGGGAACGCATGAGCTGGAGGGAAGCATGTGGCACTCCATTTAGAATCTGCAGATTGCAGAGTGAGGCAATAATTTCTGCTTGGCAGGCGTCACTCTGCAATCTATTCTGATACTATTCTGTAATACTCATAGGGGGGTGGATATGCAGTTAGGGATACTTTTTTTTACTAAATGAATATTTAATTATTAAAGTATACCAAAACTCTGGATTTTGACTATCCTGGGTGTTGGTCCTTTCCCCCGCTGCGTGTAACCCCCTAGATCGCCGAACCCAACTCACCTCTTCCCGGTCCTACGCATTTTGAGGGTGCTCGTAGCCTCTGATGTCACGTCGTCTAAGGCTTCATCTAAGGCCAGTGGTGCCGAGCGCGCTGACGGACTCATCCTCCGCTATCCTCTAACAGGGAACGTGCCCGCGCTGGCCATTAACAAATAGCTGGCACAGCACACGCCCTGCTAGAGGGACAGCGGGGATGCGGCTGCGGCTTGCGTATGTGCCGTTGGACCGGGAAACAAGTTAAGTGTATGGGGCGAACTGGGGGGTTTCACACAGCGGGGCATCCCGATTTTGGATGCCCTGGGGGAGGGAATCTTATACATTCTTGGGCCAATCACCATGGGTTTTGTCCACTTTAAAGATTTTTTTTCAAAAGTCACAGACAGACCTTAAACCAGATGATTGAGACAGACCCTCTTTAGAAGGAGCTGGCATGTCTTGGGCCCAACAGAAGAACTGGTCTGGGCCCCACCCTACAGCTAAATGTACCTATAACTTCTTACACAAATGCAGCATGTGCACAAATTAACACGTGGGATGAGGCCTGCAGGGCAAAGGAGGGCTGTGGGGTAGAGGGAGGCACAGGAGAGTTGGGGGTAAAGGGAGGCAGAGGGAGGCACAGGAGGATTGAGGGTAGAGTAGAGGGAGGCAGACTAGGGTTATGGGCAGAGGGAGGCACAGGAGGATTGGGGGTAGAGTAGAGGGAGGCAGACTAGGGTTATGGGGCAGAGGGAGGCACAGGAGGATTGGGGGTAGAGTAGAGGGAGGCAGACTAGGGTTATGGGGCAGAGGGAGGCACAGGAGGATTGGGGGTAGAGTAGAGGGAGGTTGCCTAGGGTTATGGGGCAGAGGGAGGCACAGGAGGATTGGGGGTAGAGTAGAGGGAGGTTGCCTAGGGTTGTGGGCAGAGGGAGGCACAGGAGGATTGGGGGTAGAGTAGAGGGAGGCAGACTAGGGTCATGGGGCAGAGGGAGGCACAGGAGGATTGGGGGTAGAGTAGAGGGAGGCAGCCTAGGGTTGTGGGCAGAGGGAGGCACAGGAGGATTGGGGGTAGAGTAGAGGGAGGCAGACTAGAGTTATGGGGCAGAGGGAGGCACAGGAGGATTGGGGGTAGAGTAGAGGGAGGCAGACTAGGGGTATGGGGCAGAGGGAGGCACAGGAGGATTGGGGGTAGAGTAGAGGGAGGTTGCCTAGGGTTGTGGGCAGAGGGAGGCACAGGAGGATTGGGGGTAGAGTAGAGGGAGGCAGACTAGGGTTATGGGGCAGAGGGAGGCACAGGAGGATTGGGGGTAGAGTAGAGGGAGGCAGCCTAGGGTTGTGGGCAGAGGGAGGCACAGGAGGATTGGGGGTAGAGTAGAGGGAGGCAGACTAGGGTTATGGGGCAGAGGGAGGCACAGGAGGATTGGGGGTAGAGTAGAGGGAGGCAGACTAGAGTTATGGGGCAGAGGGAGGCACAGGAGGATTGGGGGTAGAGTAGAGGGAGGCAGACTAGAGTTATGGGGCAGAGGGAGGCACAGGAGGATTGGGGGTAGAGTAGAGGGAGGCAGACTAGGGCTATGGGGCAGAGGGAGGCACAGGAGGATTGGGGGTAGAGTAGAGGGAGGCAGACTAGAGTTATGGGGCAGAGGGAGGCACAGGAGGATTGGGGGTAGAGTAGAGGAAGGCAGACTAGGGTCATGGGGCAGAGGGAGGCACAGGAGGATTGGGGGTAGAGTAGAGGGAGGCAGACTAGAGTTATGGGGCAGAGGGAGGCACAGGAGGATTGGGGGTAGAGTAGAGGGAGGCAGACTAGGGCTATGGGGCAGAGGGAGGCACAGGAGGATTGGGGGTAGAGTAGAGGGAGGCAGACTAGGGTCATGGGGCAGAGGGAGGCACAGGAGGATTGGGGGTAGAGTAGAGGGAGGCAGACTAGGGTCATGGGGCAGAGGGAGGCACAGGAGGATTGGGGGTAGAGTAGAGGGAGGCAGACTAGGGTCATGGGGCAGAGGGAGGCACAGGAGGATTGGGGGTAGAGTAGAGGGAGGCAGACTAGGGTTATGGGGCAGAGGGAGGCACAGGAGGATTGGGGGTAGAGTAGAGGGAGGCAGACTAGGGTCATGGGGCGGAGGGAGGCACAGGAGGATTGGGGGTAGAGTAGAGGGAGGCAGACTAGGGTCATGGGGCAGAGGGAGGCACAGGAGGATTGGGGGTAGAGTAGAGGGAGGCAGACTAGGGTCATGGGGCAGAGGGAGGCACAGGAGGATTGGGGGTAGAGTAGAGGAAGGCAGACTAGGGTCATGGGGCAGAGGGAGGCACAGGAGGATTGGGGGTAGAGTAGAGGGAGGCAGACTAGGGTCATGGGGCAGAGGGAGGCACAGGAGGATTGGGGTTAGAGTAGAGGGAGGCAGACTAGAGTTATGGGGCAGAGGGAGGCACAGGAGGATTGGGGGTAGAGTAGAGGGAGGCAGACTAGAGTTATGGGGCAGAGGGAGGCACAGGAGGATTGGGGGTAGAGTAGAGGGAGGCAGACTAGGGCTATGGGGCAGAGGGAGGCACAGGAGGATTGGGGGTAGAGTAGAGGGAGGCAGACTAGAGTTATGGGGCAGAGGGAGGCACAGGAGGATTGGGGGTAGAGTAGAGGAAGGCAGACTAGGGTCATGGGGCAGAGGGAGGCACAGGAGGATTGGGGGTAGAGTAGAGGGAGGCAGACTAGAGTTATGGGGCAGAGGGAGGCACAGGAGGATTGGGGGTAGAGTAGAGGGAGGCAGACTAGGGTCATGGGGCAGAGGGAGGCACAGGAGGATTGGGGGTAGAGTAGAGGGAGGCAGACTAGGGTCATGGGGCAGAGGGAGGCACAGGAAGATTGGGGGTAGAGTAGAGGGAGGCAGACTAGGGTCATGGGGCAGAGGGAGGCACAGGAGGATTGGGGGTAGAGTAGAGGGAGGCAGACTAGGGTTATGGGGCAGAGGGAGGCACAGGAGGATTGGGGGTAGAGTAGAGGGAGGCAGACTAGAGTTATGGGGCAGAGGGAGGCACAGGAGGATTGGGGGTAGAGTAGAGGGAGGCAGACTAGAGTTATGGGGCAGAGGGAGGCACAGGAGGATTGGGGGTAGAGTAGAGGGAGGCAGACTAGGGCTATGGGGCAGAGGGAGGCACAGGAGGATTGGGGGTAGAGTAGAGGGAGGCAGACTAGAGTTATGGGGCAGAGGGAGGCACAGGAGGATTGGGGGTAGAGTAGAGGAAGGCAGACTAGGGTCATGGGGCAGAGGGAGGCACAGGAGGATTGGGGGTAGAGTAGAGGGAGGCAGACTAGGGTTATGGGGCAGAGGGAGGCACAGGAGGATTGGGGGTAGAGTAGAGGGAGGCAGACTAGAGTTATGGGGCAGAGGGAGGCACATGAGGATTGGGGGTAGAGTAGAGGGAGGCAGACTAGGGCTATGGGGCAGAGGGAGGCACAGGAGGATTGGGGGTAGAGTAGAGGGAGGCAGACTAGAGTTATGGGGCAGAGGGAGGCACAGGAGGATTGGGGGTAGAGTAGAGGGAGGCAGACTAGAGTTATGGGGCAGAGGGAGGCACAGGAGGATTGGGGGTAGAGTAGAGGGAGGCAGACTAGGGCTATGGGGCAGAGGGAGGCACAGGAGGATTGGGGGTAGAGTAGAGGGAGGCAGACTAGAGTTATGGGGCAGAGGGAGGCACAGGAGGATTGGGGGTAGAGTAGAGGAAGGCAGACTAGGGTCATGGGGCAGAGGGAGGCACAGGAGGATTGGGGGTAGAGTAGAGGGAGGCAGACTAGAGTTATGGGGCAGAGGGAGGCACAGGAGGATTGGGGGTAGAGTAGAGGGAGGCAGACTAGGGTCATGGGGCAGAGGGAGGCACAGGAGGATTGGGGGTAGAGTAGAGGGAGGCAGACTAGGGTCATGGGGCAGAGGGAGGCACAGGAGGATTGGGGGTAGAGTAGAGGGAGGCAGACTAGGGTCATGGGGCAGAGGGAGGCACAGGAGGATTGGGGGTAGAGTAGAGGGAGGCAGACTAGGGTTATGGGGCAGAGGGAGGCTTAGGAGGATTGGGGGTAGAGTAGAGGGAGGCAGACTAGAGTTATGGGGCAGAGGGAGGCACAGGAGGATTGGGGGTAGAGTAGAGGGAGGCAGACTAGAGTTATGGGGCAGAGGGAGGCACAGGAGGATTGGGGGTAGAGTAGAGGGAGGCAGACTAGGGCTATGGGGCAGAGGGAGGCACAGGAGGATTGGGGGTAGAGTAGAGGGAGGCAGACTAGAGTTATGGGGCAGAGGGAGGCACAGGAGGATTGGGGGTAGAGTAGAGGAAGGCAGACTAGGGTCATGGGGCAGAGGGAGGCACAGGAGGATTGGGGGTAGAGTAGAGGGAGGCAGACTAGGGTTATGGGGCAGAGGGAGGCACAGGAGGATTGGGGGTAGAGTAGAGGGAGGCAGACTAGAGTTATGGGGCAGAGGGAGGCACATGAGGATTGGGGGTAGAGTAGAGGGAGGCAGACTAGGGCTATGGGGCAGAGGGAGGCACAGGAGGATTGGGGGTAGAGTAGAGGGAGGCAGACTAGGGTCATGGGGCAGAGGGAGGCACAGGAGGATTGGGGGTAGAGTAGAGGGAGGCAGACTAGGGTTATGGGGCAGAGGGAGGCACAGGAGGATTGGGGGTAGAGTAGAGGGAGGCAGACTAGGGTCATGGGGCAGAGGGAGGCACAGGAGGATTGGGGGTAGAGTAGAGGGAGGCAGACTAGGGTTATGGGGCAGAGGGAGGCACAGGAGGATTGGGGGTAGAGTAGAGGGAGGCAGACTAGGGTTATGGGGCAGAGGGAGGCACAGGAGGATTGGGGGTAGAGTAGAGAGAGGCAGACTAGGGTTATGGGGCAGAGGGAGGCACAGGAGGATTGGGGGTAGAGTAGAGGGAGGCAGACTAGGGTTATGGGGCAGAGGGAGGCACAGGAGGATTGGGGGTAGAGTAGAGAGAGGCAGACTAGGGTTATGGGGCAGAGGGAGGCACAGGAGGATTGGGGGTAGAGTAGAGGGAGGCAGACTAGGGTTATGGGGCAGAGGGAGGCACAGGAGGATTGGGGGTAGAGTAGAGGGAGGCAGACTAGGGTCATGGGGCAGAGGGAGGCACAGGAGGATTGGGGGTAGAGTAGAGGGAGGCAGACTAGGGTTATGGGGCAGAGGGAGGCACAGGAGGATTGGGGGTAGAGTAGAGGGAGGCAGACTAGGGTTATGGGGCGGAGGGAGGCACAGGAGGATTGGGGGTAGAGTAGAGGGAGGCAGACTAGGGTCATGGGGCAGAGGGAGGCACAGGAGGATTGGGGGTAGAGTAGAGGAAGGCAGACTAGGGTCATGGGGCAGAGGGAGGCACAGGAGGATTGGGGGTAGAGTAGAGGGAGGCAGACTAGGGTTATGGGGCAGAGGGAGGCACAGGAGGATTGGGGGTAGAGTAGAGGGAGGCAGACTAGGGTCATGGGGCAGAGGGAGGCACAGGAGGATTGGGGGTAGAGTAGAGGGAGGCAGACTAGGGTTATGGGGCAGAGGGAGGCACAGGAGGATTGGGGGTAGAGTAGAGGGAGGCAGACTAGGGTCATGGGGCAGAGGGAGGCACAGGAGGATTGGGGGTAGAGTAGAGGAAGGCAGACTAGGGTCATGGGGCAGAGGGAGGCACAGGAGGATTGGGGGTAGAGTAGAGGGAGGCAGACTAGGGTTATGGGGCAGAGGGAGGCACAGGAGGATTGGGGGTAGAGTAGAGGGAGGCAGACTAGAGTTATGGGGCAGAGGGAGGCACAGGAGGATTGGGGGTAGAGTAGAGGGAGGCAGACTAGGGTCATGGGGCAGAGGGAGGCACAGGAGGATTGGGGGTAGAGTAGAGGAAGGCAGACTAGGGTCATGGGGCAGAGGGAGGCACAGGAGGATTGGGGGTAGAGTAGAGGGAGGCAGACTAGGGTCATGGGGCAGAGGGAGGCACAGGAGGATTGGGGGTAGAGTAGAGGGAGGCAGACTAGGGTCATGGGGCAGAGGGAGGCAGAGGGGAGTTTGGTTCACTTTAAGAGATGTGCACCATGCATGGTGGGCCCACAAAGTTCTGTCTTATTCCGGACCTTCACCATGATTTATTGAAAAGCCCAAACCCTTTTAAAATGATTCCCCAGCATCTAAAATTAATATATTTTAGGTTTTTAGTCACTTACATATTAATTTTCCCCCACTGGGCTGCAAATCTGTTCAGGACTTTAAGATATGGGCGCCACTATCCTCACTCAGAAGCATCACACTTACTGAGGAGAGGAGAGGAGAGCGGGATAAAGTACAGGGGGCGGGTTATAGCTGTGCTTTGCGCAGAGCTGGGTTCAGGAAAAGGTCAGCAGTCCCAGAATGCAGAGCAACACAGTCAGAAGGCACTTCCTGTTTGCAGGATGCCTGATGTTCCATAAGCCGCCATCTTGGATGTTTAAAGGCTCATAACATGCAGTAGATGCAGGTAGGATGATTTTTAATGTGAGCAATCTGTATGTACAGGGTGTGGGAAACCTATACGATAGACTCTTATTCAGGGTGAAGGTCCGCTTTAAGCCCTGGCAGACAGAATGGCCGGCTTTAAAGTGGACCAACACCCAGGATTTTCACTATCTTGGGTTTTGGTCCACTTCCGCGGATGCCCCGCGGCGTGAAACCCCCCAGAACTCACCTCACCCTGCTCCTACGGTGCATGCGCGGCCGCTTGTCCAATCAGCGTGCTCGGAGCCGCTGTGGTATGCACGTCCAAGTGGCGTCAAACCACAGCAGCTCCGAGCACGCTGGCGGCCGCATCTCGAGCTTTCCTCTAACAGGGAGCGCGCCCGCGCCGGCCATTCACGGCCAAGGTAAGGCTAGAGGGTGTCCTGGGGGGGGGTTTCACACAGCGGGACATCCCGATTTTGGATGCCCCACAGGGAGGGTGGAAAAAGCTCAGGCTGTGCTTACAACTTTAAATCAGAACAAAGCCCCAGAATTTGACTATCATGGATTTTGTTTCTTTCCCCAGGGGCATTCCGATTATGGGATGCTCCACCCCATCGCCATGGCGATCATGGCGCATGATCATAATAATGTTTGGCAAGCGTCTCTGTGCTTGGACTGTATGGCTGGGCATGGGAGCTGCCCAAAATAGTGAGTTTTGAGCTGACCAGGGGGGAGGGAAGGGACCGGCCCTGGAATCTTTAAAAATCCAGGGCTGGTCATGTTAAATATTGTTCCGCTTTTAGACTCCTTTAACCTAGGGCATCCAAATTTCGTATGCGCCACCGTGTGAAATTGCCTGATACGAGCGGTACACTCACGATACAGATGATCCCACATCACTAAGGCCATCACTAGCTTCCCTCCGGGGAATGATGTGCACTCCTCCACCAGGCTTATATGGATGGCTGGCACAGGCAAGCGGCAGGAGACACCATGCACTCCATTTATTAAAAATAGATTGCCGTGTGACGCAGTCTATCGTGATTGGATGCTGGGATTGCCAGGGAGATAAGAATACTAAGCTTTTCCTGGCAGTTCACACATAAGGGCATTCCAAATCAGCATGCTCCAGTAAGGCCAGGTGAGTGCCCCATAACCCAGGTGAGTGTAAAACCTGGATTATGGTCCACTTTAAAGGAACAGTCCAGGAAAAATATGAAGCAAAAAATTTACCTTTTGAAAATTGAAAAAACAATTGATGATCGTGTGGCTGGCATATTAAAAGATTATATGGTTTTTGTTGCCTCCTAGTGGTCACCTTTAATACTGCAAATACTAGTTAGTAATATACTGGCTGTGGGGACCATTTAAAGCAGACCTTCACCCTGAATAAGAGCATATCTTATATGTTTCCCACACCCTGTACATACAGATTGCTCATATTAAAAATCATCCTACCTGCATCTACTGCATGTTATGAGCCTTTAAACATCCAAGATGGCGGCTTATGGGACATCAGGCAAACAGGAAGTGTCTTCTGACTGTGTCGCTCTGCATTCTGGGATTGCTGACCTTTTCCTGACCCCAGCTTTGCTCTGTCTGTGCAAAGTACAGCTATAACCCCGCCCCCCCTGTACTTTATCTGGCCCTACTCTTCTCAGTATAGGATGCTTTTGAGACAAGATGGCGACGCCGTATCCTAGAGTCCTGAACAGAGTTGCAGCCCAGTGGGGGAAATAATAATAAGTAAGAGAATAAAAACTTAAAATATATTCATTTTAGATGCTGGGGAATCGTTTTTTTAAGGCTTTAATGATCGATGTCCTTACCACAGTAAATAAGAATTAAGACCTCCAGTTAGAATGTTTCTATTTGATGATGATTATTAACAATAATAATAATAATAATGATATATTAGATATTTGGTAAGATTGTCTAAATTTTGGTGTGTGGTTTGTATTGCAATTCCACTAAACAATGTGCAAGAATCTGATATTTTAAAGTGGAACTTCAGTCAACTATAACCCCCCGCCCTCCACACTATCCTGGAGGTAGGATGGGGGTTACAAAGAGAAAAGCCCATACCTAATCCAGGGGCCCGCCACTCCTTTGGCACTCTGGATCCTGGGTGCCGCCATCTTGAATGAAAAGCACAAAGCTTAGTGTGCCCTCCCGCCCGCCTATTCTGGTGAGTGTGCTTGGACCAGGTGTCTTTTCCTGTGGCGGCTGTGGGAGACCGGGAGGACGGAGCGGGCCCCTGGATAAGGTAAGAGTTTTTTCAGTGCCAGGGTAGGGGGATTTATAGTTGACTGAAGTTCCACTTTAACAGACAGAGAGCTGACCTGCAGATGCCTGCTTTCCTATCTGAGGGAGTGAAGTGCCACATTAAGATACATTTTTAGAAGTTAAACAACAGCTCCCCCTAGTGGTCATAATGCACAGTAACAACTGTCAGACAAGTTTGCATGGTAATCGCTTGTACACTGCTATCTCTCTTCTTTCTGCTTTGAAAAAGACAGGGTTAAATACTAATTTAATCTACTCTTTAGGAAAGAAGCTTAATTTTATTGTTTATTTTTTAGGAATAAACAATGATATCCAATCAAAACCACTAATCCCACTGGATGAGCACCTGTAGTTGCCTGACGGATGACATGGTCTAAATATCCAGGGACAGAAATCATTTTTAGATCTGGCCAAGGGGGGTCAGGTAAGTAAAGGTCCTCTTTATGGCTTGCACTCATCATTCTTTCAGTCAACCACATGCATCTACTTAATCAAAATAGCCCATTGGGCCAGAGGTAAACCTAGCCTCTCTATTGCCTGAGGCAGCCTATGGACAGATGCCCCCCCCCTCCAAGAACATGCCACTCCACTCCTCGATAGAGCAGTGCACACATTCCTCATTTACAACCATCCAACAGCAGTCTTAAAAAAATGGTATTGATCACATTTGCTTACAATGCCCCCTACAAGCTCAATTTGTCTTACCTGACCCTCATTCCCCTGGCAAAATGGGGCTCTGTAACTTTGACTGGACACCGGCGGTCATGGGATCCAGGGTCAACATGGTGGCTAGGGATCAGGCGAGAAAAATGGGCTTTACAATGAGGGGAAAGGGCATCAGCAATCCACACCTTCACACTGTTAGCCCCACACACCAGTTAACCCATAAACACACCCTATTACCCTCATTACACTGTTACCACTACATACACATTATTAATCCCACACAACATTAAAGCAGACCAAAACTAGTTTTGTCCGGACCTTGAATCTAAAAGACTCCAGAGCCATCCAATTCCCTTTCTGCCAGACATCATGATTTGTGTTGCCCCACTCCCTGGAAGCACCAATAGCCATAAAACATACATATAATTAATCCCACAGCACATGCGTAGGCCGCGGTGGCATCCCCCTGGCTATATGGCCAATGCCTAGCAGGAGGGGAACAGCCAGCGGGCAGTTTCAAACCTTACATTCATTCAGAGTAGATTGCTACATGACACAGTCTAGTCTGAATTGCTGGTGTGCATTTGCCATGGAAGCGAGGTATGATTTCCGGCATTACCTGGGGTTTCACTCATACAGGGGCATTCCAAATCAGGATACCCCTGTAGAGGGGTACTAAATCCCAGGTTTTGGTCTCACCCTTCTGTTGGTTCCATGGCTCATGTGCTTGCTCTCGTCCAATCAGCCCTTCAATGCGTGCATACTAATGTGCAGCATAAAGCGCTGTTTTGGAGAGAGCCCGTGCATAGGGAAAGAGGAGTGACCACATCCCCGGTCTCTCTGCGGTGTGCAGCACTCCCTCTTGCTTGCAGTGTATTTGAATGGCTGGGTGTGGGAGCAAGCCTCAGTAGCAGAGAGGCTGGGGAGGCGCCCAGCTGTGACACTCAGGGGAAGGGGGGGTGGGCTCTCCCACTGATCCATAAAAGAGTCGTGCTGGCTCAATCATGCCCCATGCATGCAGCATCAGGACCATGCCCCCCCAACACTTGCACTTGGCCTGTACATGGAGGAGACAGGCGCAGTGTGCTCACTGCCAGCCAAAGAGAGGAGAGTAGTCATCTAGTTTTTTTTTCTTCTTTTTAGTGGTGGACGCCCTATGGCCATTGGGCTGGATGGGAGTGCACAGCTTTAGTGATGAAGGCGATGCAACCGGATTAGTTTAGCCCACTAGCTTGGCCCTTCATAAATGCCGTTTATTTTATTACTTTGCCTGGAATATATTTTTACAGTGAAAGAATAATTCCTCTTTGCCTGCTTTAAAATCATCTGTATGTAATGTTATAGGTCCTCTTTAACAGAAATAATCTACTTTTAGAGTGGAAGCATATCTCATTTTATTAAAGGGTATATATGTATATAAAGCTACAGCTCTCCTTATTTAAGAAAAATCCAGATTAGTTTAATTTCTCTTTAGCGAACTACAATAACCTTTACTCTATTTATCCATCAAAGGCTTCTTCTCTTTATTGATACAATTCTAAAACCTAAGGATACAAATGTTTTAGTAATAGTTACAATGTTTCACGTCTTTAGATAAATATATCAAGTGTCAAGCATTTAATGCGATCTTTCCCAGATGCTTGTGGGTCTTTCTATTCGATTTGGGTGCATTTGACTGCTTTAGTTGCTCCCCAATACGCTATAATAGGATTGGGAATAGGGAGATGCAGAAGCAGAATATTGGATGTGATGCGGCAGAACTTCGCCAGAGCAGAATAGAGACAGATTTGGACCATCGGTAGTGGAGGGATTAGGCAATCGAAGGCTGTCTGGCTATATCCTGGTTCCCATATTAGAATGGATGCCTGGCCGGATTAGCAGGGGGATGTACGTGGCTTTCTATAAAGATCCACCTTACTGACTGATGCCTCACTGGAGATTTTGGGGCAGAGGGAGACTTTCATATTAAAAATCCATCATCACCCGGGATGCTCCAGGAAAGACATTCCTGATGCTCCTTGATCAGTTGGACGTCCATCACGGCTTCTGAGCATTCCTGCGCCTTTCATCTGACAACAGGTTAATTGAGGTGGGAGCATCCTCACACGCGCCCAGACTGACCGACAACAGCCTACTGTCATCCCTTCCAATATTACACCCCGGCCTAAACATTCACTAGTCAGGCATCCCAACCAGGAGCCAACATGACTCCATATTCCCACCATAGGGGATCAACATAAAGCTAAATCGAAGTCAGGTCAAACAATAGAATAGCGATTGTTTAAATAATTTGTTATATTTCTCTATATGCTTTCTGTGACTTCATTTGGGCCACCCAGAACAACTTTAGGCAAAAATAAAAATCCTGCATTTAAAAAGTGGGGGAATAGAGTTCCTAAAACTGAGGGGGGTTCTGTGCACCCCTCACCATATTTACATATGGTCTATAAGATAACCTCAGGTGCTTAAGGTAATTCTTATAGTCCCAGAAATGCTATATAAATGTCATATATAAATTTGAAATGATAAAACCTCAGGCACTGGTATACTTGTAAGACAACATGTGTCTCGATCCTGACGCATTTCGCTTATCAAGCTTCATCAGAGAAACCTGTGACCCATGTATGGAGGTGGGGTGCCTGCTACCTCCATACACATCCTTTGGGAGCATCCCATGCACCCCTCACCATATTTCTACATAGGCCAAAAAGAAAAAAAAAGTAGGGTCCTCAGGGCAGGACAATCCTCAGAATCCCAGAATGTCCAAAATTCTCTGAATGCCCGACCTACATGATGCAGTGAGTGTCACCCTGAGCTCCAAACTTGCCATAGGGGATGTCTATGACCCTGAGAATCCCAACATAGGCAAATACATCAGCCTGTGGCGGGGCATATGTCACAATGGGAGGATACTGTGGTCTGTGTCTTACCGAAAATCAGTGCGAGCAGTTTGGATGACTTCCGTTTTGTGGTGAGCTTATAACTGCTGCAGACTGTGGCACACAGTGTATGGGGAGCATAAGAGATTCCCAAATGACCCTTCTATTGACTTATCTGTAGTAATACTTTTGTATTCCTTCCTTAAAGATGATTTGCGTGTCACCCTTCTCAATTCAGAAAGCCAGTTGGATGAGAAGCCAAACATCAATACACATCAGTTCCAACTGCCTTGACTTATTACTATGTATATACCATGAGCTGGATGAATGACAAAGGCCTTGGTGATTTAAAACCGTTATTGACTCCTACTAGCTTCTACAAACTTTCATGTCATTTCATTTTTACATTTTGGAGGCTGATAGTTATCCATCAGCTTCCTGATATTTTCATGAAACTGTTATTGAAAGCTCTATAGGAGGATTCCCATTGTCATTTGGCTTTGGCCAATGCAAATGATGGCTTTTTCTCTCAACCCACCCCCCCCCCCCTATTGGGTCTCTCCACCAATGGCTTGCTCCCAAAAGCCTTGCATATCATTCAGCCATCACATCCAGCCTTGTACTGAGGGCAACTAGCCTGAAACACTTATTCCACAAGTAGGACATACAATCTGTGTAAATATTAGGGAATATACTCCAAAATTGCAAACATTCTAGGCCCTTTAGATATCACAAAGGTGAAAAGAGATGATTTGCATGGCTCCACCTACTGCTTATGGTTGACTCCTGGTATTTTTGGGCCTAAATTCCTTCTGTTTTTGGAAGGCTGGTTTCACACTGGGGTGAGACAGTATGTCAGAGAGAATCGTTTTTGGCAATTGACTAGCATTTTAGTAGCGATCGTGTTTGCAGTCGTTTACTGTTTACTATACAGTCATGACAAAATCACCGCTGCAAAAACACAGATTTCAGGGCTTTTATGGGGCAAGTGGAATCACCCCGCAATCACCCTGCTGCTAAATGAAATGAGCCCAACGAATCCTTAGACTACTTTTGCTAGGCAATCACAAGCAATATGCAAACACCCTGGTCTGAAAGTAGCCCAAGGCTTTTTTGATTTTTTTGAACATCCATTAATGGGGTACAGCCGAGAAATTAAGCTCAAATGGGAGATAGGAATTTGTCCCTATTGGGCCAGTGCTGCTGACAGCAGATTTGGCCATTCAAGGACCACAATCAGCATCATACTTTATACAGGACCAATCTTCTATTAATACATGTTGAATTAGGCCCTTGTACTCATTAAAAAATACTATAGTTAATGATTTCAGCGATAAAAAGGACCTGATTTTGTTACTGATATCCTTTAGGGTAGGATCCCCTAACTAACTGCAAATAATGATTGAATTGCGGAGCCAGTCTACATGTATTTGAGTTTTTCACAGGAAAAGTTAGACCTTTCTTTTGTGATTTCAAGACAAAACATGTCTAGAATCATGACTATATGTTTGTAATGTGAAAACTGATGCTACTTCTGCGATTTACATACTGGCTGCGCTCACCGCAAGACCGGAAATAAGTAGAGCACAATGCTTGCAGAACAGATTATGTACAGAGCCAAAACACAGGAAACACCCATAACGCCACTACTTTTTAGGAAAAATGAATCAAATTATGGGGAAGAAAAATGAAAATGGAATTCTATATATTTCACCCAGTCAAGAAAGGAAAGGGGTTAAATGACTATTACAGCAGAAATACTGTTTCTGCTTTGTCCTGAAGTAACGCTGTAATTAACAGACATACTCTCTCAACGAAACGCAGACATGTTCAAACACTCTGCCCTTTTTTAACAAGCTTTTAGGGATCAAAAGCTCAGGAAACAGTTTGATTTCTGGGCTTTTCACGTCACTGTAATTGTTGCTGCATGGTAACAGGATGGTTACAGCAATCTGCAGTGCTGCTGGGTCATTGCAGGTTGTAATGTAACCTGACACTTTTATACGTCACTTTACTATTTTTTATTAACATCAACCACTTTGACAGGCTGTCAGAGTCATCAAAATCCAGAGAATCACTTTGAATGTTTTTTCACTGTGATCATAGCTGTATGGTAATTGCATAGCTGATTGGTACGATAACTGCGATCGCTGTGGGGTGCCTGCAGCTTGTAGTATAACCCGATGCTTTTCCATTTAAATGTTATTGAAATGTTTTCTCATACAGAATAAAGATACATCTCTTAAATAGATATGTCTTTAAGCATTCAATTTGCCAACCTTACAACAGGACAGCAGGCCAAAAGGAAAAAATAGTAAAATCATGGAATATGCAAAATACATAAATCAAATATATATGAATGAAACATATCTCATTTAAAAAAATGATCCAGAGGAGGATGTGAGGAACAGGGCAAATATTACATTGCATTTTATCACAGATGCAAGTCTGGAGTTCCCCTTTATTTCCCTCCTAGTCATCAATATGCACTCAGGAAAAGAAATTAGCATGTACAGGTTAAGCAGGGCAGATCACAGACTCCCCGCTGGCAATCCTCACACTTCTAGTCTGAGAAGATTCCGCTGGGTCTGCAGCTCACGGACTGGCTGTGAATTTGTCACATGAAAGAGGGGAGCTGCAGACATCCGGCACCAACACAAATTGGACCATAGCTGCGCCCCCATGTGTCCCAGCACCAAACCAGGTACAGAATCAGAACCGGCTCACAAAACCGCACACAGGGATAGGTTACTGCGGGCTCAGCAGTAAAGGAAAACCAGGTAAACTGAGATCTAAGGTTCTGACCCACTTAGGGACCCCATTTCTGGACTCATCGGATGCCCCGCGTCCAGCCCAATCGTTTGGTACCGCTTCCAAAGCCATACGACCCCCCTGCTCAAAGTTATAACCCCTAAAGGGTTTTAGGGGCTGAAGCGAGCCCCAGAACAGTGGGAGGTGACAATCCGTCCCACAGAGGGGAGGGGGGTGGAGGGGTCTCGCCGCATAAATAGGGTAACCCTGAGCCAGGCATTTGTCATTCTCTGGAGGGGTCCCGCGGCAGCGTGCTGGAGGTGTCCCAAATCATCTGTAAGCTCTTCACTTACCTCTTGTGAGAGCTCTCCATCACTACTACTCTGCAAACTGCATATTAAGGTAACTGATTATTGTTTCTCTGTGTAACTCTGTAACCTTCTCAGAACAGCATTTTGTATCATCTGTATCAATTCATATTCCATCATAGCCAAATCACTGCCTAGTGTGCTTATAGCATTAAAACTTACATTTTAACTTGAGCTATCTGTTTGCCTTAAACCAAGAATCTGTGTGTCCGCAGGCTTTGGGCCTGGTGTTTCTGATAGGAGAACGCGGTCTGTGTGTCAGGAGGTCCCTGGTTTATAGTTGGATCACGTGACCCGTGGTTCCCTGACAGAGGATTATTAAATACATTCCCTTTTATAAATAAAAAAAAAGCCTGAATCCTGAAGTAGTTAAGAATAGATAGGAAGTAAGAAGTAACAAAAAGGAGAAGAGGGAAAAGGAGAAGGGGAAGTGAAAGAAGGTCAACATCGGAGGGGGATTAGATAGTTAGTAGGGCACAGTCAAAGGATCTGGGGAAAAAGTCAAGGACCAATTCCCCCAGACTTCTTCGAATTTGTGAAGTGATCCTTTTGTAGAGGTTTTTCATAAATCCTGATCGCTCATTCACATGAGAATAGCACCTTAGTGCCAGGAGATCAGTAAACTCGAAACTTTACTGATGACCCCAAACACCTGGATTGACTCTAGACCAGGCTTTGTTGCAAGACCACCAAATAAGTTCCTGTGAACCCATTTGATCACCACCTCTGAAGCATAATGAGGAACATGATAGGAGGAAATGATGGATCCTCTCAGGTACCATCTGTATAGTACTTTTATATTTTTCCCAAAGTCATTAAGTAAACCAATAGAGGTATTAAGCCAACTATTCTGCCTCTCATCATCCCTTAATGATATATTCAATTTAGATTCCCACTTAGTTTTATAGGAGGGCTTAGTACCTAATGGTTTGTCCATCAGAATAGATAATTCCTTTACCCAAAGATCATCTCTGCACATTCGTTCAAACTGTGTCATTTTGAAAGGTTTTATACCTAATTGTAGTTTTGATGACACGTAGTGGGCAATTAAGAGGTAATGAAAACAATTACTTGAGAGCAGTCTATGGTAACCTGATGCCTTTATACAGCAAGCTACATTTAACAGCCTAATACCACTTAAAAGTGTTGGGTGATAGGCAAGTGGTTAATTCGGAAAGTTTTCAGCAATTACTTGCATAATGAGGCTCTTGGGTCTGTTGATGGCTCTTGCAACCTAGGCCAAAAGCTGTCTCTCCAAAAGACATCACTCAACACTCCTAGAAAAAGTCAGTGTTCAAGGTCATATGATTCCCTTGTAAGGGACTTTCCATGTTAGGAATTTTAGAATGGGGTTATCTATATACCTGGGTCATTGGGCCCAATATCCAGTCTATTATTCAGCAAGTACATTATTTATTAGGAAATTTGTTTGACATGTAATATAGAACGTATCCTTTGCTATACACCTAATATAGCCCTTTGCTAGACACAGGGGTGTAGCTATAAGGGGTGCAAAGGTTGCGACCACCCCGGGTGGTCATTGTTGTTCCTCTACCTTCCAACGAGGGGTCAGGTGAGTATTTTTTATTTTTATTTTTTAAACTAGCAGCGGGGAAAGTCAAGCACGTAACACCTACGGGCTTGGCACTTAAGGCCCAGCCAAGCCAGCACGTAGGTGTTACGTGCTTGGTACTTAAAGGGTTAAAAGAGGCATGGGATAGAGATGTAATTTTGCCTCTTTACAAGGCACTGGTGCGCCCTCACCTGGAATATGCCGTCCAGTTCTGGGCACCAGGTCATAGAAAGGACGCTCTGACTATGGAAATTGTGCAAAGGAGAGCCACCAAACTAATAATGGGAATGAAAGATCTTAGTTATGAGGAAAGATTACGAGAATTATATCTGTTTAGTCTTGAGAGGATAAATAAATAAATGGCCAATACATAAAATATGAGGAAACACTATTTCAGATGAAATCCTCTCTAAAGATAAGGGGGCACTCGCTTTGACTGGAAAAAAAGAAATTCAGTCTCCGGAGGCGACAATCATTCTTTACCATAAGAACTATAAATCTATGGAATAGCCTCCCCCAGAAACTTGTTACAGCATCAACCGCTGACAGCTTCAAAAAAGGATTAGATGCCTCATTTAGAAGAAAATAACATTAACAGTTACTATTAGCTGTTATCAGTAAAATAAAATAAAATAAAAAATAACTTCCCCTACCCCAACACACTTGGTTGAACTTGATGAACATATGTCTTATTTCAACCATATTAACTATGTAACACCATATATGACCTTGCCCGCCCTTTGAAATCCCCAGTTGCATCATGATCCCATGACACATGCACCATGGCGGCATCCCCCGCATTCCTCCGGCTGATGTGTATTTGCACTTTAGGTCTACCTTAATGACCAGGACTGGCATGCACCGCATTCAGTGCCGGGCTCTGTGTGTAAACAGAATTCTATGCTGTTCAGTCACATGCATGACTTAAAACGCTGATTGAACAAGAGCCCGTGCCTGTGCAAGGTGAGTATGCGAATCAGGGCATTTCACACATCAAGGGTATCCCAAATCTGTACGCCCCCTGCAAAAGAAATCATTCATTTAAAGTGAACCTAAACGCAGGATTTTCAATATCCTGGGTTTTGGTATGTTCCCCTGGAGCATCCTGAATTCAGTTACAGCAGACGTGGCTACGCACAGCCCGAGAAAGATGCGAGTGATGCCCCCACTGGCTGTGCATGTGCTGCTGGCATGTTGGACAGCTAAAAAAAGCAGACATCCCAAGATAGGATGCCCCAGAGATGGTTGTTTAACCGGGCCCAGCGTTTTATAGACTGGTCAGGTTTAGGTCCATTTTAAGGATTTGGGACCACATTAATATGCAAGTGACCACTAGGGGGCACACAAGTCAGCTATTAGGGAGAATTGGATGTCGGATTTCATTTTTGCCTATAATTGTCCTTTAAAAGTAGGATATACGCACTTGATCTGTGCTTTCCTGAACTCAGGAGGGGGTAATTCTACCCCACACAGAGGCAGCTGCTCTGCTTCTGTTTTTATTTTCAGTTAATAATCACCCATTACTAGGCCAATTCATATTTAGTAAATAAGATCAATATCTTCCTGGAAATATGCCGCCGCCGCCGCCAAACACTTCACCTTTTGTCCCGGGAACCCGGGATCGAGTCAGGGGCTGCCAGCTTGATTTATATCCCCCCCCCTCCAGCCGTCCCTAACTGGCCCACCGCCCATCCAAACAGCCCAGCGGGAAGGCAGGGAACCCTGGAAGTGCCACTGAGATGTGGGGGCCTGACTCTGGATGTATGGCTGTGTATACATTAGCGCATTAAGAGGGCCACGCGGGGCCGCCTAAAGCCAGGGCGGCACAGCATCGCACATTAGCTGGGATAAAGCCTCATTGATGGATTATATTAGCAGCCGAGTCACTCGCAGCTCCTGTTATTACCATCCCACAGTAACCCCACTGTTCCATAATGCTTCCTGCTGCTTCTGGAATGATGACTTGAAAGATTTGCCTAAAAAGTGGCGCAGGCGAGATGCAAGGAGTGCGGAGAAGGTGTCGGAGGAGAGGAGTGAAAGGAAAACCCCAGAGACGCTGGCCTGATGAGTATGTGAGTAGGTGAGAGACCCTATATGTGCAGCCATGATGCCCCAGGGCCTGCAATGAGTCATCTATATACAAGACAAAGAAGGTTATTATTAATATTACTATTATTCATATTATTAGTGATGAGCCAAATGTACCTCCAGTCTGCTCTGGTGCAGTTCTGCCAAATAATCTATTTAACAGAAATTGTATATTAGGCTGTTTCTGTATCACCCAAATATAAATTCATTTAAAATCTAATACATTTGTATACATGTGTCTTAATAATAATAATAATAATAATAATAATAATATTAGTGTTGAGTCAAATATGCCTCCATTCTGCTTTGGTGGAGTTCTGCCAAATAATCTATTTAAATTGTATATTAGGCTGTATTAGGACAGCTATTCCTTTTAATATCCAGGAACCGTTCTCAGTGAGGGTATGGTTTAAACCCCATACATATGTTAAGCTGTGTCTGCAGGGGGATAGCTGATCTTTTCTCGGGTTGTCTGTTTCTTCTTTGCTTTTTTAGTTCACTACAAACTGTGAGCTGACTGTACACCTGGCTCCTGCACCACCGCTTCCCAGCCGTCAATTTACTCTATAGTAGAAACAAACTCTAAACACCCCTACAGAGGCGTGTCCAGGATACGCTTGGAGTTTGTTTGGTGTATGTGGAACCTCTAAATAGAAAGGGTGTATCAGGCTACTGGGAGAATGTGCAGAATAACTAATAACAAATGCTGTACTCCTCATAGAATCCATGACTGTCACACAGAGCCTTTTCTTACCAAGTCTTAACATCTAGAAGCCCTACTTCCATCCTGGAGTCCACATCTACTGCCCAAGGGCCTCCATCTAAGTGTATTACCTTTTCTATGCAAGAATAGCTCTTTACTGAGGGCATAACTACAGGGGGTGCAATTATTGCAACCGCATTGGACCCCACAATGGTTGATACTCCACCTAATTTATCAGATAGTGTAGTGTGCAGAAAGGAAGCCCTAACTGTCTCTCTGTTTTTCTGTCTATTAGTCTAACTGCATCCAGTAGAGTAAAATGAAAAGGTTACACTTTGAACCATACAGTTAATACAGAATGTTCGCATCAAGGCCCTTTCAAAGTTAGTTACGTATCTTCTCCTTACCATCCCATGTCTAAATAATAACACCCTAGGGCCACCCATTTTCTTCAGGCCCCTTTAGACAACTCATCCCATCCAGTGGCACCTCTATATAACGCTGTGACCCCAATGCAACCTTATAGGCTCTCATATTAATTGGTGTGTATGTATGTGCAACATTGCATTCCTACTGATTACTATTTGGGCCACACCATATAACCCTATTTATTGGAGCAGGATCTCAGGTGGCTATTTAGAGAGTACTGAGGGACACTAATTGCTGTTAGAGAAAAGGATTCACCTCCAGCTAAGACATTGGTTAAACGTCAATTTGGTGACATTAGTTCACCCCCACTGAGAAAGTTATTCTAGAATCCTGACTCCCTTTGAAAACACCATTCTTGTCCCAAGAATCATCTCCTCTCCTGGGCGAATCCTTCCCTTCAACATACTGTTGTTTCATTAAAAACTGAAGAAGCTAGATGGGAAACAGACCCAAATATTTCATGGCAGAAATTGGTAAATGACTCCTGAGGTGTTTCCGATAGATGTTGGCGGTGCGGAGGTGAGAGAGGGGACCTCATGCATATTTGGTGGCGCTGTTGGTTCATCCAATAGTTTTGAAAACAGATCCACGACATCATTAGAAAAGTGGCAGACACTTCATGGAAAAGTTACAACAGGTTTTTAAATTTGATTGGACAGATGCAACATTGGACAAGGAGAAAAAGACGCCCATTTTTTTCAAAACGTGGGAAAGCTTTATTGACACCTTACATATAGAAGTCAAGCAGAAATGACATCAATCATTTAGAGACACCACATGGTATCTGACTAGAACGATGGTAGGAGATAATCCGGTGGATCTTACTGGGAGGAACGTCGCTGGGGTGTCGCAGCCCTCACCTTGACAAAGTGAATCCATGGGGTAGACAAGAATGCATGCAACAATCACATGGGTAACTTATGATGATAACTGCTAATCCACTGTTTGATACAGAAAAGGAAAACATAGCAATGGTTTCATATGTCATCGTAAAAGCTTTATTTTTCTGATATACCAAAATAACTATGTAACAATTTTGTATTATGTACATTGCAGCTATGTTGAAAAACCCAATAAAAACAATTAAAAAAAAAAAAAGAAAAGTGGCAGACAGTGAGATAGAGTTCACGGCTGCTACATATTTGATAGTAAATTGTAGCTCACTACAAATGGTCTGTCACTACACGTCTATTAAATGCTGCCAAAGCCCTGATCACCGGATACTGGAGGTCTAAACACAATTTCTCGATTAGCAAAAGAGTGGAGGAGATGGAGGAAATCCTTCACTCCAAGCGCAATAACATGTCGCAGTTTTGCTTATAAGAACTTGGATGACAATAAGAGGTTCTTCTCACCCCAGATGATCCTGCCCCCGGGTTTAGGAGGTATAGTATAATACAGAACTTTTGGGAGCGGAGGTTGCACTACAAAACCAAAGCTCTGCTCTATGCACCCGAGCCCCCACCTCCTTCTTTTCACTCCCCCGCTCCTCTCTCTGGTTTCTCTACTTTCGTCTCCTGTCTCTCTTTTTCCTCTATTTCTTATTTTTATTGCAGGATGTTCCCAGTATTTTTTAGATTTAAGAATCTAACAGAGGATATGTTTGAGATGTGTACAGGGTGGGCCTTAAGTAAAATTGTCTGTTGGGTTGCCTTGGGGGACTTCCTGCCCCTTATACTTTATATTTTTATTCTGTATTTATGTAGCACACATGGCCAAGGATATAACACTTGGGCGTGTGGGGAGTGAGTTCAGGATGCTGAGCTCTGTGGGCCTGGTGGGTGCCATGTGGGATTGGGAGGCTGACAGGCTTGGAACGCTGGCAGGGTACACATATATTCCACAGGAGACAATCTCTTAAAGTGGACCAACACCCAGGATTTTGACTATCTACCGATCGGGGGTGCCCCACTGTGTGAAACCCCCAGAAAGCCCCGAAAACTCGCTCGTCCAAACACCGGTGACGGACAAGCGAGAGGCAGCGATGGACAAGCAGAGTGCGTCCGCCGCCGCCTCCCGCGCGTCCCTCTTACAGGGAGCGCACCCGCGCCGGTCATTCACAAACGGCCAGAGGGACTGCTAGAGGGACGCGCGGGAGGCGGCGGACGCGCATGCGCTGCTGGAACGTGGAAAAGGTAGGATTGTGGGCTTCCTGGGGGGGTTTCACCCCGCGGGACATCCCGATTTCGGATGCCCCGCGGGGAGGGATCTGATCTTATAGATTCCCGGGCCAATCCCCCCTGGATGTTGGTCCACTTTAAACAAGTAGTTATACTTTTTTAGAAGCTTGCTGTTGATATCGTAACTTGTTAAGAGTAACACACTTGTGACACCAATGGGGGACTGAATAGGGGTTTCCAGTTATAGCGGAGGTGTCGACAATGTGTTTGTTACAATACTGACCTGCCTATCTTGTAGAATAGCGTAGCGTACTTCATAAACACGCGTCCACTGCTGCTCCTGTCTGCCTCACATGCTTCATGGTTGTATACACCCATTTAACTAAAGCTGGGACTGTGTTTAGCACAGACGCTGGGACATCCAAACCAGAATTGGAACCTGACATTTTAAAATTGTATGAAAAACTAGCCTGCAAAGAGCTCAAAACTTGGTGGGACCAATGCTCTTTAAACAAGTATGTTTCTAATAATCTAATTCTATGTGGCCTCAGGTAAAAAAAAAGCACCAACCATTGTATTTGGTGAGGATTTTACCAAACAATGGTATGCTATTTTGAGTGATGCATCTTTGAAATTGATATGAGACAGATAAAATGGAAGATCTGGGTTTGTGACCTGTGTTACAAGAGATCAGCACTAGAGCACAGAATCACCCTACTGTTACATCTACTACTAGCTGTCAACATGCAGTTGCAAGAAATATTGGTTTAACTCACTGTTCACATTCATTCTTCGTTCAAAGACCTTCCACCATATGTTTGCTTCTTGCTGCCACCCTGTGGCTTAACCAGTCAATCATCTTACATTACTAGGGTTAGCTTAAGCCCTCTGCTGACGCCTAGTGGCCCCACCAGTAAATGACCAAGTCCAGTTCTTGTACTCTGGAACATTGCTTTTTTTTTTCTGTACGCTGGAGATGCAGCACTGTCACTGTTCTACACTAAATATACCCTCCTCACAATGGGATATACTTACACCCCTGTTAACCCAAGAGTATATACTTACACCCCCAATAACCCAAGAGCATATACTAGAGAGGTGCTACTTAAATGGGAATATCATCAATCACTACCTCTAACCTCCAATCACATCTACACAACAGAGTCACCTTGCACATCAAACATATTTCATGCACTAGCGTTGAACCATCTCGGAATAGGGGAAGGGGAAAATGTGCCAGTGTATTAGTGAGGTTAAGGAGGAGAGGATTTCATTCTGCTATCTCGGACATTCATCTTGCTAATGTTCAGTCTCTAACAAATAAGTTAGATGAGCTGAGGTTGACGTGCAGCAAGAAATCTAGGCTGTTGTGCTCTGCAGTAATGTGTTTTACTGAAACATGGCTTAAACCGGACCTTCACCATGATTTATTGAAAAGCCCAAACCCTTAAAAAAAAGATTCCCCGACATCTAAAGTTAATATATTTTACATTTTTAGTCACTTACTTATTATTGTTTCCCCCACCGGGCTGCAACTCTGTTCAGGACTTTAGGATACGGGCGCCGCCATCTTGCCTCAGAAGCATCTTTCTTATTGAGGAGAGTGGGATAAAATACAGGGGGGCAGGTTATAGCTGTGCTTTGCTCAGACAGAGCAGAGCTGGGGTCAGGAAAAGGTCAGCAATCCCAGAATGCAGAGCAGCACAGTCAGAAGACACTTCCTGTTTGCAGGCTGCCTGATGTTCCATGAGCCGCCATCTTGGATGTTTAAAGGCTCGTAACAGGCAGTAGATGCAGGTAGGATGATTTTTAATATGAGCAATCTGTATATACAGGGTGTGGGAAACATATAAGATAGACTCTTATTCAGAGTGAAGGACCGCTTTAAGAACTTGGTACCAGACTCCAGCCTTTAAATCCAAGAATGTACCATCCACAGAGCAGATCGGGATATGGATGCAACTGGCAAATCTAAGGGGAGGTGGCATATGCTTCTATACCAACAACAGATAGGTTCAAAGAACTCAAATATTAGATACGAGGTGTTTATTTGACCTGGCATACCTAGCTCTTATCTGTAGACCATTTTATTCACCACAGGAATTCTCTAGCATTATACTGATAGTGGTGTACATCCCCCCTCAGGCCAATGTCAACATGGTCCTCAGCTCATTGTCAGAAACTATCACCGACTATGAGAAGAAGTTCCCAGACTCACTTTGTCAAATTAAAGTGGACCAACACCCAGGATTTTCACTATCCTGGGTGTTGGTCCACTTCCGCGGGGCACCCCGACCGGCGGGTGCCCGCCCTGCTAGAGGGACGCGGGGGAGGCGGCGGCTTAACCGTCGCTTGTCCGTCACCGATAAGGTAACTTTTTAAGGGCTTTCTGGGGGGTTTCACACAGCGGGCATCCCGGTTTCGGATGCCCCGCTGGGAGGGAGCTGATCCGCCTGGGAATCTTATAGATTCCCCGGCCGATCAAGGGTGGGTGTTGGTCCACTTAAAGACAAAGCATGTTTTAATCTCGAACTTCCTAAATTTATACCAACAGGTTACCAACAGCATAAGGCAGTTACGTAAATAGGAGGAGTCTGCACACAGAGAAGGTAACATTCCTATGTTGGAGAAATTGAGGAATTCCTTGTCCAAGAAGATCAGGGCTGTAAAGAGAGGCTATGCTAAGAAACTAGAAAAGCAGTTCTCCTCCAGTAACCCGAGAGAGGCCTGGCAGGGGTTTTGTCATTTTGTCATCTTACTAACTACAAAGGGTCCACCCAGGTCCTGAACCATAGCAGGCAGAGGAACTTAACAGCTTCTACTGGAGATTTGATTCAACTCCGAACACAGTAGTTTGCCCCCCCCCCCCCCCCCCCCCAGTCTCCCTAAATCAATCGCCTACAATATTGGAGTAGTACAGCCATACTGAAGGTTCAAATACAGAAAGCACACTTTTGGTCTCAAAAAAAGAAATTTCACAACTTCTCAAATGCCTTAACATAAGGAAGGTGCTGGGACCAGATGAAGTATCTACAATCTGCCTCAAGACATGTGAGGATCAGCTATCTCCAGTGTTCTCCAGAATCTGCAATGCCTCCACATTGTCTTAAAAGGTCCATCATTGTCCCAGTGCCAAAGAAACCATCGGCTAGTGAGATGAATGGCTTCAGGCCAGTTGCACTTACATCCATGGTCATATAAAGTCTTTTGAGAGGATCGGCTAGAATACCTGAAAACAACCAATGGCAGCCTAATGGACCCCATGTAATTTGCTTACAAGGCGAACAGGCCATCTGACAATGCTGGCCCTCCACTTTATGTATGAACATCTAAATAACCCAGACACTTTTGTTCTCTACATGGATTTTAGTTCGGCATTTAACACCATAAGTCTGAACCTGCTGGTGGAAAACTTTCTTACAGATAGATACAAATAGTTAGACTTGGACCGTTGCGATACAGTGTCAGGCACACTAACACTGGTGCCCCTCAAGGCTGTGTTCTGTCACCTCTCCTGTTCTCCATCTACACCAACATCTCCTTGGCTAACTCTGTGAAAAGTTTGCCAACAGTTATAGGTCTTGTCAAGAATGGTGACGAGGAAATCTACCGAGGAGTAGTGGAGGAGCTAGTCAGTTGGTGCACTAGACAAATCTGGTAACAAGCCCATCAAAAACTCCTCCATCAGCTCCAACATTCAAAAACTCAAAATGTTACCTTGTAAATGCCAGATCAATAGCAATGGACAAATTTCAGGAAATTATTGAATCTGAAATACAGGCTATGGACAGAGGTTCTCCCAAGAAATGTAATAATAATCTCACCAGGGCAGAATGATTGGTCTTCAAGGAAATATAAACTAATGAGGAACTAGTAATTTGCTTTGCGAATTAAGGGGGGACATTGTGCTAATGAACAGGAAAGATTATGACAAAAAGGGTTAGAGACAATTGTCCGATACCTCTACTTATCAGAAATTGCCCAGAGATCCCACCAAAGATTTCAAGATAATTCTTGATAAGATCCTTGATGAAGGTGTTGCTATGGGGGTTTTGAAGGATTCACTGTCTTCCCAAATGTAAGTGGAAGACCTGATTATTCCTGACTTTCCACCACCTCCCCAAGGTTCATAAAAAACATCGCCCCCCCTAGAGGCAGACCTATTGTCTCAGGTATACAGAGCCTCAATGAACACTTGGGGAGTTGGTTATACCCTTCTGTGCTGTTCTCGCGAGATTACGGCGCTCCTATGGCGGTGGACTTCCATCTTTGGGGTTAAGCAAGGAGTACATGACTAAGGGGGCACTCAGGTCCCTCAAAACATCCCAGGCTCCTGCTGGGATCTATGTTGGGAAATTATCTTATCTTAATAATTAAAGGCTCTTCATCCGGGATCAGAAGCCAGATACACTTTCCCTCTCACTGACTACTGAAGCTGCATCTGCTTCCCTGTGCCTTCATCCTGGATTGAATAATGAGTAATTCTGGGTGAGCTGTTATCTCTTTTTTCTTACTAGCTTGCTGGTACACTTCATTAGTCACAGATACAATCCACGGTTGTCAGTTCCCCTTTAGTAGGAATAAGGCTGCAGCAGGTTCTCGCCCTTCTAATGGTAACTTGGTGTCTTTACTCCCTCCACAAGAACCAGGGTGTACCTCTCACTTCTTGTTACACTCCAGCAAGGTAGAATCAGGCTCTGGCTAGATCCTTCTATCAGTCTGGGTGTCTCCTCTCCTCCTGCACATGTCTTGTCTCACTCCGGTTTTACTATAATAATGTGAGCTGAGCTTCAACTGTTGCTAATAGGGGTGCTAACCCTTTTATAGTCTTAAACTGTAGTTTAGAGTTCCTCCTAAACCTAACTAGTGAGTAAGACCCAAAGGAGGGGTGGCAGCCGCTCAGACCATTTTATAACTAACCTGGGAGGTGCACGTTAGCAGGGCAATTAGGATACAAAAGTCTTAAAGGAGCCACAGCACTCAAACCAGTTAGCTTGCTGACCAACCTACAATCTGTCTCTAAATCTGGTTAATAACAGAGGACTCGGTCACACACATCTGCAGAAGTATGCTTAAGCTGCACCACCAGCGCCAAGGTGCCCCTGTGAGGTGCAGTCCTAACTCTAATCTCTGAGAGCCCCATTTGGGACAGACAATGCAATAGATAAATTGGGAGCAGGCTTACCTGAGGTTGCCCTAAACCTCAAGTGCAAGCCATGGGGTGGAAGGGTCAAATACCTTGCAATACAGCCTAGACCCCACACACCATGTGCTTGCACAAATTCAAAAGAAACAAAGGAGGTTAGGAGGTTAGATTAGAGTTAGGACTGCACCTCACAGGGGCACCTTGACGCTTGGTGGTGCAGCTTAAGCATACTTCTGTAGATGTGTGTGATTGAGCCCTCTGTTTTTAACCAAGTTTAGAGACAGATTGTAGGTTGGTCTGCAAGCTAACTAGTTTGAGTGCTGTGGCTCCTTTAAGACTTTAGTGAGTAAGACCAATATATCCATCCATCACATGTCATAGCAGGTGTCAGGATGTTTACCAGAGTCTGAGCTCCTAAATTGTTAAATTAAAACCTATGTTCTTCCTCTGCACTTTCACTGAACTAACTGTGATTTAGCTTATGTAACTTAACCCTTTCTAAGTTAAACTGAGAGTGTAAGCTCTACTACCTCTAATGTTAAAAGTAGATCTTAATGTGTTGTCCATTCATGCATACATAAGCTAATGTTGAACAGGTTCATACATACCACATTTAGATGCCATGCAGGCCATATGACGATGGTTGTATTCTTTGGCCTGTTTAAAGGGATGTTGAAATTATATTGCATACTGTGGGTATTATGTATGTTTTTTTCTCTGTCCAATAAAATAGTTTCACACTGATTCCTAAATATGGATCTGGATGGCAAAAAAAAAATGTAAAGTTGAGAGGAGGGTTTCATGCAGCTCCCAGAGAACAAATGCATGATTAAGGGGTGAGACCCCAAAATCTGTCTCTGCCTTGCGGGGTAACCTGGATGATAGACAAAGAGGTCCTGAATGTTAAATGTGGGGTCTGAAAAGCTAATGACCTTTGACTATCCATTATATAAAACATCACTAAATATTTTAGCCAGATATGCTATTGACCTAGCCCAAGGGACTCCCAGAGGTTAAAGGATTGTCTCATTAGCGCATGTCAAGAGCCTTAAATATTAGAGAGAAGGGATGAGATTGGACAGAGCAGAGCAAAAGGATCTGGATGGCTAATGGAAAAGGGTGCAACATTCTTTGTTGTATGGGACACAGAAATTTCTGTTGGTTGTACCTCAGTATACACCCAGGATATAGCATTGGTTGGCTGAAAACAACTTTAACTCCCGATCAGTCACAATAAAATGGAAAAAAGCCTAAATTTCCTATTGCAATTCTTGAATCTTTGTCTCATGAAAAAAAAACACAATTGGATTTGTGTAACAGAAAATGTTATTTATATTGACCAAATAACAAATGTAACTTACAAAAAATAACAAACTTTGAGAACAATCCAGATAGCCAGAAACACTGGTTTAGACCTCTTGTTCTCTCCAAATGGTGGGCCTAAAAGAGTGCCTGGGGCCCCAACGGAGGATGCTCTGGTGGACCAGTATGACACTGCACATATTACAAGTTTATGAAATGCTAATTAACCCCCTCAATGACCCAACTAAATGTATGATTAGCTGTGCTCAAGCAAAACTGCAAGGCCCTTTGCCGGTGGTTACCTAATTACAGCTTCAGCAACACTGTAAGGGGGTTAAGATCGATTCACCATCTCTTTGTAAATTCTATTCATATTTATACAGACCTATATACATCTGTACCCATATACACTACTGGCCATTAGGAAGGCATTCCTGGATGTTAGAAGGATCTCTATATAGAAAGCATTAGGGGGATAACTCCCAAGAAATTGTCTTTCTTGGGTCTTGTTCCTCTCTGGACGGGCATCTTGGATTCCCCCAGGATCATCCATTAACTCACCCTTTCCTTTTTTAACCATGGTGCATGTGCGGGCCACTCAGCTCATTAGCACTCGTTCTAATCAGAATTCCTTGCCTCATTGACATCAGTGTGGCAAGAAAAGCTGGCCATGTGGAAGAGGCGAGTGGATCAGGCAATCCGGTGGGTTTCACACAGTGTGGCATTCCAATTTGGGATGCCCCATAAAGAGGTAGATCAACCCCCCTCCAAGAGTCTTATAGAATCGAGGGGGGTGTTGCTCCTTTTTAAGTACCAATGAGAGGTATGTAAATGGCTAGTGGAAAAAAGGCCCTAAAATCTTGTTGAAGGGAAGAGCTCTTACTGGCACTGGTAGCTAAATAGCTAATGGGAATGAGCACAGCAATTTAGGTGTATGGGTCCCAGAAATATTTTCTGGAGGCCCTGGCCAAATTTACCACAGTTTACACACAAGATATTGCAACCAAATTTAAGGTCGATCAGGTTACACCATCTCTGTAGATTCTATACCTATCCTTTGTTGAGCATGGTATTTATAGGGTTACTGCACTTCTGAATTCGTTATATGCCACATTCATGGCTCCTGGCTCCTCTTAGTGATGATGTATGTCTTTTTTTATTTGCGGTTGACCAATGTTCACAAACATATGCCTGTAGACCGGAATTCATGCAGGTCCTGTATCCTGATGTGGTAAAGGGCCACGAGTGCCTTAGATGTATGCGGAGAATCACTTGGCCCTGCCAAGTCAATGTGACACAGAAGGAAGGGGGGTTCTTCTCCACACTCTCAGCCACCGGAAGGTATGGCTCACCATTAACGGAACTGTGATAAAAGTCATCTTGCCTAGTGTGTACTTAAAAAAATCTTCAGGTTCAACTGTCAGGAAGGAGGCCTGTAAAACAAGAAAGAATAAAGGTCAAATATATATCACAGGAGATACTGAGAAGGGGGCTCTGCATCCTCAATGCTTGTTTAACAACAAAAAGCCAAGTCCGGTTGCTCTAGTTAGCTCATAACAGGATGGTCCTAAGAACTACCTGGGCCCAATGCAGCCTATGGGGTTGATTCAGAGCCAGGTGAGAATTCTCAGCCTTTTTAGGATAGAAAACTGACACTGACTTTCATTGTCTACCTTGGGGCTCATTCAGAGCCAGGTGAAAACTTACACCTGCTAGACAATGAAAGTCAATGGCAGTTTTCTTTCCTAAAAAAGGAGTGAGAATTCTCACCTGGCTCTGAATTGACCCCTATATGTCAGGACCCTTTTCGTATTAGTCTGCTGCAGTCAGGGTTGGACTGACCCACCAGAGGACTGACGGATCCTTTGGTGGGTCTCGGACAAGGGCAATTTGGTATTATTGCTGGTGTTTTTGAGTCTCCACAAGAAAGTATGCAGCAGGTAAATAAGGCCATTTGTACAGCTCTAGTGCTCTGAACAGTAAGCACCAGCATAATACTAAGAAACCAGGAGATTGTTCTTCCCCAACACATAATTTCTAAACTACAACATTCCTGCTTCAGTGCAATGCAATTGGGTGATTTGTCTGATACTGTACATTTCTACAGGGTGTGTCCTGCCATTTGCAAAACCCTTAGTTACCACCCAGGCCTGCTTGTAGCATCCACTCTCTTCATTGACCACACACATTTTATAATACAGGACCCTGTTTTCAGTTAGGATGAACCCATGAATTTCCATATGTCCATTTAAAAGGAGGGGTTTCTCCAAGATTGCTATGGGGACTACAGGACTGCCAAAATGACCTTCTTTTCATTTGCATCATCCCTAGTAGCCAGCCAAACCTTTCAGTATCATCCATATCCATCTTCCTCATCAGCCACACACAGCAATAAGGACCCCATTGCCAGTTAGGCCACCATTAACATCCACGCGACTTCCCCAAAATGTTATCTACAAACACATGACTTCTGAAACCTCCTAATGTGTTTGATAAAAAGGGGGAGAGCAACCAGCAAAAAGAGTCAGACTGGAGCTCCTTGGGCCCACCAGAGGAAATCATTCCTGGAGCCCACCAGAGGAAATCATTCCTGGAGCCCACCAGAGAAAATCATTCCTGGAGCCCACCAGAGAAAATCATTCCTGGAGCCCACCAGAGGAAATCATTCCTGGAGCCCACCAGAGGAAATAATTCCTGGAGCCCACCAGAGGAAATCATTCCTGGAGCCCACCAGAGAAAATCATTCCTGGAGCCCACCAGAGGAAATCATTCCTGGAGCCCACCAGAGGAAATCATTCCTGGAGCCCACCAGAGGAAATCAGTCCTGGCCCACTCTTCAGCTAGGACACAATTAGTTGCATATTATAAAATGTGATGTTTGCTGACCAAACAAAAAATGTACCGGCAACTGAGGTCATGTGAGTCACTCTCCAGCACAATGCCGATACCATTCCAATAGGGGCCTTCTGTATCTATCTAGCCAAACATTTTGGACACATGCTGCTGAGTGTATTGTCCAGTCAAGACCTTTACAAATGGTACTATTTCATACCATTTATATGTTATAGATCTTACATAATGTGATTGTTATGTGTGCACATTGTAGCAACATAAGAATATGGCGACATTGGAGTTCCGCAGGAGCCACAGAAGAGAAGCAGAGCCTGTTTCCGCCACAAGGTTTGCCAGATAGACACAGAGCACGCTTGCTTATTAGGTAAACAAATGAAAAATCACAGCTTCTCTGCTTGAAAACCGGCTTACTGGAGTGCATTAGTTTACCCAATGAGCTGTTTGTAGGAACACTTTATGCAAAATTGGAAACTAATCACTGAAACGCCCCAATGTGCATATGTAACCTGCACAGGGCTCAGTTTAGGCATGCAGTGGGTAGCATAAATGCTGATGATTGGAACTTGCCTGCTTTAGTCAAGATATAGGTTTCTTGTTATATGATAGACCAGGGTTTCCCAACCTTTTTCTATGACATACCACTTGCCACACCACACCCAATACAGTCTTGGGAGCACAAGGAAGTCTACTCTAAATATAGGACCCTACCAGCAAGTACCCCACCCAGCCCATCATTGCAAGCTTCTCGGCCAGCAATGGAATCCCAAAATGCTGCTGCAGTGTGTTTTAAAGCTTTTGGTCCCCCTATTAGATAAAGACCCATTAGGAGGGAGAGGGGTTTTAATGTCTTACAATGACAGGTTTCCCCTTGTCGCTTAATAAGGCTGGTAGCACATTACGTCGGACCTCCTGCCATGCCTCCTAATTAAAATGATTATGCAGCAGCGTTTTCACTTCATGTCCCTCTGCTTCTCACCCACTGTCTGCTGGGAGTACCACTAGTACTACTAGTACCACTGGTATGTTCGCATTCATTGCTGCTCTGGGGCAGGAGGGGGTTCAGGGCTTGGGGTTGCTGGACAGCTGCCACACTGCAAGGCCTCCTGGTTGTCAGAAGGCTGTAGGCCAAAATAATAGGATATGCCCCCAAAGGGTGGACCAGTGTGGAAGCATATGCACTTAAATTTAGATTTTGAGAGCCTCTTTGACAGTTTGTTATTCCAAATTATACTTAAAAAAAAATCCCACTTGCCTCTCTAGGTTTTAAGCTGGGGAAGTTCTCAAAGTGAGCTCAAAGTATTTCTACCCCTAACATACTCATAGATAGCAAAATAGGGCAATAAGCAGGTATAGCTCCCCTAATACATCAAAAACGAATGGTGCCTGAAGTTGGGCTTGGCCCCTGGTACACTGGCCAAACATAGCCAACCTTCTGCCAAAGCCCAAAAACCCTGAATTTAGGAAATACTTAGGAGGGGGGTGATTTAGGGTCCACACAGAATAGAGTTTAGGCAGACACATATGGTGCTGTGACACTCCATCAGCTGCAGTGTATTATTTAGTTGAAAAGTGACATCTAGTGGCCAAATAACATACTGGTTGCGAATAATATTGTTACCAATGAGAGCAAAGGTACACAGCAGGCAGCAAGGTACCTTGACAGTGGTGCCTTGTGACTATTAGGCTAGTATTCAAATATCAAGGGACTTCCAATTTAAGAAAAGTACTCCAGACATTATTGCTAGTTTGGATTTATGTAGCTCTATCATATCCTATGATGCTTTACAAGACACTGCTGTACAGAAAAATACTGTATAAGATAGTCCTGTCCTTTCAAGCTTACAATCTAAAGAATTGTATACCCATCAGCCCACCATTACACCATTGCCAGATGGTATGATAAGAAAAAACAATAGAGATGTCATATCTAAAAAGGCAACCTATTGGCCACCCACAGTTTGAACAGTTGATGGTACAATACCTCTTGCAGAGCAGATTGCTCTTGCCCTTACAAATGTCCCTGACCAAGATGGCTCATTTTGATCCACAGGCCATAATGGTGCTCTTTTGTACTTCCTAGTCTGGTCAACTGGAATCAATGGTAAAGTGGCCCTAATAAACACGATGGCAGCCATGTGTCTAACAGAGCTATCATTTTGTGTGTTTATTCTATTATGAAGACCCTTGGAGCAATGTGCTGTCCACATGCATCAGTTCAAAATGACCATCCCTGAAGGCAACACCTTTGCTATTGACCACCATATTGTGGCCATGAGACTTGAAGGGCATAGGTCCTCTTAGCATGTCTTGATCACAGTTATCTGGCTGAGGTTTTTGCACGTTGCACTTTCTCTACAGTGGAAATGGTCTTTCCGCTGATTCACTCTATCTTAGTTTTCTATTTAGTAAGTGATGAAAGTCGCTATAACTTCTCCAGACCTCCTGACGTTTCCTGTCCAATGCTTTCACTAAAACAGATTGTGCATGTCAGCTTTGCGACCACAGGCAGCAGCACGTTTCCGGCAAAAGCGCCCTGAGGCCTCGAAGCTTGGACCACACTTCATTATCAGCATGATAGCAGATGCCCTGCCAGGATACCATGGTGACAATGTGCACATGTGGATGATAATTTGGGGTTTTCTTTGGTGTCAAACTTGAAGATAAATGGCCTTTAGAAAAAATAGGTTGTGTCATTTTTTTCATTATTTATTCCTCCTAAGAAGGGAGAAGTTATTGGGTTGTACAAAAAAGATGGCCTGGATTTTTTAACAGAGGAATAAGGCCTTCTCCTCCATATTGGCGACTCTAGAGAAGCTTTATTAAAAATTCTGGTCAGGTGGACTATGTCGCCCTCTATAGAAAGATTTAAGGAACTGGCATTTATTTATAGCAAATGCTGATTCTTCATGAGTGTCTGGGCATGGGTAGCATTTGGTGTGTGCAACTGCACAGGGAACCATCCTAATCTCTCTGTAAGGGGGTGCCAGAAGACACACCTTCTGAGAGAAACCTCCCAGCTGGCTCAGCAAGTCTTTTTTCCTCCACAGTTCCCCCATTTTTCTTTCTTATTTTTTCACATTTCCTCCATCATTCGTTCTTTCTCTTTTTCCCTGCATTTTTTGGCCCTCTTCCTTTAAACTTTTTTTGATCTTCCCCTAGTCATTTTTCTGTTCTCTCTCTCGTTTATGTTATCCCTACATCTTGCTGTTTCTTTATCACCCTGATTTGATCTCTATTCCATATTCCCTCCAACTCCCTCCTATTTCTATGTTCCAACCTCTGTTACTTTTCCACATTCCCTCCATTTCACTCTTTTTTACACAATTCACCCCTTTTTGTCCCCTAATTTCTATTTTCCTTATTCCATCTGCCTTGCACTCATTTTCTCCTTTGTCAACATTAATATGCAAAGCCCCAGAGGATCCTGTCCCATGACTCCCAACTCAATGAATATGAGTGGGCTCTGCCTGAGTACTTAGACCACCTGTGGGGATCTGCCTGGATACTTGGATAATAGTGGCGAGCCATCTTTGAGGGGGTCTCTGTCTGGGTACTTGGGGGGGTAGGGGAGTGCCACCTGGGAGGCTCTGTCTGGTATGCCCTACCCCTTAAGGCCTCCAGCACTTGAGGGGTAGGGAAGTACTACTTGGGGGACTCTGCTTTGGTACTTGAGGGATAGTGGAGTGCCATGTGGTGAGATCTGCCTGGGTACTTACCTGGGGGGTTCTGTCTGGGTACTTGAGGGGTAGAGGAGTGCCACCTGGGTGGGGTGTTCTGCCTGCATACATGAAAATAAAAGGGGAGAGCCATCTGAGGGGACTTTGTCTGGGTACTTGTGGAGTGGAGCGCCATCTGGATGGAGAGCCAACTGGGGGCTCTTCCTGAGTCCTTTGGGGGTAGGAGAGCACCAGTTGTGGGGACTCTGCTTGTGGGGGGGGGGGGATTGAGGAGTGCCACCTATTGGGTCTGTCTGGATACTTGGGGAGCATCAAGGAGTGCCACTTGGGAGGTCTGTCTGGGTACTTGAGGGGATAGGGGATTGCCACCTGGGGGGGGGGCTCTACCTGGGTACTTGGGGTTACTTATGTGGTAGGGGAGTTCCACCTGGGTGGGGTGCTCTGGCTAGCTACTTGTTGGCTAATAGGGTAGAGCCATCTGAGGGGACATTATCTGGGTACATGGGGTTAGGGGAGTCTGCCTGAGTACATGGTGGGTAAAAGAGAGCCAACTGGGGCTGCTCTGTCTGGGTACTTGGGGTGGGGGTGTTGAGGAATGCCACCTGTGGGGAATCTGTCTAAAAACTTAGGGAGGGTCAAGGAGTGCCACCTGGGGGGGCTCTGTCTGGGTAACCGGGGGGGGGAGGCTGGGGGAGTGCCAACTTGGGGGCTCTGGGTTCTAGAGGGGATAGGGAAGTGCCACTTGGGGGGCTCTGTCTGGGATGGTTACTTGAGCAGGACAGGGCAGTGCCATGTGGGGGAAAGGTGAGTGTTACAGGCACCCCGAAAGGTTTCACACAGCGAAGCATCCCGATTTAGGATGCCTCGTGGAAAGGTTTGGGTCGGCCTGAACTAGGTTGGGACAAACCTTCGTCTAAAGTGCATGGAAATCAATGGCTGATGGCCCTAAAAGTCGTTTATAACACTCCGAAGTCACTCAAGGCTGTATATAAACATGTTTTAGTGGACTAATTAGCATCTGAATTGACCTGTCCAAAACTACAACACCATACTCCTCCTGATTCTGATGTTTCACTCCACTTCCCTGTTCTGATGTTTCATCATGATCTACTTGCCTCCCTACACCACAACCACCTTCATAACTGCCAGTATGTCCATATCTACCACCACCCTCACTGCCACAGCTATGCGTCTAGGACACTGCTTCCACCTCCACAACTCCAAAGGCTGACTGTCATCAAAGAAATTCTCCTCATCACTATGCATAGCAACCAGGCTGCTGAGAAAAGCTGGCATCCCACTAGGTGGGGGCAGTATAGAGACAGATGATGGAAGAGAAATGCTTCTTTTAAAGAGACGTGTAGCTGTAGTGGAGGAAGAATCTCCTGAAACCTGGCTCAAAGTCATCTCATCCTCCTGAGATGAGCGAGAGTGAGTCAACCAGTCCACAATGGATGCATTGTCTGAAATTACATGCCCACTGGAGGAAATGGACAACTCTGGCTTGCTGATGCTGCTACTACTACCACGTACATTATTACTGCTGATACTACTACCACGTACATTATTACTGCTGATACTACTACCACGTACATTACTACTGCTGCTACTACTACCGCGTACCTTGCCGCTGCTGCTGCTACTACTAGCAGTGGTGGGCCTGGGCAAATGAATGCTGTTGTTTAAAAACCCTCACTGACGTTTTCAGACTTTACAGGCTGGACTACAATGACCAGCAGATCCCAGTGCAGGCAGATGCCACACCCCCCCCCCAACGTCCCACTGTGCCCACCTTTCCAGTCCCTTCCTTTCTTCTATGCTGTGGTTCAAAGTTCCCTAAACTGTCCCTGCTCTAAGAACAATGCTCTCTCTGCAACAGTTCGATAATAGTGGATAGTCGACGCATCACGTGACTCGTGATCTCCTGCAATAGCACCTCCTGATTGGCTAAGCTACCCTGACCTCTTAAACTGCGACCATGTGACCCTGTCTCTCTGCTTCTCCTTGCTGGCTGTGACCTGTGGGGTGGGGCAGGTGGAATCCCGCATTTCACCACGAACAACGTAGAATTTGGAGAAAAAACTTGTTGACTTAACCCCTTCCCGTGGGAAAAGGCAAGTGATAGGTGCGCTATAGATGGTGGTGGTTGGCGATATATTAATTGGTTCACCTGTATTCCTTAGGTGGTTTGAAGTCTTGAGACTTGGGTTGTGAGTCTGCTTATTGTTGTTTAGGTCTGCTTTAAGGTGCTTCAGGTGCAGTTAGGACTTGGTAAGATACTGGTCTCTTATTGTTCTCAGATCAAGTGGGGCTGTCCACATGTGCTTATAGTAGTCCTGCTGCCGGCCTATAAAAGTCTATATGGTGGAGTGAAGAAAAAAATAGCTTATTTCGGCTTGTAACAACAAATTAAAATTCTGTTAATAAGTGGGTACCAGCTAAAAAGCTGGAAATGTAGCGTGGCCGGCGGGCTAGCCGCTTCTTTTGCTTTAAATGTTGTTAGTATACTGCTCCTTCTGTAGTGCAGCTAAGTAGCGTGGCCGGCGGGCCAGCCGTTTATACGGCTTTATTTTCCAGTTTTCCTTAAAAACGTAGCGTGGCCGGCGGGGCCGGCGGGGCCAGTGGTTAGTGGCCTTTAATAAAGCTTTGATGGGGTGGTTTGACAAAAACCGCAAATGCGGCTTAGAATAGAGGGTTCCGTGAGGCCACTCCTGCAGTGATACTGCTGTAGCAAGGCCGAGGGAGGCTTGGTTAACAGTTCAAATGCAGCTGTTTATGGCCGCTCCGGGTGGTCAGTAGGTTATAATGTGGCTAGCACAGCCAGGGGTCAGTAGCCGCAAATGCGGTTTAAATAGAACGCTCGTTGAAGCCGCAATTGCAGCTTAAAGTGTTGAGCTTCCTGTGAAGCCGCTCCTGCGGCGAAGAGAGATGTAGCGAGGCCGAGGGAGGCTTTGCTAATAAGTCACCGCGGGTGCGGCTTAAATAGATTATACGTTGAAGCCGCAGATTGCAGCTTTAGATGTTAAAGTTTCTGTGGAGCCGCTCCTGCGGCAGAAGATATGTAGCGAGGCCGAGGGAGGCTCAGCTAATGAATCACCGACGCGCGTTTCGTTGGAGTATCTCCAACGTTGTCAAGGTCAACTTGACAACGTTGGAGATACTCCAACGAAACGCGCGTCGGTGATTCATTAGCTGAGCCTCCCTCGGCCTCGCTACATCTCTTCTGCCGCAGGAGCGGCTCCACAGAAACTTTAACATCTAAAGCTGCAATCTGCGGCTTCAACGTATAATCTATTTAAGCCGCACCCGCGGTGACTTATTAGCAAAGCCTCCCTCGGCCTCGCTACATCTCTCTTCGCCGCAGGAGCGGCTTCACAGGAAGCTCAACACTTTAAGCTGCAATTGCGGCTTCAACGAGCGTTCTATTTAAACCGCATTTGCGGCTACTGACCCCTGGCTGTGCTAGCCACATTATAACCTACTGACCACCCGGAGCGGCCATAAACAGCTGCATTTGAACTGTTAACCAAGCCTCCCTCGGCCTTGCTACAGCAGTATCACTGCAGGAGTGGCCTCACGGAACCCTCTATTCTAAGCCGCATTTGCGGTTTTTGTCAAACCACCCCATCAAAGCCTTATTAAAGGCCACTAACCACTGGCCCCGCCGGCCACGCTACGTTTTTAAGGAAAACTGGAAAATAAAGCCGTATAAACGGCTGGCCCGCCGGCCACGCTACTTAGCTGCACTACAGAAGGAGCAGTATACTAACAACATTTAAAGCAAAAGGAGCGGCTAGCCCGCCGGCCACGCTACATTTCCAGCTTTTTAGCTGGTACCCACTTATTAACAGAATTTTAATTTGTTGTTACAAGCCGAAATAAGCTATTTTTTTCTTCACTCCACCATATAGACTTTTATAGGCCGGCAGCAGGACTACTATAAGCACATGTGGACAGCCCCACTTGATCTGAGAACAATAAGAGACCAGTATCTTACCAAGTCCTAACTGCACCTGAAGCACCTTAAAGCAGACCTAAACAACAATAAGCAGACTCACAACCCAAGTCTCAAGACTTCAAACCAACTAAGGAATACAGGTGAACCAATTAATATATCGCCAACCACCACCATCTATAGCGCACCTATCACTTGCCTTTTCCCACGGGAAGGGGTTAAGTCAACAAGTTTTTTCTCTAAACAAAAGGATCGGTTCGCCTTACAATAGGTGCAGCTACCGGGTAGACTTGCGCTGAAGCAAAACACAAAGATTTCTAAACGTAGAATTTGGGTTCGCTGCGAACCAAACTTTTCCTGAAATTTGGGTCGAATCTGGGTTCTCCCGGTTCATTTCTAGTTGCTACCATTGTAGGGAGGTTTTCCCTGGATTCCCTTTGCTCTGTAATACCTGTTTGAAAATGTTCTGTTCCTTTTTTTTCAATAGCTGCAACAGTACATTATTTCCCTGGAGTGTGTGAGGTGTGGAGTGGTGGGCCTCAAGGGGGTTAAATAAAACAACGTTGTTGGTTTTAGAAATTTTAGGGACTGACCTGTGCATAGTCCAGGCTGGAAAGCATACTCACCTTGGCTCCTCAACATCTGCATCTCAAAGAGGGGTCACATGACAGCTTATGCCACTAGTCTGGACCAGGGAAGATGTGAAGCAGAATCCAGAGACCATGATGAGTATGGTGGTCACACTCTGCTCCCATCAGTGCTATTCCCCCCTTCTCCACACACACTTTCCTAGGTCATGGCAGGGGACATGTTATGTACTCAGAGTGCACCCATGTACAATGCAGGGGGTGCCGCACTCAGAGCTGAAAGGCCTTTCTGATGCCCAGGTTGATGGCACTCCTCACCTGCGCCTAGAAACTGCCCTGTCCTTATATGTTTCCAATATAATAACAATGCATGGATAAAATCAAATCAATACATAGATACAATACATAGCTACAGAAACATTATCACAAATGATGCATATAAAATATATAAAGTCCAAAACATGACTAATAAATCTGAGATGAAAAAATGCAATGCTACTGAGAAAACGTAATAATTATACTGTATGATTAGAATCACTGACGCAAATTGCAGGTGTCCTCATACCTTCCATTGTTAGTCTATTTCTACAGAGGACAGAAACATGGTCATGTAAAATAATAAATTAGCAGCTAGACCCTGGCTGACCCTGGGTGTTCAGATTGGGCTGTCACCCAGGGTGCAGTTATCCTAGGGGGTGCCAATTTCTTTCTTTCTTATGGGCTGGCATTGTTTGGTTCAGGTCTGTTAGTACATGTCTTGCTGTTGCCTGTCATCTTTCCTGCTGCCTGTCATCTTTCCTGCTGCCACATCTTAAGCTATCACTGCTATGTTTTATAGACCTGCCCACCAGCTGCCATCTTCTCTGTCTCTGTCTTGAGCAAATATTTCAAACTGTGATGCTAACTGCCCAGTTCAACTCAGCAGTGAAGATATCAAACTACTAGAAGTGTCTGACCTGCCCTTCCAAGCCCATGGCAGCTGCATTGGCAGACAAATCGACTAACCTGCATTTCCTGGGAGTCACCCAATTTATGCTTTGTTACCCAGTCATCATTAATCGCCCTGCAAACACTGGAGCAGAGCACAGCCAGTACTGTGAGGGCAGGGGACAGACCCAGCGCTGTGTCCATTTCAGAGAGACTGAAAACTTGTCTTTTGCATAGTTTAGTATCTGCACTGAGCTAATACAGAATGATTCATGAAAGGTGAAATGAATATGTAAATAGTAATAAGTTGTTACTCAGCAATAGCCACCAGGAGGCAGCAGCAATCTGAATTCACTGATTGGCAGCATGATTCTTACTGATTTAGTACCATTCAAACAGAAGCTGCAGCATTATTTAACCCCAATCACTCTGTTTTGTGTTGTTCAGTCTGGTTTAAGTATAGTTCTCTATGTTCCCTCTACTGCTGTTGCAGCCATCCTCCTCTCTTCTACTTTTTATCTTTAGTCCTCTTTACCCCCTTCTTTTTCTCTTTTCCATGTTCCCTCCTTCCTATTCTCTTTCTCACCTTTTATTTTCCCATTCTTGCCATCCCATTTTCCGCCTTTCCCGCGTTCCCTCCTTCCTATTCTTTTTTTTCACCCTTTATTATTCATCCTCAACATTCAGTTTCCACTCCTTTCCATGTTTCCTCCTATTTATTGTATTTTTTTCCACTTTTATTATTTTATTATCACCATTCCGTTTCATATGTTATCCATGTTCCCTCCTTCCTATTCTCTTTTTTCACATTTTATTATTTCATTATCAGCATTCCATTCCCCCTCTTTTCCATGTTTCCTTCTTCCTATTCTCATTTTTTCACCTTTTATATTCTTGCTGTCCAATTGCCTGTGTTTTGATTGCCTGATTATTTTTTTCTTTTTTTTACCTCTCCTCTTTTATTTTATTCCTACTATCTCATTTTCCATTTCCCACGTTTCTTCCTTCTAATATAATCTTTTTTTAACGTTTAATTTTTCTCATTCTTGCCATCCTATTTCCCCTCTCTTGCAGAGCAGCAGATGATGGTGCTATTTAAAGAAGCTGAAAACCTGTGTGACACAACTTTTGGGACTTGTCCCTGGGGCATCCAAAATTGGGATGCCCTGCTGTGTAAAACCCCAGGGGTCTCTGGTAAAATCACCTTTCCCTGTGGCTTCCACTGTGCTATCTTTCTTGCTGGACATATCCCCGGCTTCCCTGTAGATGTGGCCAGAGGGGCAGGTCACATCAAGTCAGCCAGCAATCTGAGATCAGAAGAAGAGGTGGCAGCCGCTCAGACCAATTTATAAATAACCTTACTTACTTGGGAGGTACACATGAGCAGGGCAATTAGAATACACAAATCTTGAAGGAGCCCCTGCACTCAACCCTGTTAGCCAGCAACCAGTCCTATAATCTGTCACTAAAATCTGGTTAAAAACAGAGGTCAGGGTGGGCACACATCTGCAGAAGCTGTGCCAACAAACACCAAGGTGCCTCTGTGTAGATCACCAATCTGCGCCAGTTGCATTGTCTAAGGCCATAATAATGCCAAAGTAAGTCATCTGCAAGCCTCGTATCACTTTTAAAGCAAGAAAGGGATAATATTTAACTGTTAAAATAATATACCAGACCAATCAGACACCCCTGTTGATGCGCCCCTGAACACCGCTGTGTACCCCTGGGGTACGTGTACCATAGGTTGAGGAACAGTGGTCTAAGGTACTCAGGAAGGAAGCGGGATGGGGCACACAGATGAAATACCTTAATAAATCTACCCTGAACAGTCCATGGCAAAAAATACCTGATTCCTAAGGCAAAATATATTTTTTCTCAAAAGCCTGGGGATAAGCTACGCCTCTAAATCACACCCCTTTTGCCAGTCACCTTGTAAACTGGTCCAAGACTGACGCCTCTGCATTGACTGTTATGATAGTACTAACATTACAGCCTCTCTGCCCATACAATAGAGCAGGTGCCTGAAATGCCATTTACAGGAGATCCTGTTCTTTCACCAGCACTACCTGACCACTAGGTGGCACTAAAAGAATAAAAATAAAACGAGGAGGCACATTGTACTGTATCTATATTATTGTAATGAGTGCACAAAAAGGCCAAAACAAAACATCCAAGAGAACCAAAAGTTCAGCAGGAATCCTCTTATTTTTAAACAGTTATTTTGACCTGTTCCCCAACATGTTTGTAGTACCATGAAAAACACATCCAAGTGCATAATGCTCTCTCTTCCTATATATATATATATATATATATATATATATATATATATATATGCAGGTCCTTCTAAAAAAATTAGCATATAGTGCTAAAGTTCATTATTTTCCATAATAAAATGATAAAAAATTAACTTTCATATATTTGATATTCATTGGACACCAACTGAAATTTTTCAGGTCTTTTTTTGTTTTAATACTGATGATTTTGCCCTACAGCTCATGAAAACCCCAAAATCCTATCTCAAAAAATTAGCATATCATGAAAGGGTTCTCTAAACGAGCTATTAACCTAATCATCTGAATCAACTAATTAACTCTAAACACCTGCAAAAGATTCCTGAGGCTTTTAAAAAAAGCCCAGCCTGGTTCATTACTCAAAACCGCCATCATGGGTAAGACTGCCGACCTGACTGCTGTCCAGAAGGCCATCATTAACACCCTCAAGCAAGAGGGTAAGACCCAGAAAGAAATTTCTGAACAAATAGGCTGTTCCCAGAGTGCTGTATCAAGGCACCTCAATGGGAAGTCTGTGGGAAGGAAAAAATGTGGCAGAAAACGCTGCACAACTAGAAGAGGTGACAGGACCCTGAGGAAGATTGTGGAGAAGGACCGATTCCAGACCTTGGGGGACCTGCGGAAGCAGTGGACTGAGTCTGGAGTAGAAACATCCAGAGCCACCGTGCACAGGCGTGTGCAGGAAATGGGCTACAGGTGCCGCATTCCCCAGGTCAAGCCACTTTTGAACCAGAAACAGCGGCAGAAGTGCCTGACCTGGGCCACAGAGAAGCAGCACTGGACTGTTGCTCAGCGGTCCCAAGTACTTTTTTCTGATGAAAGCAAATTTTGCATGTCATTCGGAAATCAAGGTGCCAGAGTCTGGAGGAAGACTGGGGAGAAGGAAATGCCAAAATGCCTGAAGTCCAGTGTCAAGTACCCACAGTCAGTGATGGTCTGGGGTGCCATGTCAGCTGCTGGTGTTGGTCGACTGTGTTTTATAAAGGGCAGGGTCAATGCAGCTAGCTATCAGGAGATTTTGGAGCACTTCATGCTTCCATCGGCTGAAAAGCTTTATGGAGATGAAGTTTGCATTTTTCAGCACGACCTGGCACCTGCTCACAGTGCCAAAACCACTGGTAAATGGTTTACTGACCATGGTATTACTGTGCTCAATTGGCCTGCCAACTCTCCTGACCTGAACCCCATAGAGAATCTGTGGAATATTGTGAAGAGGAAGTTGAGAGACGCAAGACCCAACAATATGGATCGAAGCATCATGGGCCTCCATAACACCTCAGCAGTGCCACAGGCTGATTGCCTCCATGCCACGCCACATTGAAGCAGTCATTTCTGCAAAAGGATTCCCGACCAAGTATTGAGTGCATAACTGAACATAATTATTTGAAGGTTGACTTTTTTTTTATTAAAAACACTTTTCTTTTATTGGTCGGAAATATGCTAATTTTTTTAGATAGGATTTGGGGGTTTTCATGAGCTGTATGGCAAAATCATCAGTATTAAAACAAAAAAAGACCTGAAAATTTTCAGTTGGTGTGCAATGAATCTCAAATATATGAAAGTTTAATTTTTATCATTTCATTTTGGAAAATAATGAACTTTAGCACTATATGCTAATTTTTTGAGAAGGACCTGTATATATATATTCATTTATGTTTAAAGTGTCATGATCTTCCATGGTGCTGTACAGTATGGAATTACATAGTCATTCTAAAAATGGTTTCCTATTTTCCTTTTTCATGTTCCAATAGTTTCCTATATTAAGGGAACTAAAACCACAGCCTTTTAACCCTTTGGTCCTGAGTCTAGATAGAAGATTCCCGAGCCCTAGCTGTGCATTGGTCCCGAATATAAGCCAGTCATACTTGCTATGTTTGGAGGTGGATTTAGCCTCTCTGCTGCCTGAGGTGAACTATAGCTAGGTACCCCCCATGATGTGCACTCCAATTCTTTATCTAGTCCCTTCCTATAATGGGAGCAGGGGGTGGGGTCGCAGCCAAAAAATCGCCGTCCCCTGCGGAGCTGCCTAAGGCAGCTGCCTCACAAGGCCTAATTACAGATGCACCTATGGTGGGCCCCCAGAGACAGTTCTAATGGAGGGCCCCAAAAAGCCCAGCCCGATACTGACTGCCTATGCACTGGCTTATCTGGCATACCTGTATATCTACTGCCTGGACTCGGGGGAGGGGGGTGAATTTTTACAAAATGAACTCCCCCCACCTATACTCTCCTAGATTAATTGGAAGCTCTTTCTCCTTTTTCTATCCCCCAATTTTTTAAATAGATTGTATACTCCTGCTCCTTTCCTATCCCACTTAATAGATTATACTCTCTCGCAGATGAATACTGTAGCTTTTGCTACTTTTCTATACTCTCTTATACCTTAACAGATTGTAAACTATTTCTCTTTTTGTACCCTAACTCTAATAGATTTTAATCTCTTCTTTCTTCTGTATCCTACTATTTCCTATAACAGACCATTTCCCTGTATATTCCAAAAGATTATAGGTTCTTTCTCTTCTGTATCCTCCATTATCCACCATTTAGGTTAAAAGCTTCTCTTTCTTGTGTATCCTCCCTTATACCCTATTAAATTGTAAGCTCTCCCTCCTTCTGTATCCCATCTACCCTAATAGATTGTAACTTGTTTATTGAGTAAAATCAATCAATCATATACAATATATACAAAGTTACATACAATAAATAAAATTAAATAATAACTAAATAAAAAAACAGGCCTGACAATCCTATATACACAACCTCACACTACACTACACAATTCATCAGTAAGACTAACAGCCCCCCTCACCTCTGCATGCAGCCGTTCTTAAAAAATCTGCCAAACCTACAGTGTGATAAGAGACAGAAAAGCCCACCCAGAGGGAAGTAATGAGGACTAAGGAGGCCTGATGTTCCTCCACGCCTTCATCCAGGCCCCCCGTTCCCACCTGTCCCTCTCCATCACCTGTATCTTCCCCACCTCATGCAGGATGTCATGCACCACCACCGGGATAGGGAGGACGTTTTTCCTAATGCAGAGCTGGCACCGTGCATTCCACGTGAAATAGTGAATCACTAAACCAATTAGGTATAAAGTGTCCAAACAAAAATCCCTTCTGTTCTTGAATGCCTCTCGCATAGGGAGAAGAAAGGGGCACCGAGCACAATTAGCTCTGCCAGGCTGCAACGCTTCCGGATCCCCCTAAGGTAAAGTGTTCCCTGGAAGGAGGGCCAGGCTATATCCCAGAATTTCAAGAGAAATCTCGAGGAGTTAATAAGCCTCAAGCCCTCACTCATGATGAAGTCGGGGCAATCCATGAGGGACAATGGCTCTTGAAAGGCCAGGACCAGACTCACCAGGAGCTTCCTTGGAGTAGATCTGCTGCTGTCAATTGCCATTGCCAAAGTATTTTCAAGCACAGAGCAACATAGACAACTCGAGGGCTTTTCAACCGGCCACCACTCTCCCAGTCTCACAGGATTGGAAAATACCCACCCAGCCAGACAGGCTCTCTGCCAGCATGTTACCAAAGTTATGTTTTACATACAGGAGAGGGGAAAACACGACTGGGTTGGCCATCTTAGGCCACCCTCCTGCCTGGACCAGTAGGTGACATTTCTTTTCACCAGGTTCAGGCGGTTTCCCCATAACATCTGGAAAAACCCTGGTGTAGAGAGACACTGGCAAAACACAGACAAAGCTGATGTATAAATAGATCGGGATAAAGTAGGTCTTGATAAGTCAACCTTTTCCCTGAGAGACTCTTCCAGACTACAACCTTGGCATTGCCAATTTCCAGCCTATGCTCCCAGTTTTTTAGTCATAATCGCCTGGGCCAAAATTAAGGCAAGAATCATAATTTTGTGCTGGGGCACTGGGAAGGCGTCCGGAAGTTTGAAACCTGGAATCCTTTTCATGACTGACCTTGGAGCCCAACGTTTTTGTATACTGTGCTATCAGCAAGGACATCTTCTCTGCCCCATTTGCCCCAGGAACAATCACAGATACAGCATAGGCAATAACATTCAAAGGAGGCTCACCAGGCACACCCAGAAGAACCCCCTATAATATGCTGCTTTCAATCTTCCGAATGAAGGGATCAATCACGAACACATAAATTAAGGCACTCAAAGGGCAAGCACCAAAGACTTTCCAACCCAACCATTAACAAGACTGAAGCTCTCAGCCACTTTGCAAAAGGTTTGTAGCAAATTAATAAACCTACCTGACAGACCTGTTTCCACGCCAACAAGTACTTTCCCCAGCCTGCAGTCCTGCACCACTCCAAGGCTTCCAGGACAGCTAAAACTGCTGTGAAGGTGCTTCTACCTAGAATCTACCTAGGATCGAGTCATGCTGATGACGTGAAAGCAGCCGCTCCACTCCAATACAGTCTTTGCCCGTATCTTTCTAACGACTTTGAAAAGGTCTGATGGGGTTCTCAATCATTGAAGGCTCTCTACTTTTTGACAGAAGGATCACAGCCGAATGCCTCATGGAGGGAGGTAAACAGCAGTTACAAACTTCCACCAAATGTGGTGCCAAGATGGTCTTAAAAGACGTATAAAACTCAGCTGTCAAACCATCTGGCCCAGGTGACTCTTTGATGGCAAGATTATCAGTCGCACTTACCACCTCATCGGCTGTGTCTGGCTCTGTCAAGCTGGTTAAAGAAAGGTCACCATTTCCCAATCCCATAGTAGAGTCCAGGAAACTTTCCATCATTGCCCGATCAAGAACCTTTCTGGCCAGTAGATCAGCATAAAAAGATCTAATAATCTCTAGGATCCTTGATCTTACCAGGAAATCAGCACTATCCTTCAGGCCAAGGACAGTCTTTAGAGCTGCAGCCTGTCTGCAATTCTGGTAGGGCTTGGGTAAGTGGTTTTTACCATAATCGCCCTCCAGAATTGTGAATCAAGGAAGCATACTGGTCATACTGACACTTCCTAAGGCGAAGCCTGACTTCCGAGATTGTCCCTTGATCTCCACCATTCGAGACAAGGATATCCAGTTTCCTCCACAAACGTTGGTAGGGTATCTACTTATCAAGCTGTTCCCTTTTTCCTAGGCCTCTGTAAAGCAATTCTCATTTTGGTCAGCTCCCACCATTCAGACCTGCTTATGCAAAAAACCTTGATGGAAAACTGTGCCTAAAAAAAAAATCCTTGTCTCACCCTTTTCTCCTCAATAAGAGACAAATTTATCCTGCAGATTCCCCTTCCCTCTGGGGGGTTTATAAGAGGCATTTAAACCATAGATGATCAGAGAACTTAACCGCCTGCAGCCTTAGAGGCTAAGAAGCTGAGCTCTCCTTCAAAAAGACCTGTTTATCTTACTCTGACTGCTACCTCACTGAAAAGTAAAGCACATGAGAGCAGGGGGAGTGCTTAGTGTGCACATCCTCAAGACCTGTCTCTATAAATATACTATTCAAAAAGAGACTATCACAGCCCAGCTTGTCTTTGAAGTCTCTCCTGTCCATAGGTCTAGTCACAGTGTTAAAGACTACCAGCCGGGCTGTAAAAAGGAATGGCTTATTGTTTGTAAAGAGGCATTTCCTGTCCCATTTCGTTTGGGGTCCATAGATATTTAATAGGAGCAGGTCCTGCCCCTTCACAATGACCTCCAAGACCATGCACCTCCTGATCTCCACCCTAATGACTCGCTGGCAAGTTACCATGTTGGTTTTCAAAAGCACCGATGCTCTGCTGTAAGGCTCGGCCGCAGGAGACCAAAAGGAGAGTCCACCCCCCAGGGCTTTGCAGCATGAATGTCGGGCAGACAAGCCAGCCTAGTCTCCTGCAAAAACAAAATGTCAGCATTGAAATGGCTAAGATTTAATGCTGGCAACCATAATGGTTGCCACCTTTGTCTCTTAGCTTTTCCTCTGGCCTCACTATCTGAGCCTATTACTGCAGGAGGCTGGTGCTTCCACCTCCATATCTGAGGCCTCTGAATCCAAAGAATACATTTCTATCAAGGAGTCCTCAGAGAGCATCTCAAACTGGTTGGAGAGCTGCACCCCACTGCTCTGCTCTGACTCCACCATCCTTTTTTCTTTGTGGTTATCCTGAAAGCCAGTTAATCCTGATCCTCAGGGGAGAGGATTTGGGTCTGAACTCCCACCCTGCTCAGAAGGGGATGCAGGACCAGGAAATGGTGACATTTTTCACGGACTGCTTTTTGGAGACCTGGATAGGAGTTAACCCCTTCCAGGCCTAGCTTTGCTTTCACAGCTCGTAGCACTTCCAAAATAAGTGTACGGGTTTGGATGTTAATATGTACATGCAGGCTAGTTAATAAGAAACCCTTGTACATACTGTTAATAAGAGATTAAATCCTTTATGGTTTCTAGTCATGAAAGTGAATGGTGATTGTAGTATTCTTAATCAGACTCAAGATGGCAGCAGTGAGAACAGGCCCCAGAGAATCATTGAGCCATAGAATTGAATGGAGACTGTTCTAGAATATAAGGTAAGAAAAGTTAATAACCAGAGCATGCTGCTTGGTAAAGACAGAGTAACAACCTGGAGGATAGCCATTGGTTGGAAGGTTTTGGAGAGAACTAACCAGCACATCTTGGCATATTTATGAACATGTGACAGAAGGTTCTAGAAGGAAGCTAGTGGTTACATAAGGGAGAGAGACCCTGAAACTAGTGTTCTATAACTCTTGAATTGTTGAGGAGCAGACATGAGATCAGTTCCTGTCAGAGTGTGTGAGGTAGAGCTCCAGCCAACAGCAATGGCCACTGGTGGGAGGAAGTCCTGGGAATCCTTATCTGGGAGTAAGACCAGCTGACAGATCTTTGGCTGTGGATGTAACTGGAGGGACTATAACTGGAAGGATGTATGAACCTGTGCCATGTCTTGATGTCAACCGTTAATAAAGAGGAACTTTGCTTTCATGCACTGGATTTTCTACCGTCTTTGTGAGCTGCACAGTGAGTACTAGCATCCCCTGTGGTACAGTCCTAGCACCCCACCCACACAGACAGACTTGGAGAACCTTGGGCCCAGAAGAACCAGCTCCATGCTGTCCTCAAGTAACAGGTGTCTGAAGGCAACACAAGTCCATCCCCTCCGGCCTGACAAAGTTCAGGTCATGCTCTGCACTCCCCACTGGACTAATCAGGGCAAAAATGTCTGTAAATCCCATGCCAAGGATGAGGTCCACCGCCACCCGTCGGGTGATAACTGGCCTCTCCCCCATCCCACCTAAGCTGGACTAGGTTGTGCCTACTGAAGCTGCTGGCAGGAGCATTGGCCTCATTGGGCACAGACGCTCTTTCACCAGCGACTCCACCTCCACCCCTGCCAACCTGGGCAAAGGACACGGGGGAGCTGCACTGTAGTACCAGAACCACTCCCTGCATCACACGGCTGGAAAAAGTGCAGGGCAGAACGCCTTGCAGTAGAGGCTCCAGCAATTGATGGCGCAGTTTGGGACAGAGGGAGGTTAACTGGAGAGCCAGAGGCCTCCTCCACAGCAGCAGCAGTCACAGCCAATAGTTCAGAAACAGAACCAGAAACCACAGTAGGCATAGCGGCAGCAGCAGTCACAAAAGGCAGGGCACTAGCAGGGGACAGTCCAGCAGCAGACATAAGAGACAGGCTGGCATTAGACCCAGGAGGCAGACTGGCATCAAAGGAGGTAGGCTTGCATCATTCACAGGGGACAGGCTAGCAGCGGCAGACCCAGGGGGCATGCTGGTGTCAGGCCCAGGTGGCAAGTTGGCAGCCTCCACCCATGAATCACCCATGGCCCGGGGCCCACCTGGTTCAGCACAACCTGGACTGGAGATTGGTGCCAGGACAGCAGTTGAGGCTGGTGCCACCTCACCTTTTGCAGGACAAGCAGCACCAAACCCTCCCTTACCACCTGACACAGCGCTATTGGTGCCCTCCACAAAATGGCTGGCTAAGCTCCTCACATACCTGCTGGTGGTTGCCCTCTGGCAGGCATCCTCCACTGCACACCAATGCTGCACACACCTGATGATCTGCTCCGGGCACAGATGTTACATACCTTTAACTCCCAACTGCCCCTGATTTGGAGGGACTGTTCCTCTTTTGAGTCAATGTCCCTGTGTTCCCTAGTACTTCTCTGTCCTTCTTTGAGGTGTAACATGCAGATCTGTATCAATAAATGATTAATTGTCCTTTTCAAAGTGTTTATATTGTTGTAACTGTTACACTCTATCTCCTACCCATCAATCAATGAGGGGGCATGGCTTAATTTAACAATAGTCCCTCTTTACCACACTTAAAAGATGGAAGGTATGCATACTCTGGTTCTGGGGCTCCAGGCTTTGCCACTGCTGTGGCTTGGGGTAGACATGAGACCCACAAATTCTCCACTGGGGTCTCCACCACATGGTCAGCCTCCCCCTCCATGGCCTGGCCATGTGCTGCATGGTTTTAAAGCGCTGCTCATTCTTTTCCTGGAACGCATCACTGTGTTCTTTCATGGATTTAGTTAACTTATCCTGTTGCTTAACCTACACTTCCAATTCTGCCAGTTCCGACTTGGCAGTGTGGCGATCCGACCCCTGTAGCCTCTTCCTCCTTCTGTATCCTCTCTTATACCCTATTAGATTGTAAGATCTACTGCCTTCTGTATCCTCCATTTTACCCTAATAGATTGTAAGCTGTTTTTCCTTCTGTATCCACCCTTATACTCTAATAGATTGTAAGCTCTTCTCCTTCTGTATCCTCCCTTATAGCCTAATCGATTGTAAGCTCTTGTGCATCTCCCTTATACCCTAATAGATTGTAAGCTGTTCTCCTTCTGTATCCCCCCTCATACCCTAATAGATTGTAAGCTGTTCTCCTTCTGTGTCCTGTATTATACCCTAATAGATTGCAAGCTCTTCCTCCTTCTGTATCCTCCCTTATACCCTAATAGATTGTGAGCTTTTCTCTTTCTGTATCCTCCCTTATACCCTAAAAGATTGTAAGCTCTTCTACTTTTGTATCCTCCCTTATACCCTAATAGATTTAAGCTCTTCCTCCTTCTGTATCCTCCCTTATACCCTAATAGATTGTAAGCTCTTCCTCATTCTGTATCCTCCCTTATACCCTAATAGATCGTTAAGGTGGGAGGAGGTGTGTGAGTGAGCTCTCTGCAGGTGCTCTGAATGTCTGGCTCTAGCCCAGGGTCTGGCTGCCTTGGGTGGGGTCGCTCCCCAGGTGAGCTCCAGGCTTCTGTGTCTGAATCTGGAGTCCATGTTAGAGACCCTCTGGCTACTGAATATGCTGCTGACCGGCTGACCACGGTGGATTGCAATGATGGAAGTTGAAGAGTCTTTATGAAAGTTACAGTTAAGTAAGTGAAGCTGGAATGGAAGTGGTGGATAATAATGATGGGCCGTGTAGCAGTGTCTGTGTGCAGCATGTAATGGAGGGAGGGCGGCAGCCCCAGCAAAGTGACTGTGCTGATCCAGGCAGGGAGATCCAACAACCTGTTGTGATGGACACTCAGCAGCCAGCTCAGGCCGGCAGTGGGAAGCAGCACAAGCTGAGGAGGACATCTTTGGAAAGACTGACAATGCAGGAAAACCTGCAGCAGAATGTGTGTGTGAGCCGAGAGTCCCGGGCCCTGCGATCCATGACCCAACCGGCCACCGGTGACCCCAGAACTGGGGGGAAATCTGCTAAATCTGCCACTGGACATAAATCTGAGAAGTTATCAGACAATGCAAATGCTGAGCTGGGGGCAAATGGCCACAAGTCTCTCAGGACTGAGGCAGCAGAGACATTCAAAGACCCAGCAGAAAAGCCAAGGCACAAGGAAAGTCTTAAAGAGACAGAGCGCGCACCAGAACTGCAGCTTGCAGACAAGATTCCAGCTTTAGTCAACAAAATGAACAACTTAAGAGCATTCAGGACAGAGGTGCAAGGACAAATAGTAAAAATGAATGCAATGAAGGCAGCAAACCCGGTAGAGCGGCCGCCTGTGATGTGATGTTACAGACTTTCCACACAGAGCTTGCTGCAATTGTTAGAGACATTGAGACTCTTGAGAAACAAATGGGGCCCATGGCAGAGAGATACAAGAACCTGGATCGGTTGGAGGAGTCTCAGAAGTTCCTAAAACACAGACAGATACCAGAACCCAGCTCTACCACCCTCTCACCATCAGAGCAGTACACATCCTCACAGGAGCTGCTGTACAGGACCCCAGCGCTGCAAGATTCTGCCCCTTTTCATGATGCCAGCCAAGTAAGCCAACCACCCCCAGGGGGCAGCTGTGAGCAATCCCTGAATGGCTCCAGCAATGGACTCCGTGTATCACAAGGCGCCCTCCCCCAGCCTGAGAATGGATGTGATGCAGCCAGTGACACTATGGAAGTTGGAGAGACCCCCAAATTGCAATCCCGGGGTCACAGCCGGGACATAGTGACACCTCTAAACTGTCCCCCACATTGTTGGACATCGATCAAGGAAACAAGCAAGCAAGTCTCAATGCATTACAATCTGTTTGGGACAAGGAACAGCCTGCGGTCCCCCGCAATCCAGACCCCACAGTGATAATACTGGCAATACATCTGGCCACGCTCCTCCTCAGAATGCCTGGAGTCGCGGTGCCCCATCTTTTAGCCCCGGCTTACATTACACCGGTCAGGCATTTAAGAGGAGGAACGTGGTAAGATTTAAGAATAAGGGGGCAAAGGAAGATCTGCCAGACAGGAGACATGTGATCCGGGAGCTCCTGTGTAACCAGATGGGGTTCACACCCGCAGATATCTTGGCCATCATAAACCTCCTGGACAGGCAGGCCTACGATATAAGCTTCAAGCTCATGGCCAGCTTGGACAGGTTCTGGGCAGGTGTGACAAAGTTTAGGGGCGCTGAGGGATGGGACCAGTTTATCCTTATCCCGGTATCAAAGCCGGGCACTGTGAGCGTTAATATCTTGTTCTGGAATGAGTCCGTCCCCCCGCAGGATATTGTGATATGGCTGAGGAGACATTGTGATATGGTGTCTGACCTGACAAAGTGTCTTGATGATGATGGGATCTGGACGGGAGGCTGGAGGGTGCTGGTGAAGCTCAGGCAGCACAGTAATGTTACCTTACATTTGCCCAACTCCTTCTTTATCGGCCGTGAGAGGGGGGTGTGCTTCTATGCCGCTCAGCCCCGCTTGTGCTTTAAGTGTGGGAAGGCTGGTCATGTGGCCGGAGTGTGTACTGTAGTGAAGTGTAACCTGTGCGGGGAGATTGGTCACACCAGCGCCATGTGTACAAATGTCCGGTGTAACTTGTGTGGCCAGATGGGTCATTACCATAAGGACTGCTCGGAGGCCTTCCATTACCTCTATAGCCAGGCTGCGGAGGAGCTGGTGGCAGCAGGTGAGGCTACAGAAGAGGAGGCTCTGATGTCTGGGCAGATAGTAACAAGGCCAGGGTCTGAGACAACTGAGATAAGAGATCAGACAGATGTAACCCCACAGCTTGTGGCCACCATCCCACGGCCAGCACCGGAGCAAGCTGATAGCCCATCTTCCCCTGTAGCCCCTTCCCCTGCTATGGCCCATTGCCCTGCTCCAGCCTCTTCTGCAGATAGTAAAGTCCCTGGTGATAAAAGAGGGAAAAAAAAAGACAAGTCCACCCGCAGACCGGAGGGTGCATGGTCCTTAGTCCAAAAGCCAGGAAAAAAGCCCAAGGGCAGAACAGATACAGCAGTGACAGTTACATCCAACCGATATAACATTCTGTGTGAGTCAGGTGCAGATATTTCTGGGCACGATACTATGGAGCTGGAGCAAGAGTTAAAGCGTATAGCCAGAGAATGTGACTCAGGGTCAGAGGACGACCCCCCGACTAAGAAAAAGTCACCAGCAGCTATAGACCCTAAAGACTCTGATATGGAAGTGACTGGCAGGCAGGGCGACTCTGATGATTCTGATCTATGATGGTGTTTAATGTGTTACTGCTCTACATAATGATGGCACCTAACCTCTGATCTGTAACCTGATGTATCTTCACTGAGTAATCATTAAGAGTATAGACACGATAGATAATGTATAGTATGTAGTATTCTGCTGTGTTATGTTCATTGTATACAAGTATAAGTTTTCTTTGTATTATGTATTAATGCTGATTAGCTGAGTTTTGTTTGTTTGTTTACCAATAAAAATTCCCCTATACCCTAATAGATTGTAAGCTTTTCTCTTTCTGTATCCTCCCTTATACCCTAATAGATTGTAAGCTCTTCTTTCTTCTGTATCCTCCCTTATACCCTAATAGATTGTAAGCTCTTCTCCTTCTGTATCCTATCTTATACCCTAATAGATTGTAAGCTCTTCCTCCTTCTGTATCCTCCCTTATACCCTAATAGATTGTAAGCTCTTCTTTCTTCTGCATCCTCTCTTACATCCTAATAGATTGTAATCTCATCTCCTTCTGTATCCTCCCTTATACCCTAATAGAATGTAAGCTCTTCTCCTTCTGTGTCCTCCTTTATACCCTAATAGATTGTAAGCTCTTCCTCCTTCTGTATCCTCCCTTATACCCTAATAGATTGTAAGCTCTTCTTTCTTCTGCATCCTCCCTTATACCCTAATAGATTGTAAGCTCTTCTCCTTCTGTATCCTATCTTATACTCTAATAGATTGTAAGCTCTTCCTCATTTTGTATCCTCCCTTATACCCTAATAGATTGTAAGCTTTTCTCCGTCTGTATCCTATCTTATACTCTAATAGATTGTAAACTCTTCCTCCTCTTGTATCCTATCTTATACCCTAATAGACTGTAAGCTCTTCCTCCTTCTGTATCCTTCCTTATACCCGAATAGATTGTAAGCTCTTCTCCTTCTGTATCCTCCCTTATACCCTAATAGATTGTAAGCTCTTCTCCTTCTGTATCCTCCCTGATACCCTAATAGATTGTAAGCTCTTCTCCTTCTGTATCCTCCCTGATACCCTAATAGATTGTAAGCTCTTCTCCTTCTGTATCCTCCCTTATACCCTAATAGATTGTAAGCTCTTCTCCTTCTGTATCCTCTCTTATACCCTAATAGACTGTAAGCTCTTCTCCTTATGTATCCTCCCTTATACCCTAATAGATTGTAAGCTCTTCTCCTTCTGTATCCTCCCTTATACCCTAATAGATTGTAAGCTCTTCCTCCTGTATCCTCTCTTTTCCCTAATCCGTTGCAAGCTCTTTCCCTCTGTGTGCTCCCTGATAACATATGGTAAAACACTGAAAGCTCTTCAGCATTTTTATCTTCCCTTATAGCCCAATGGATTGTAAGCTCTTTCTTTGTTTGTATTATATCCTAATAGATAAGTACCCTACTATATCCTTCAGAGGCATTACGCCTCATTCCCTAATAAACTGCAAGCTCTTTAGAGCACTTGGTATACTTAGCCCCTTGCAGAGAAGGACAAAAGGGCTCCCATCAAACATTGTTATAGTGGCCCCTTCATTTGTAGTTACGGGTCAGCAAATTAGTGACTACAATAGTCCATAGTGGTCCTTGGGGAAAGGGGAGGGGGGCAGAGTGCTGGCACAGCGCGTATCATAATTGCTGGAGTGGTACACACAGGGTCGTGCTGACAGGTCACAGAAGAAGAATGGCGGCCACCCTGGACCAGTTCAAAGTCGGGCTGATATCCTGATCACCGGTCTCCGGAGCTGCTGGACAGTCGGCACTTTGAAGCGCACGTGCCCCTCTCCGCTCCGTCACTCTGCAGTGCCCTGTGAAGTTTTTGCTTTTCATCTGACTGCAATTTCCTGGGAAGCAGCAAATCTGTCACCCGTCTCCTCTGACATCCCCTCCCAGGACCCCTTGTCATGGCTTCTGCAGACCCACAAAGGACATACCAGGGATCGTCAGTTATAAAGCTTAAAGGGATATTCCAAGCAAAGGGTTAAATTAGCCTGATTTGTGCTTTCCCCCATGCAGCATGTCTTTTACCCAGCCATCTTTCAGCCTGCTTTATATTTCTTAATATCTCCCAGTGAACTCTATCCCTTACTTGAGTAGCGGATGAGGACTCATCCATGCATGTTTCAATGTGAGGGTTCCTTCAGAAGTCAATTCCTTTTTGAGTCAGCAGAAAGGGAGCAAGTTCCACAGGGGTTAATAGGAAATGTAAAGTGCTGGTGAATAAAAGATGCCGTCGCTGACAGCCAGCAGGGGGCAAGCAGAAAGCAGGCTAATTTTACCCTTTGCCAGGAATGTCCCTTTAGTCACTATAGTCATTTCACCAGTACCTCGTTCACATGTTTGGTAGCAATGGCAGCCAGTTATGTGACCAACAGCAACTAACTATTCAGGATTAATGTGCAAACCCAATTGGTTATCACCAGTCACATGACTTACAGCCATACAATGAATGAGGAAGTTGGCTGACTTTACTATAGTGCTGCTTTAAGGGATATCTGTAGTCTAATAAAATTAGAAGTAAGTATACTTTCCTTACCCCTGCAGTACACCATTTCAGGTCTGATGCTTCATTACTTACCCATTCAGATTTAGCAAACTCATTACACGCACTGGCTCCTAGAGTCCTGGTCTCAGTCCACTAAAAATGTGAGGGCATCCAAAATCAGGATGGCCCTTGGTCAGGTAAGCTCCCCGTCCTGGAGCTCTTTTGGACACACAGGTTTTGGTCCACTTCAAAAGATTACTAATAAATCAATAAGTTAATACAAGTATTAATAATCAATAAATATGTATATGGACACAATGGCATATTGTGGTACATCATGTAGTAAAATGTTCTCATTCAAGAAAATGAGAACATTGATATAACACAATATACACAACTAATTATCAACACTATGGTCTGAAATAGGGAGGCAGCAGCATTCACAAACAGAGCCATGCTGCTGGGTGATTTCCCTCCCTTTCCCCTCTCCAAATCTGAAGGGAGGAGGGAGAAATCACCCAGCACATCAGGAGACGTGCCCCACAGAAGTCTATGGCTGCCATGTAATTTGCCCTCAAATACTATCAGCAAGTGAATACTGGTCGCAGGAGAGCATATTCCACATTAATTGCAGATAAAGATATGTTTAAATTATGCAAAAAGGAAATTTCTGACTGGACTTTACAATGAAAGCATGCTGGAGTTCTCCTTTAAAAAGTTCCTGATTTGGAAGTAGTATTCAGATAGGGGGGGTATGGCTCTTTTGACATATGCTTGTTCCAGTCAGGGAGAGCAGTCTCCATATGTCTTATACAGGACAGGCTTCTCTGTGGCCGCACTACAGTGGAAACATGAGGAGCTCATTGTCAGTGTCCTGAGCAGCCCCTATAGGAGTTGAAAGTGGAAGCACAATGGCGGGGGGAGTATATGGAAGACAAAGGGGGGCTTATGTGTGGAGGAAGTGGGATGATTAAGGGGGCCCCAACAGATCTAACCTTTCCCCTGCAACCTGATGACTAATGGAACCTCACAGGGATCCGAGGCGCCAAACCCCACCTTGAGGGACTCATGCTGGCTGTCCAAAACAACTAGGTCAGGTTTATGTGTCACCTATGAGCTAGGAGATATCACCTGTGAGTTGGTAAAGGCAATCTGTGAGTTAGGAAATGCCACCTATGATTTAGAATATATCTTCAGAGTATACAAAATATCTCTTGGGATTTAGGATATGCCATCTGTGAGTTGGAACATATCTTCTATGAGGAAGAGTGCCTGCTGTGAGTTTGTAAGTACCTAATGTGAGTAGGAAAGTATCTCCTGTAAGGAAATATTTCTGTGAGTTAGGAAGTGTCACTTGCGAATTAGAAAATAGCACCTTATTTTCTCATGGTAGGAATAAAATGACAGTTTTAGTGTATGAGGGGAGACAGAGCCTGTCACCCAATTTCCTCTTCCTTTCATTAATAAAAATAATAAACAAGCCTGGCTGGATAATTCTTGATGCCAGGGGTATAATTGACCCCTCTCCCACCATCCAGCATATTTTTATATAGATTTTTATTATTGGCAAATTTTTTTGCGAAAGTACACCTTTAAGTAATGTCACCTGCGAGTTAGGAAACATCTCCTGTGAGAAAGGAAATTTCACCTATTATTAGGAAATATCACCTGTGAGTTAGGAAACATCTTGCATGAGTAAGGACTTGTACTCTTGACTTGGGAAATATCACCTGTGAGTTAGGAAACACCTCCCGTGAGTAAGGACATGTACTTTTGACTTGGGAAATATCACCTGTGAGTTAGGAAACATCTCCTGTGAGTGAGGACATGTACTTTTGACTTGGGAAATATCACCTGTGAGTTAGGAAACATCTCCTGTGAGTGAGGACATGTACTTTTGACTTGGGAAATATCACCTGTGAGTTAGGAAACATCTCCTGTGAGTGAGGACATTTACTTTTGACTTGGGAAATATCACCTGTGAGTTAGGAAACATCTCCTGTGAGTGAGGAAATTTCACCTATTACTTTGGAAATATCACCTGTGAGTTAGGAAACATCTTGCGTGAGTAAGGACTTGTACTTTTGACTTGGGAAATATCACCTGTGAGTTAGGAAACATCTCCTGTGAGTGAGGAAATTTCACCTATTACTTAGGAAATATCACCTGTGAGTTAGGAAACATCTTGAGTGAGTAAGGACTTGTACTTTTGACTTGGGAAATATCACCTGTGAGTTAGGAAACATCTCCTGTGAGTAAGGACGTGTACTTTTGACTTGGGAAATATCACCTGTGAGTTAGGAAACATCTCCTGTGAGTGAGGAAATTTCACCTATTACTTAGGAAATATCACTTGTGAGTTAGGAAACATCTTGAGTGAGTAAGGACTTGTACTTTTGACTTGGGAAATATCACCTGTGAGTTAGGAAACATCTCCTGTGAGTGAGGAAATTTCACCTATTACTTAGGAAATATCACCTGTGAGTTAGGAAACATCTTGCATGAGTAAGGACTTGTACTTTTGACTTGGGAAATATCACCTGTGAGTTAGGAAACATCTCCTGTGAGTAAGGACGTGTACTTTTGACTTGGGAAATATCACCTGTGAGTTAGGAAACATCTCCTGTGAGTGAGGAAATTTCACCTATTACTTAGGAAATATCACTTGTGAGTTAGGAAACATCTTGAGTGAGTAAGGACTTGTACTTTTGACTTGGGAAATATCACCTGTGAGTTAGGAAACATCTCCTGTGAGTGAGGAAATTTCACCTATTACTTAGGAAATATCACCTGTGAGTTAGGAAACATCTTGCGTGAGTAAGGACTTGTACTTTTGACTTGGGAAATATCACCTGTGAGTTAGGAAACATCTCCTGTGAGTAAGGACGTGTACTTTTGACTTGGGAATTATCACCTGTGAGTTAGGAAACATCTCCTGTGAGTGAGGAAATTTCACCTATTACTTAGGAAATATCACCTGTGAGTTAGGAAACATCTTGAGTGAGTAAGGACTTGTACTTTTGACTTGGGAAATATCACCTGTGAGTTAGGAAACATCTCCTGTGAGTGAGGAAATTTCACCTATTACTTAAGAAATATCACCTGTGAGTTAGGAAACATCTTGCGTGAGTAAGGACTTGTACTTTTGACTTGGGAAATATCACCTGTGAGTTAGGAAACATCTCCTGTGAGTAAGGACGTGTACTTTTGACTTGGGAAATATCACCTGTGAGTTAGGAAACATCTCCTGTGAGTGAGGAAATTTCACCTATTACTTAGGAAATATCACTTGTGAGTTAGGAAACATCTTGAGTTAGTTAGGACTTGTACTTTTGACTTGGGAAATATCACCTGTGAGTTAGGAAACATCTCCTGTGAGTGAGGAAATTTCACCTATTACTTAGGAAATATCACCTGTGAGTTAGGAAACATTTTGTGTGAGTAAGGACTTGTACTTTTGACTTGGGAAATATCACCTGTGAGTTAGGAAACATCTCCTGTGAGTAAGGACTTGTACTTTTGACTTGGGAAATATCATCTGTGAAGGGCCCTTCTGTGGCTGCACAGTACAGATACAACAGCAAACATTGATGAAGGATAATTATGGAGAGGTACAGGGGGATTTGGTTCCAGTAGTGGGATAGTCACATAAAACACTCAGGACAGTTTATGGGATGTATAGATGTGGTCGATCCCCTCGTTAAATTGCGGCGCCCAACCCATCCCGTCAAGTCCTTGCAGGCTGAGCTTGCACAATGACAGTGACATGGCTTTACCTAGACTTCCAGGAGGGTGAGATGCTAATCTGAGTTTCAAGTGTTCTTTATAGGAAACTTTTTTTTTTTCTCTTCTCTCCTGCAGACCCTCCTCTCTCTCCGCTCTGCACCCCCTCCCCCCCCCCTCCTGTCTGGGGCATGCCTCACACACATCCACTGTCTTCATTCGCTTTGAAGCTCTCGCAGGATTTCCCAGCCCGTGAAGAATTGTGTACAGAGCGACCTGCACATTCAAAGAGAGTTTGCACAGGTTGTTTGCTTCAGTCAGCTCATGTTGGATGCTGTGGGGGAGCAGGATTAGGTTGTAGGACTTGGACACCAGAGGGGTTCCAGTGTCAGGAAAAAAAAAGATGCTGAGGATCACCCTGCTATTGCTGCTTCTACAGGAGATCCAGCTGTTTGTGGTGGAAAGTGCTGACTGTCTCGACTGGCGAGATGACCCGGCTTGTTTGGATCACCTGGTGGCTATGCCCCAAGTTGATACCAACTGTGATGGACCTCAGGGGTGCAGACTCCATTTCCTCCTCCCCGATGAGCAGCCCACTCCTGAGGAGCTGAAAGAGGTCCATCATGAGCCCAATCAGGAGTTCAAGCAGACCCTCAAGCAGTCCGGAAACGACGGTGGAGGCGGCAAGACCCAGAACACCAAACCTCGAACTGTGGGGGAGAGGCTGACCCTGCTGGAATCCGGTCTCATGTCCATGACCTCCCTAATCCAAAAGCTTCAGGAGGAGAGCAAGTTCAACCTGAGCAAGGTGGAGGACCGGCTGAACTCGCTGGTGGTCCTACTGTTGGGGATACTCTCTGGGTGCGAGCTGCCTTGCAATGAGTCTGTTCAGAAACTCTCTGCCTTAGGTAAGTGCACCTTCTGACCATTAATTTGTTCTTCTCATGTATATAGAGCAGTGGTTAAACACCTGTTTGGGGGACCTCTCAAAGCAGACCTACACCACACCTATTCTGGGCCAGGGAGAGACCTGGGTTACAGGTACACTAAACAAACCTAACCTTCCCCCTCACGCTATCAAGATACTTACCTTTCCCTAGCAGAGCTCAATGCCTGATTTTGGCCCACCACCATCTTAAAGTCCCTGTCCAGGTTGGGTCATAAGAAAAAGACCTAGCTGTTCTCCCCCACAGTTGCTCCAGTGCTGCCTGGCTTTGTAAAGCTCACCTCATGCCCAACGTCCCTGCGCTCCGAAGCCTCATAATACAGATTGCAGTGAGTAGAGTGGGCAGTGGTATGATGTAGTGGTGGTTCGCTGCATTTCTGTTCACAGGGAAGAGGCTGTCCAAGGTTTCCCGGGGGAGAATGCACTCCAATCCTGGGAGTGGGTGAGAATCACAGAGCCAGGGCAGCTGCTGAGGAGAAGCCTTCATTCACAACTGTCCGGTACCACATGCATTTCTGCATTTGCTGGAGACGCAGCGGTACCAAAAACGCAAAATGTAATTTCTGCCGTAAAGCGCACGCTGCAAATGCAACTGGACAGGTGTGAACGTAGCCTAAGTATTTTTTTTTAGCTCAACCAAAGTGGCATGCCCTGTGATTATTGTAAATAGAGACCTGAGGTCATTTTTGACTAGACTAGGTTGAGACTAAGCATAGACACTTTAGTCTGATGGCCACTCACTATGGAGGTGGATCTCTGGGTGAGCATGCATGGCACCATGCAGCAGATACAATAGCCCAGAAACACAGACAAGTGAAGATTGAATAAAAATAGTAACTGATAACTAGATATCAGTTACTGATATCTTCCAACTTCCAACTTCCAAATTGAAATGCCAACCCTGCGTCAGAACTTGGCATACTCGGGCATGCTTCGGGGGCCCTGGCATCTTCAGAGGCCCACCCTGGCTCAGAGCGCTCAGACTCATTAATTGTACGACAGCAAGGTGTAGAGGGTGATCTGGAGCATTGGAACTGAGGGGTGATGTGATACACCACCACGGGGTCCCCTAAGGCTCTCGTCCAAGGGCCCACATAAGCCCAGAGCTGTACCTGGTCCTGCTGAGCTGAAATGGCCCAGGCATTGAGGATACTCATTTATTTGCTGGTGGTATTTTCTACTACCTCAAACAGAACCCTCAACAAAAGCATTTTAGGGGATCATCTACTTTTATCCACATGCTAGGACTTAGGCTGTTCCTGATTTGGGGGGGTCCCAATGAATGGCCACATGAAAGCTCCTCCATTGCACCCCCCCTATCTGGGCATTATAATTTAGGTTGTTTTACTGAAAATTGAGCAGATATAATGGTTTACATGACCACTGGTGGCTGAAGGGGTTGGTTCCCAGGGGTTCTCAGGGCCTGCTCGAGGTTTATGTGGGCCCTTTGCGGCATGGTCTCAGTGGGCCCCTTTGTGGCGAAGGGTTGCCTCACATCACTCAGGGACATCCCATATCTGGATTCCCCCTAAGGCTCATGCTATTTGGATCAAAACTCTAGTCTTGGTCTACTTTGAAGCGCACAAAACCCTTTTAAACCTGACCTCGGAGTCTAAACGAATATAGATTCTCCTGATTTTGGATGCTCCTGTGTGTGTGAACCCCCTCCCCCATTCATTCACACAAACTAAACAGCACAGGCAGCAGCGCAACCCTATTGCTGCATAGTGTTGTCCCCACCCATCGGGGAAAAGAAGTTGCACGGTCACCCCAGTAATTGTTGGCGCGCTGAAAGTGGGTGTGGGCACCACCACGTCAGTGGGCCCACTCCCCCTGGAGGCCGGGTGCCCCGACAGCTGCCTCGCCTTTCCGGGTGCTGACGCCAGACCTGGGTCTTCTGGGTGACTCATGACACGTGACCGCTGTGAGATTCAGGAACTAGGTAAGTACCATTTCCCAGTCTTGGCATATATGTAGTGGTACACACTGCGGGGCATCCCATATCAAGAACTTTTGAAGTTGACCAATTGTTTTTTTTGGTGTTTGTCTGCCTAGAGGTAAACCCCCCCCCCCCCCCCCCGTCATGCTGCCCCTGAGCTTTGAAGTGGGTGATATTCCCCTGTTTCTCGGGGCTGTGAGGTGATTGGCCCCTGTACTTGTAGGAGAAGCTGGTTGCTGCTTGGTGTGCTGTAGCTTCTGGTCCCCCTGTTGACAGAGGCTCTACCTGGAAGAGGGTGAGTACCCATTGCGGGGCTGGGGGGAGGCAAAAGGCAAGCTGTCTATATCACCAAGGGAAGTATGTTCCACATTAGCAACTGCTTCTGTTGCTGCTCCTATAGAAGATGCTGACTGTAACTGGGTGTAATAGATTCTGGTCCCACAAGAAAGATGAGAAACAATGTTAGAATAAATGGCAGTAGGGCTTTGAGTGCCAATGAGAAGCTTGCCTGGCAAGGAAGGTGGACCTGAGTCTTCTTTAAAGTGGACCAACACCCAGGATTTTGACTATCCTGGGTTTTGGTCCACTTCGGTGGGGCACCCCCGATCGGGGGTGCCCCGCTGTGCGAAACCCCCCAGAAACCCCAAAAAACTCACCTCTCCCCGCTCCCACGTGAACGCCGCAGCCAATCCCCGCCAACGTCCAGGCGGGGGACAGGAACGTCCAAGCCGCTTCTGCCGCCGCCGCCTCCCGCGCGTCACTCTCGGCGCGTGCGCCCCCGCCGGCCATTTACAGAGGGCCGGCGCGGGCGTGCGCACGTCTGGAGGGGTGCGCGGGAGGCGGCGGCGGCAGAAGCGGCGGCGGATCAGGTAAGATCTTTTTGGGGTTTCTGGGAGGTGATCGGCCCGGGAATCTTATAGATTTCCGGGCCGATCACCCCTGGGTGTTGGTCCACTTTAAAGGACAACTGTATGGAAAAATAAGATTTAATGTATACCTCCCAAGTGTCCCTGATTTAGAGGGACTGTCCCTCTTTTGAGTGCATAATCCCCTTGTTGTTCTCATTGGTCTCTCTTTGAGGTGTATCATGCTGATCTGCATCAATAAATGATTAATATACCTATTCAAAGTGTTTATATTGTGGTAACTGTTACATTCTATCTCCGAGCCGTCCATCAATGAGGGGACCTGGCTTCATTTAACAGTTGTCCCTGTGACAAGTGATTTTCACTATCCTGGCTTTTGGTCATTCCAACCGGGGGTTTCTGATTTGGGACATACCGCTGCATGAAACCTCACCAGTCACTCGCATTTCTTACTTTTACAATGCGTCCATGCCGCATGTGCGTCACTCCTCCAATCTGCTTCTCCCAACGCCTGTATTAATGTGCGGCTAGGGATAGCTGAATGGCGCTCAGCACCCCCCTGCATGCCTTGGCTATGCGTGGCTACACCAGCCATTCAGTTATGGCAGAACCCCAGAAAGATTCACATGTGCCATGAGCTTATTGGATAAGTAAGAAAAGAGGGTGACTGGCGTGGATTACACAATGGGGAAACCCAAACTTGGATGGTGGTTGTCTAACTGGACCTAGCGCCTGGCACAGCTGGAAAAAAACTCCCCAAAACTTACTTGCCCCATCTGCGTGCATGATACTAAATCATTGTCAGCACTTTAATTTGCTCCTGTATCCAGTCAAAGCTGAATGGAGTATATCAGCTTGCACTATATATATTTTCAGCTTGGCATAATAAATAAAAGGAAATGAGAGGAATTGTTATGTTTTGCAGTACAGTAGACTGGCCATTTGATGATTCTCTGTTTTTACATTGTCTGCACTATCCTTGTCATTATTGTACAGCACCATGGAGTAGAATGGTGCTATATAAATAATTTCTAATAATAACCAGTGAACTGCCAAACAAACGATCCTGATATGGGTCCCATGCAGCAACCCCACTAAAGATCTCAGTGCAAAGGCTCGTACTAGCAATTGTTTTAAACAATGTTTAAATGTAAAATTGTTTTAACTCTCTATCTATTGGAAAACTATGACCATGAAAATAAAATGCTATTAAATGATAGACCACTGATGATGTCCAGGCACACCCTCATTGTGTAAGGCTGCACATGGCAGTATTCTCTCTTTTCTCCTCATTCTTCATTTTTAAAAACAAATCTATTTTGCTATATATTAAAGTTTTACCTTATTTTATTCATGTCCTCTGTCTTCTCTCCAGTAAAAGAAAGGTGTGTTGTCTTTTTTATGCTGGTTGTATAAGCAGCTTCTCCTCTTACATCCTAGCAAATTTATGAGGATTATTAGATACATTTTCCTGATAGAGCTGCTTTAACTGGGATGAGCAGGCACATAGCTGGGTGGTGAAGCCGATGGTCCTCTGTGGATTTGGCTGGGATTTCTAAGCATCATCATGTCTCTGAGCAGGTAATTTGGGCCAGCAAAGCCAAATGGCCTCCAGAGTTAGATTGTTGGAGATATCTAGATACTATTTATTCACTGTGTCATTAATATGTTAATCAGGTTGGGTCTATGCGTTCCTTCACCCAGGGGTGGAATTTAGCTAGATCTGCCCTGGTCTGTAGAACCAATTATTGAATTGAAGCCTGTTCTCAGAACAAGGGAGAAGCATGACTCCAAAAACAGCTCCTCACCTGAATGTCACATAGTGGATGACTTGGGGTAAGGCTTGGCTGGCCTTTGGAGTATGCAAGCTGGGCTTCATCGCCATTCTTAAACTGACCAGATGTCACACTTTTGGTGGGACAGTCTCAATTTGAGGCATTCTGTCCCACTGTCCCCCCAAAACATGTAAATGTCCCACTTTGCTGACATTATCATGCAGACTGTCCCACCAAATCCAAGATGTCACGCCCCCATAGAGGTCCTTCTATGGTTCTTTGGTATTGAAAGGTATGGCTTGGCGTCAGGTCAATCTCCAGCATCCTTTAATAACCAGAGAGATCTTAGTTGTACTTTAAAGTGGACCAAAACTCCCTGGGCATCCAAAATCGGGATGCCCCGCTGTGTAAGCCCCCCCAGGCCACCCGTTCACTTACCTTGTTTCCCAGTCCAATGGCACATGCACAAGCCGCTATCCCTCCTCTATTTGTGAATGGTTGACACAGGCACACTCCCTGTTAGAGGGAAGCAGAGGATGCAGCCGCCAGCACGCTCTTAGACGGAGCCTTAGACGGTGTGACGTCAGCAACTCCGAGCACACTGATTGGATGAGTGGCCGTGCACGCTCGCCGTAGGACCGGGAAGAGGTGAGTTGCCTTAGGTAATCTGGGTGGTTTCACCCTGATTGGGGTGCCATGGGGCAAGGACCAAAACCCAGGATATTCAAAATAATGGGTTTTGGTCCATTTTAAGCATTTGTCCGGGTGCCAGGGCTACACCTACTTACATGTAGAGGATAGCGTAGAAGGCTGGGGATATTTGTTCCTCAAACGCCCGCCTGTGGATAAGCCACACCCCCGCAAAATACATTACCCTGTAAAATGGTCGGTTTAGCCATTCTAGTCTTTCAGGCACCTCTTGAGAAAGACACGCCTCTCATTTGCACATTTCTACACTCTCTCTCTCTTTTGCACATTGCATCTTTTTTTCTTCAATCCTCAACTTTTTTCCCTCTTTTTCCCTTTCACGGTCTCTCTCTCTCTCTCTCCTACATGCCCCCTTCTAGCCTACTTTATTCCATTGCCCTCACAAATTCCCTCCCTCTCGCTCTCATGTCCACATTCTCGCTTCTTCTTTTCAACCTTTGCTTCTGTAGCTCTTTTAGACATTCCCTACTTTTCTGTACGGTCCCTCCATGTCTCTTTTACACATTCCATCTATCTCACTCTCATTTCCACATTCTCCCCCCTTCTTTTATACATTTACTTCTTTAGCACTTACACATCCCCTCTATCTCTCTCACCTCTGCCTTTCTTTTTGTCTTCTTGTTACCTTTCCCTCTTTTTTGCCTTCCCTCCTTTTCACTTTCTTTTCCACATTCTCCAGCTTCTCTCTTTCCATGCATTTCTTATATCCTCTCTTTCCATGCTCCATTCAGCTCTCTTTCCCCTGTTTCCTTCTGTCCCTCTCTCATTCCTCTCATTTCTCTTTCTCTTTATTCCATATTTACCCCATCGCTCTCTTTTCCATGTTTCCTCTGTCCCATGATCCCTTTCTCTACCGTTTCTTTATCTCTTTATTTCTTATTTCTATGTTCTTCTGTCTCTTTTTTCATGTTCACATGTTGCCTTTATCCCTCTCACTCTTTTTCTCATGTTCCCTCCGCCTCTCTGTTTTTTACATTTTTTTTCATTTCATTCTTTCTATTTTTCTAGGTCAAAATTTCACACGTTCCCTTTATCTCTCTCTTTTTCATCCCCTCTCACTTTTCCATGTTCCTTCTGTCTTTTTTCATTACCCTTTCACAGTGTGCATTTTATCGGGGGTATAGCCTGAGATCTTGCACAGACAGCGTGAAACCTAAGGGCGACCCTGGGGTAAGGTAAGTATTGCATTTTCATCCAACACAAAAAAAGTAGAATAAGTAGTACAATATAATAAAGGGATGGTCCAGGCTGACAAAAACACAGAGAACTTCCCTTCATCCCTTCAGTTACAGTGCTGCTGGCTCTGATAATGACCCACCATCATTGCTGACAATCAATGAGGGAAGCTGCTCTCTTCTGACTGGCAGCAGGGAGGCCGGCATGAGAGTGCACTGTCAGCAATGGAGCCAACATCGCTGAAACCGAATGGCTGCAGCCCGCAGGTCTCCATGGGATCAAGCCTGCTGGCAGGGAGGAAGGTGCCCTTTGCCTTTCTAAACTGTCCAAACGGGGACTTTAATATTGCTTCTGTATATTTTCGATAGTGTTTGCGAACACAGAATATTAAAATAAAAATGTGCGCAACTTGATTTTAGGTGTAGAGGACCTGTTGCTTAAATCTAACCCCTGCAGCCCGCGCGTTCTAACTCTTGGGGGTGCCGGCTGCCGCAGTCCCTGCTGGCAAGAGGTGAGTATGGCTCATTGCAGGGAGGGTGGCAGACTTCCTAGGGAGGGTGTAGGCACTCTTTAAGTACATTCAGAGCACAATAATCTGTTCACCAGATGGCATGCTGGGAAATCCAAGGAATGTCAGAGTCCTACATGTTCTTCACCTGCACCATCCATTTCAGTCGTCTAAAACATCTTACGTTCAAACGGAAAGTTTTGGCTAAATCGCAGATGTGGCGCAATGACAGATTGTGGGGCCTCATAGACAGATAAGTGTAAACAATATGCGGGGAGGGACATACATCTATTAGTGGTTACTGGTGTCAATGCCCCTCACCTACACGGTAGTGTATAGACTGATAGTAGTAGGTAGCTTGACCTGGTCCCACTATAGAAGCTCAATACTCACCTTTAACTGCTGCCCCAGTTGATAAAACACCCAAACCATGACCATTATCAATCTGTGTCTCTATTCTGCTCCTCAGCCTAGAGCAGTGTGGAACCATGGTATCATGGAATCATGTGAGTATATGCTGAACCTGGGGCATCCCAAGTCAGGATTCATCTAGGACCAGCTCACTTTGTTTCTCTTTAATCTGTGCCCCCAGACCCTAAATAAATATGAATAATGCTCCAGAATGCAGTTGAATATGTTAGTGAATGCAAACCAGCTGCCGAATCAGTAGGGGGGAGTGAGAGGCTTCACCCCTAGAGTGCCCCAACTGCCACCCCAAAAAATGCAGAAAGCAAGTGGATCTACCACCCCGTAAATCAAAAGGTAAAGTGTGAGTGGATGTCCTATAGGCAGATTTAGAGAAAATGCCCCTAGTCCGGAAATCAATAGGTAGACCATACCTAGCAACTTTTCAGGGTGGGAAAGAGGGACATTTGATAAATTAGGTCACGCCCCCTAATTGAAGGATGGATGGGAGACAGGGTGTAACAGTTGAAACAATATAAACACTTTAAATAGGCAAATGAATTATTTATTGATGCAGATCTGCATGTTACACCTCAAAGAGAGAGAAATGAGAACAACACGGGAGATGGGGAAAAAGAGGGACAGTCCCTCCTAATGAGGGACACTTGGGAGGTATGAGTAGACTGTGAGCAGATACCCCAGATCCCAAATTAATTTACTGAAAAAAACCAATGCCCCTAGATTTGAAATTAATAGGCAGAGTGTTGCTGGATCTCTCAGACCCCAAATTAGAACTGGCGTCACTAGACCTGAAATCATTAGGCAGAGTGTTAGAGGATCCCCCCCATACCCCAAATTAGAACTGGTGTCACTAGACCTGAAATCATTAGGCAGAGTGTTAGAGGATCCCCCCCATACCCCAAATTAGAACTGGTGTCACTAGACCTGAAATCATTAGGCAGAGTGTTAGAGGATCCCCCCATACCCCAAATTAGAACTGGTGTCACTAGACCTGAAATCATTAGGCAGAGTGTTAGAGGATCCCCCCCATACCCCAAATTAGAACTGGTGTCACTACACCTGAAATCATTAGGCAGAGTGTTAGAGGATCCCCCCCATTCCCCAAATTAGAACTGGTGTCACTAGACCTGAAATCATTAGGCAGAGTGTTAGAGGATCCCCCCCATACCCCAAATTAGAACTGGTGTCACTAGACCTGAAATCATTAGGCAGAGTGTTAGAGGATCCCCCCCATACCCCAAATTAGAACTGGTGTCACTAGACCTGAAATCATTAGGCAGAGTGTTAGAGGATCCCCCCATACCCCAAATTAGAACTGGTGTCACTAGACCTGAAATCATTAGGCAGAGTGTTAGAGGATCCCCCCCATACCCCAAATTAGAGCTGGTGTCACTAGACCTGAAATCATTAGGCAGAGTGTTAGAGGATCCCCCCATACCCCAAATTAGAACTGGTGTCACTAGACCTGAAATCATTAGGCAGAGTGTTAGAGGATCCCCCCCATACCCCAAATTAGAACTGGTGTCACTAGACCTGAAATCATTAGGCAGAGTGTTAGAGGATCCCCCCCATTCCCCAAATTAGAACTGGTGTCACTAGACCTGAAATCATTAGGCAGAGTGTTAGAGGATCCCCCCCATACCCCAAATTAGAGCTGGTGTCACTAGACCTGAAATCATTAGGCAGAGTGTTAGAGGATCCCCCCCATACCCCCAAATTAGAGCTGGTGTCACTAGACCTGAAATCATTAGGCAGAGTGTTAGAGGATCCCCCCCCCATACCCCAAATTAGAACTGGTGTCACTAGACCTGAAATCATTAGGCAGAGTGTTAGAGGATCCCCCCCATACCCCAAATTAGAGCTGGTGTCACTAGACCTGAAATCATTAGGCAGAGTGTTAGAGGATCCCCCCCATACCCCAAATTAGAACTGGTGTCACTAGACCTGAAATCATTAGGCAGAGTGTTAGAGGATCCCCCCCATACCCCAAATTAGAACTGGTGTCACTAGACCTGAAATCATTAGGCAGAGTGTTAGAGGATCCCCCCCATACCCCAAATTAGAACTGGTGTCACTAGACCTGAAATCATTAGGCAGAGTGTTAGAGGATCCCCATTCCCCAAATTAGAGCTGGTGTCACTAGACCTGAAATCATTAGGCAGAGTGTTAGAGGATCCCCCCCATACCCCAAATTAGAACTGGTGTCACTAGACCTGAAATCATTAGGCAGAGTGTTAGAGGATCCCCCCCATACCCCAAATTAGAACTGGTGTCACTAGACCTGAAATCATTAGGCAGAGTGTTAGAGGATCCCCCCCATACCCCAAATTAGAACTGGTGTCACTAGACCTGAAATCATTAGGCAGAGTGTTAGAGGATCCCCCCCATACCCCAAATTAGAGCTGGTGTCACTAGACCTGAAATCATTAGGCAGAGTGTTAGAGGATCCCCCTTCATACCCCAAATTAGAGCTGGTGTCACTAGACCTGAAATCATTAGGCAGAGTGTTAGAGGATGCTGCCCATAGCCCAAATTAGAACTGGTGTCACTAGACCTGAAATCATTAGGCAGAGTGTTAGAGGATCCCCCCCCCATACCCCAAATTAGAGCTGGTGTCACTAGACCTGAAATCATTAGGCAGAGTGTTAGAGGATCCCCCCCATACCCCAAATTAGAACTGGTGTCACTAGACCTGAAATCATTAGGCAGAGTGTTAGAGGATCCCCCCCATACCCCAAATTAGAGCTGGTGTCACTAGACCTGAAATCATTAGGCAGAGTGTTAGAGGATCCCCCCCATACCCCAAATTAGAGCTGGTGTCACTAGACCTGAAATCATTAGGCAGAGTGTTAGAGGATCCCCCTTCATACCCCAAATTAGAGCTGGTGTCACTAGACCTGAAATCATTAGGCAGAGTGTTAGAGGATGCTGCCCATACCCCAAATTAGAGCTGGTGTCACTAGACCTGAAATCATTAGGCAGAGTGTTAGAGGATCCCCCCCATACCCCAAATTAGAACTGGTGTCACTAGACCTGAAATTAATAGCATACCTCCCAAGTGTCTCTGATTTGGAGGGACTGTCCCTCTTTGGAGTCCGTGTCCCCCTGTTTTTTGTTGTCCTCATTTGTCCCTCTCTCAGGGAGATCTGCCGCAATAAATGATTCATTTGCCTATTTAAAGGGTTTATATTGTTGTAACTGTTACAATCTATCTCCTATCCATCAATCAATGAGGGGACGTGGCTTAATTTAACAACTGTCCCTCTTCCCCACTCTAAACTGTAATAGACAGTGTGTGAGTAGATCCCCCTAGACCCCAAATTATAACCAATGTTACTATACCTGAACAGGGCTAGTTTTAGACAAAATATGGCCCTGTGCATGATAAATAGTGAGGCCCCAGGTCCTCCTGAAGCAACCAAGCTTTTCTCAGGGAGGGGAAAGTAAGCACACAGGGGACAGTATGAAGGATCATTGCTGCACACAAAAAGGCTTCTGAAGGTAGTGGAATTGCTACAGTGAGCATCTTTTGTATGGGCATCAGTGAGCTTTACACTGCACTTAATACCTTTTGTTATGGCCCAGTTTGCCACCCCCTGAATGCCAGCCCTGGACATGAAATCACTAGGCAGATTGGGAGGGGATCTCCTTAGACCTCAAATTACAGCTGATGCCCCTAGACTGGAAATCACTAGGCAGATTGTAAATGTATCCCCCAGACCCAATTTAGAACTGATATTCCTAGACCTGAAATCAAAAGGTAGTTTGTGAGTGGATTCCCCTTGACCTCAAATTCGAACTGATGCCCCTAAACTTGAAATGAATAGGCAGAGTGTAAGGAAGTCAAATTGATATGCATTAAAAGTGAAACTGAAGAAGACACTAGACCCGAAAATAATAAGCAGTGTTTTCATGGATTCTTTCAGACACCAAATCAATAGATAGAGTGTGAGTGGACCACCCTCCCGCAACCCATAGTGTTGGGCAGAATAAAATAAAATGGCCCTCGTTCTGAAATCAGTAGCAGATCCCTCAGATCCCAAATTGAGTACCAATGCCCCGAATTTGAAAACCTCCAAATTGATAGGCAAAATCAAAGCAAATGTCCCTAGTCCTAGCAGCATGTGAGTGGATCTGGCTAGAAGCCAAACTGAACAGGAAGTGATACCCCTAGATCTGAAATTAATAAGCAGGGTGTACGCAGATCTCTCCAGACCCCAAATACATAGGAAGAGTACAAGTAGATCCTCCCACCTGAAAGCACTATGAGCAACAAGCAATGTGAGCAAAACCTCCACAGCCTAAATCAATAGGCAGAGCATGAGCAGATCTACTCCAGACCCGAAATTAATAAGCAGAGGGTCCTAGCTTGCAGGTGCTCCTTACTTGCTCCACATTCCCAAATGGCACCAAAAATACAAAGGGTGAAAATGTTTTCTCTTTTTAGTCTATTGGAGAGATTCCGACAGGAAGAGACATGTAATATCATTTTATGATAATTGACCTGATCAGATGGATTCTGGGAAACGGAGAGCAGCTGCGTCCCTGGCAGGGCGGTTGGCCGCCACTGGCCCGGCTTTCGAGGTCACTGTCATTATGTCCATCTGGTGCAGTGAATTGCCCCATTGTTGGGGACGTCGGTCAGGACGGTCACCTCGCTTCTCCTCTCCATGACATCATCTGCCACAAACTTCCACTTCCCTCTGAATGGCTGGGATTATGTTGGGAGGTTGGATGCTAGAAAAGGCCAAAAGGAGGAAGTAAAATGTGTACATCACCATGGCAACCAGTTTGCCGGGATTGGAGATAATTAATGCTGGAATCATTAATGTATTGATGTATCAATGAAGGTCTGCAGTACGATGGGTAAAGGGGCTTTGGGTCGATCTTCAGAGTTGTGGTCAATGACTTCTACTCCTCTGGTCTAAGTAGGAGACTAGTGTCCAGCATCCTATTCTGATCACAGTAAAACATTGGCCTAAATTTTACAGAATTTTTCAGTTCGAATCAGGGGCAAAATTTGAGTAAAAGTTTTCCTTTTATTATTATTAGAAAAAAGCCTTTAAAGTGGACCTAGGTAATAGTTATAGAGTAGTTAGTAATGGAGAATTTTTAAATAGGGTCATTTGTCTGTAGATAATGGTGCTAGTCACCTTTAGCCAACTAATGCATTTGAAAGTGGAAGACGACAGTAAAAACCCTCTAATTATAGTATATTACTGAAATATGCTAGAGGCCCCCTTTTACAAAAACATGTATATTTACTGTGAAAGAATAACTTCTTGTGACCTTTTTTAATGCTCTCTCTATAATGCTAGAGGTCCCTTTTTAAAGTAGACTGTCACCCACCCCTGATCGGCCCGGGAATCTATAAGATTCCCGGGCCGATCACCTCCCTCACCGCGGGACATCCGAGATCGGGATGTCCCGCGGTGAGGGACCCCCCCCAAAACCCCCAAAAACTCACCTCATCACTCGCCTCCCGCGCGCTCCTCTAGACGTGCGCGCACCCGCGCCGGCCGTTTGTGAATGGCCGGCGCGGGCGCGCGCCCTGTGAGAGCGACGTGCGGGAGGCGGCGCCGGGCGCACTGTCTCGTCCGCCGCTTGTCCGTGGCTACGTGGGAGCATGGTGAGGTGAGTTTTTCGGGGTTCTGGCGGGTTTTACACAGCGGGACACCCCTAATCGGGGTACCCCCTGAAGTGGACCAAAACCCAGGATAGTCAAAATCCTGGGTGTTGGTCCACTTTAAGTCAATCCAAATAAGACCCAAGTGCCACCCATTCCTCCCCTGGTGCTAAACCCCATTTGACAATTTTAAAAAGTAGAGGAGTCACCTGTCGGACATCAGACACCCGATTCCCCACTAGGAACAGTGCTTCCATGATATTCATCAAAAACACAGCCTCAAACAGCGCCAGCCCTCAAAATCGGGTCTTTGTAGCCCAGAGCGCCAGAGGCTGTGTAATTAAAGTCTGTTTTTGAACATGTATCCACTGGTAACAAAGCGAAAACATATGGAATTACATTGTAATTACATTGTAACATGAACACTTTAATACCAGACATATAAGGACAATTCTGCATAAAAATCAAAAATGACTTTAAATAGGCCAGGAGAGGTGACACAATTATTTGATAATTAAAAAAAAAAATTATAATAATAAAATAAAACCCTGTTTAAAGAGAATAAGAGGATCGTCCATTGAAATGTATGGGAGAGCGACAGGTAGTGACAGGTAATACCGCAGTTTTAGGTGATAGCATTCTATAAGAGAAAATAAGAAGCATTTGATGGTTAAATAAGATGACCTTTACTATAAGCCCACGCCTAAAAAACATTTCTATATTTGTCTATTTTGTTTTTTTCTCCAGTGGCAGGCCCCACTGTGTGAAACCCTCCAGGAAGCCCGAAAAACTCACTTCGCCATGATCCAACGGAGCATGCGCAGGCTTTCGTCCTATGAGAGCCGCCTGCTGTAACAATGTCCTGGCAGGCGTCTCTCATTGTTTACAATGGGGAGCGTGTGCTGACACATTCCCGGTGTGGTGTGCGCACTCCCGCCCCCATTCAGATAGCTGCCTATTGATTTGAATGAGAGCCGCCTGCCGAACGACGTTGTCACAGCAGGCTGCTCTCATTGGACAAGAGCCCACACATGCGCCATTGGACCATGGCGAGGTGAGTTTTTCGGGTTTCACACAGCAGGGAATTCTGTTTTGGGACGCCCCGGGGGCATGGGACAAAAAGTCAAATTCCCGACTTTCATTCCGCTTTATAGAAAATCTTGACAATACACAATAAATAGAGCCATTCTTCTTCTCTAAAATTACATTATTCCCTTGAACGAAACCTATAGGGTCCCATACAGATGTTTCAAAACATTAGAAGAGTATTTCTCCAGTCGTTTTTGGCTGTTGCTCCACTTTAGGTATCTCTATAATGTCAGTCTCACAGGTGGCAGGAGCGCATGTGTTGACTGATTTAAAATCCCGGTAGATTTTATTGGACTTTCCTTTCTCTGATTTACCAGACCTAAAGGCTAGGTTACACATATGATCAATAGGGGTATCCTGATCAGGGCTGGTTTTAGGGTAAATGTCACCATGTGCATAATTCAGAAACAGCTCCCAGCTGGTCCAGCACCTTTTCCGCATTTCCATATGATTATTCTTTTCTCTTCCCTTTCATGCCTGTCTTTTTTGAAATTCCTATTTCTATTGCAAAGTAAGAGTGCTGGGTGCCGCGGAGTCGTAATCCAGATAGACATTAGTGGTAGAACAGGAACTGGCTTTACTGGAACATGAATGCAGTAAGAGAATGTCACCTTACATGGTGAATAACAGACAGAAAAAAAGCATAATAGAGCAACTGAATGCACAGGAAATAAAACACATCAGTAAGATGCATAGAGAACCTACAATTAAGCATTGGTCGCAGTTCTAGTGTCATAACCTGTCACAGCTGTAAACTGCAGTAAATCTAGCAAAACTCATCAATAGACTAAGCTAGAGGTCTGTTGTATATCCAACATTTTCCACATTCCCTCAACATTGGTCTTTTTTTCTAGATTCCCTTCTTCTGTTTTCCACATTTGCTCCCTCTTCTCCTCCCCACATTACCTCCTTATCATTCTTTTACACCTTCCTCTACTTTATTTACTCTATCTCTCTTTTCTTTATTTCTTCCTGCCTATACTTTTCCTTCATCTCTCTTTCGCACATATCCCCCTATTCCTTTCTGTTTATGATTTCTCTCCATCTCTCAGTTCCACATTCCCACCTTCTTCTTCTCTTTTTCGCTTTCTCTTCACTTTTCTTGTCTGCATTCCCTCCTTCACCTTCTATTTTTTCTCCACCTCTCTTTTCCACATTTCCTCCCTTTCCTTCTCTTTTATATTCCATGTTTTTTTCGCCATTCCCTGCTTCTACTTCTATTTTGCATCTTCCAGCCAACTCTCTTTTCATAATTCCCTCCATCTCCATCTTTTTTTATAGCTTCCACAATCTTTCTTTTCCACATTCCCTATCTGTAATTCTCTTCTCCTTCTCTTTTATCATTTTCATACATCTCTCTTTTCAACATTCCCTCCTATTCTTTCTCTTTTAGAACTTTCTCCATCTCTTTTTCCACATTCCCTCCTTGTCATTTTTTACTTTCCTTTTCCACATTCCATCCTTGTCTCTGGTCCAGAATTTCTTCATCTCTCTGTATTTTACCCATTCCCTTGTCTCTCTTTCGCAACCTTCAATCTTCCTCTTTTTATTCTGCATTTATTCTCCACTCTTTTCCTCCAATGTCCACTCTGTCTCTCACTATATTCTAAGGATAAAGTATAGTCAGCTGGACCTGTATTATCTTGTAGGTTGATCCAGGGAGGAGCATGGGAAGGGTCGCTGTGGAGCTTCAACCAGCTTAGCAATAGTGTATGGGGGGGCTGACTGCTAAATCCACAAGAACAAATTAAAACTTAAATCATTTACTAGGATGATTAAAAAGTGGAATCCCAATACACGAGGACGACATCCATTCTGGTTGTTGCTGTGGACATTGGCAGCCGGCCTCCCATATACCGTTGCTGTATTTGTCTCAGTGTGAATGGGTGTATATGCCTGTGTTGCTGCACATCTGCTGCTGCACCATCTCCATCATTTATCATCCGGCATGAAGTTAAAGCTAACTAGAAATATGTTCCTAATTTTCCAAGGAAGGGAAGAAGCTTCCTTTACTTTGGTTGGGAAATTCTGCATAATTTGGAGGGATAATGTATGCAGCATCCTGCTATTTAGCATGTTTCAGTTTGGGGGTAATGCTTCTCAGGTTATAGTACCACTATACTTGCCTTCATTAGCAGTTGCTACTAGGCCTGTGGCAGAAGGGGGTTCGGCGGCAGTGGCCACACAGGGGTCAGACCAGCCCAGTCTGAAATGGTAAGTAGTTCTGCCGGATCTCAGGCGTACAGTATGCATAGTGGCCTATGCCAAACAAGGATACCCCCAAGTTGTGGTGTGCACGGGCCGACAGTCATTTCTGATTGGAGGTCCACTTTCATTTTCAAAAAGGGGAGGGACCAGGTTTTGTCTATAATAAAAAAGGGGGAATTAAGGGTAAGCAAAGGAGACCCTTGACACTTTCCAGCTGCATTAAAGCACAACGAAATCCGTAATTTTGACCACCCCAAATTTTGTTCCCTGCCCCCGATTTGGGATGCCCCCTTTTGTGAAACCCCCCAGATCGCCCAGAAAAAGTGGGGTTGGCTACATCCATTTTTATATTTGATAGCACACTCCCATGAGCCAATAATAATGCGATTGCATCCCCAGCATCAGATGTGCTCCTGCTGGGGGTGGGGGCGCGTGCACAGCCCAAAGATGCTGGGAATGTAGCTGTTGGTGTTTATATCGGTGAGGGAGCCAGAACGCCACTTTGGGATACCCCAGGGTCCACAGCTTTTTTTGTCCTCCCTCAAATGTAGAGTGTCTATGAAAAGGCGAGTATCTCTATAATGCAGCCCCGCTGATAGCGTGAGAGGTAGGTTCATTTAATGGACTAGTACTCTCCATATCACCCATGGGTGGGTTCGATCTGCTTTAAAACAAACATCTAAGTACAATGAAATTGTAACATGGCATTGTATGTTTTTAATTTTGCACAGCTTTCTTTCACTGCTATGATGGATCCCCGGGCTAGTTTGTAAGCTGCGAGGGAATACAGATGAGTCTGAATGGTTGACAGTCCTGCTGTAACCGCGTCTCTTCTAATTTTAAACCCAATCTGTGTGTGAGAGCCCGGCATGTGCCAACACCTTGGGTCTTTAAGAGTGATTCTGGGTTCTAGTTCTGGGTTTTACATGTATAGCTGCCTTTTTGGAGTAGAGATTATATTTCGAGCATTCTCAAAAATCCTGAAAAATCATGCTAGGGCTTATTTTCAGGGAAAAATGGTATATAGTATGAACAGATATGGATAATATATTGATATGGATATATCTTACCTATTAATTTATTTTTTGTATTTATTTGTTTTTTATGTAAACATATTAACTAAGGGTCTGATTTAAGAAGCACCTGTGCCATTAAGTGTTGAAGGTTTAACCACTGCCACATTCCCTATTTGTAATTGTCTTCTCCTTCTCTTTTATAGTTTCCATCCATCTCTCTTTTCAACGTCCCATCCTATTCTTTCCCTTTTATAACTTTCTCCATCTCTTTTTCCACATTTCCTCCTTCTCTTTTTTACTTTCCTTTTCCACATTCCGTTCTTGTCTCTGGTCCACAATCTTTTCATCTCTCTGTCTTTTACCCAAGCCCCTGTCTCTCTTTTCGACCTTCAGGCCGAAAATTTACACCCGGTAGACAATGAAAGTAAAAGGCAGTTTACTCTCCTAAAAAAGGAGGAGAATTCTCACCTGGCTCTGAATTGACCCCAAAGTTTGCCACATTTTTATTGTAACAGTGTTTTTATATAACTTTAATGATCCAGCACCTACAAGATCCACTGCCAAAGTAATCCGAGCGTTAAAATGAGCTAATATAGAATGCAGTACCAATAATTTGGCGGCACAGTGTAGCGTACATTGGTGCAGTTAAACCCAGCATAAGGGCCAATAGCACAAGCACTGACACAGGCTGGCCTAGTGCGTCAATACAAACTGATTATTTTAAATTGAACAACACCTATTTTTCATAAAAAATGACAGGATCGATGGGTGAGTGACACAGGATCCGGAGGTGAGTAAAAAAAAAATTGTAATACTCTGTCTGTGCAGTTTTTTTTACAGTTAACCATTGTGAATTGGTAAGGTTTCCATGAGACCCCTATACCAGTTCACAAGGCTTGGGAGCTGGTAAATAAGCCCCGACCCTTATTACATGCCTCCCCAATGCGCGTGGGGGGGGGGAGAAGAGCCTGGGGGCTGCAAAGGCTATGTGGGCTTGTAGCCTTCAGGGTCGGGGGCCACTAAGGCTGGCCTCCACGCCCTGGTCTACAGGCCCTGCATAGCTAGTGACTTGCCATTAACTCCCAGCTTATTAACTCCAGGCCCGCCAATACCCATCTCCCTAAAGCCCGAGGGGGCAGAAGAGCGTGGCCTACAAAGAGTATGCAGGCTTGTAGGCTCCAGGGCGGAGGGCCACCAAAGCTAGTCTCCACGCCCCACATAGCTGGTGTCCAGGCTGGTTTTATTGGGGAGGGGGATGCCATGAAAGTTTTTTTAGTAGTGTGGATAGTAGTTGTATTTTATTTGTCACTTTTCAGTGCTCTTTTCAGTTTGGGGGGTCTCCTGGGCAGGAACGGGGGCCTACCGATACATATGTGATAGCGTTGAAAGTTGAATGCAATATGGTTATCTTGAATAAACATTTTTATATAAAATAAATGAGACAAATTTTAAAAAAACATACATTCAGTTTTCGCTCATAAATATTAAAAAATATTAGATATTTTAGGAAAATGTGTTTTTTGTTCTGCCTTTTTATACATTTTTTAGAGAAATCCTGTGTAACCAATGAATTCTTGGAGGGATTACTTCCAGAACGATGAGCCCACTACCACAGGCTGGGTATGCCTAGAAAGTGTAAGGTGTGTACTTTCAGGAAGTATATTGTTTGTGGGGGGTATTTCAAATGCTAAGGATTGTTTTGGTTGAAAAAGCGCTAGGTGCGCACTGTCTGCAGAGCTGAAATGTTTGGCAAGTCAAAAAAAAAATCAGTAGCTTACCTTTCATTGAGTGGCTCCAGTGCTGTCCTTCCTCTCATGGCTGCCCCCTTAGTGAGGAAAACGTCCTAATTTTGATTTCCTTCCCCTCCCCGCCAATGTGGTCCACGAATCAACCTTCGAGGGACTAAAAACGTAAACACCTCAACTCCCTGCCCAGACCTCATGAGTTGCTGCCTCTCTCTCAGCAGCTGTGAAACCTTGCCTCCCCCTCTCAGATCTCCTGCAGCATCTCTAACCCCCTTATTTGATCACACTAGGTGTTGGCAGTGATAACTAAAGCACTTATTTTTTCATGTGGGTTAAGAGACCATCCATTATGAATATGTAAAGCTTACATCACAGCCACATCCATTGTTTCACCCCAATTTTTCTCTGCATCTCCAATGCTCTAATACTTTTACTAATAACTTAGGAACTACAGGGTCTTTTTGAAAACAGATTGAAGTTTTGGACAGTGCAACATGTAGTCCGAGACAATGGGGCAACAATCAGGCTTGACTTTAATATAACTTTAAGTGAAACTACTGTTTCACGCATTACTTTAATTTGGCAACTTTTCCCTTGGCAGTACCTATGCATGTTGGGTATTGTTAGGGGGACCTTGCTTATTCAGATTTAACTTGTTTTTTATTGTTTTTTTTAACAAAATGTTGCTTTGGTTCTGCTTTTTTATTCTTTTTTAGGGAAACCCCATGCAACCAAAGAATTCATCGAGGGATTACTTCCAGAAACCTGCACCCACATCAACAAGCCTTGTACACCTAGAAAGCCTGAGGTGTGTACTGAAAAAGATATAGTTTGGGGGGGGGGGGATATTTCAAATGTAAATGGTTGTTTTTGTTTGAAAAACTGCAAGCTGCGCGTAGCAGTTGTATTTTATCTGAAAATTCCCTATAGTGCGGTTTCAGTTTGGGGGTATCAGTTGGGGGTGTCTCCTGGGCAGCAAAGGGTGTCTACCAATACATATGTGGTACCGCTGTAACCGGGAGAAATCGGGCTTTTACACGCATGACTTTTTCTTCATTTTTTGCACATATTTCACCCAAAAATATTAAGAATACACAAAAAAATAACAAACAAGACATTTAAAGCCCAGACTCTGCAAAAAAAACAATATATACATTTCCTGGGAATTCCTTAAAAATCACATGTATGGTGCAAAATAGTGAAACATGGTCTGGCAACAGAGGGTGACAAAATCTCTAGGTAGGCTGGCAGTTAAAGGGTTACGATATTGTAAATACTTGGAGGATTTTGTATTGAAGACATTACCGGATAAATACTCCAGACAAAGTTTCTCTGTTAGATTTGAATAGGACAGGACGAGAGAGTTTATTTAGTATTCTGTTTGCCATGACTTCCGCTGTATTGTTACACTATGTACATCACGTGTACATTGGATGGTTATAGTAACGGCTGTAGGGAAAGGGGGTCAGCTGGGGGCTATGACTGGATTGGTTTTCCGTATAATGAATGACATGACACAGAAGCCGCCGCCACTTTGTTGCTGGCAGTGGCGCTCTGTCCAGCGTTGAGTCACTGAGCTGGATATATGTAGGGGGCTGCTAATTGCTGGTGGCGGGGACAGGAAAAGAATGATGCTGCTATTGCTGAACTACAGTTCCCAGAATGCTGCCTGTTTGACACAAAGGATCCAGCAACCAGTAAGATGCCTTAGGAGGCATTGCGGATAGTGCCCCCAAAACATGCAAACATTCACATGCAGGCAATAAGAGAGACAGACGGGGAGAATATATGAGAAGAAGGATAGAGAGAATGTGGCGCCATTTGGGTTGTGCAGGTGAAGCGCCAGTGGTGTACCAGACTTGCTGCTCTTTATTGAAGCTTGGATGTTGCAAAGCCTTCCTTCTTTCTTTTCCATGTTTTCTCTTTTTCTATCTTTTTCACATTCCCTCAAAGGAAAATAAAGGAAATTCTGAAAAGAAAAAAAAATAAGAATACGTAAAAGAATGTGAAGGGAAGGAAGCCGGAAATGAATAGAAAAGGAGAAGGCGAAAACAAATGTGGAAAAGACAAAACAAATAACGGAATTTGGAAAGATGGAAGGAATGTGAAAAGGAGGGAAAGATAGACAAAATATGAAAAAGAGAAAGAGAGGGGGGGGGATTTAAAAACTCATGGAGAGCAGGAAGTCTGGCGCTCACACCCATGAAAGGTATAGACCCATGCTAAAGCAGGCCTTTGGTCCAAAAACTTTTAAAATGAACCCCTGTGACATCCTTGGTTGGAGATGGCCCTACAGTTAAAGCCAAAATCAGGCAAAGAGCTCTGTATGGCAGGGGACAGGAACACACTGCAGTTAAGTGTAACTTCTTTTGCAGAAGGTGTCTTGTCCCCCATTGGATGGAGCTCCTCTAGCAAAAGGTAATTATGGCCCTTATTTATCACGGGCTAGCGCCAGGTAGTGTCTGACGAGCGCCAGGTAGCGGCAGCTAACGGCGACTACCGACTCAAGTACGGCCGGCGGCGGTCACAATGACGCATTTATCAAGCAAAATGAGGCTAGCTCCGGCGAGAGCGACGGCTAGCGCGGCATTCATCATGAAGCCGCCTGAACCGAACAGCGCCGCTGCAAATTCCTTCACAGCGCCAGGTATGACCTGTCGCTCCCTGGCGATGTCCAATGCATTTCAATGGAGCAATCTATAATTAATCATAATTAATTGGTATTATTTATTTATTTATTTTTTTTAATGTCAAAAATTCGGAGACCACTTCTGCAATGTTAGGATTTATTTTTAAGTAAAAAAAAAATTTTTTTTAAATTTGTGCAGAATTGATCTAACAGGTCTGAGATTAATGTATTCATATTACAAAATGATTATAAAAACATGTATAATGTTACATTCAAAAAATATGGTTGTTTAGGGGTTAAAAACTAGTTAATACCCATCGCCGCCAGCGCTCTGGGGTTTAAACAAGGAATGGACAGCGCCAGCACATTCGGAGCGTGATTTTTTAATGAATATGAAGCTAGCCGTTCGCTCTGGCCATTCGTTGTCAGGCGCTCACATACAACGCTGAACCTGTGAAACAGCGACCCCCCAGCCCGTATTCAACATTACCGCACACCGACTGAGTCGCTGTCATCAAGCTAACGCCGGCCAAGCACAGCGAATACTGGCTGGCGCTGAATAAATAACGCTACAGTCGCTCATCTGGCGCTACCTGGCGCTATTAATGAATCGGCCTCTATGTCTCTAAAGCAGGGCTCACTGATGTCATTCGGAGGTAGGTGAGGTTAGTTTAGTTTCCCTGTGGACCAGATCACCATAAAAACTCACTTTCTGGCAATCCCACAGCGCATGCAAGGACTCTCCTCCAATCAGCAGCGTATGTCCCATTCAGCTTAACTAAGCCGCTCTGATGTCAGAGAGGCTTATTAAAGCTGCATGGAGAGTGACCTTCTGCCATCTCCCCCACGGACCTGCCCCAGGCATTACATCAGCCAGAGGAAAGCCGGGGTGCGGCTGTGCCCCCCACATATGCTGTGGGATCACCAGCAGGGTAAGTCTGACAATTTTACTATCTCATTGGCGGTGCAGTGAATCAGGTCCCTGCTGCAGGCCACCAGTTTATCATACTATTTTTTTGATGCAGTCATTGTGGCCAGGTGGCCCACCTCCCCCTCAAGCTGGCCCACAATGCCCGCATCAGAAAGCAATGAGAAAAATGTAAAAGCAAAACTGCCCCCCCTCAGCACTGTGCTTGAAAGCTTTGTGAAAAGACAGGCAGCTCAGCTCTGTCACTTTCTACTGTACTTTCTTCAAGTGGAAAAAACAAAGAAAAATAATGATGGTTGTCCTTTACCGGTAATGAAAAGAAAGGAGCTCAATAATTATTCAGGGTTTAGTGTTATTTGCATTCAGTTTGGATGAATAGGATAATATCATAACATTTATGAGCTGGAAATAATATTACCTATTAATTCATTATTATGTTTAAATGAGTATAATTGCTATTTATAACAAACAAAAGGAATGGTCAGTGTTCATCTCCTATTAATAGCAGCCAGAGGAGATGCTAGAGGGGTGAGATGTTATTTATACATCTTTTAATTTAACATAATTTAGATAACAAGTGTAAATTATTTATATTTGTATTTTATATCAAGTTAATATTACCTGTTGCCTGCAAATTGAACGCATTTAATACCTTTTCATTTTATTTACTTCTTTATCTCTAGGATTATTTTAAAATAAATGAAAAATTGGAGCAGCTGGCCAAAAAATGCTTTATTTTTGGAATGTAACATTATGTTAAAATAAATGAGAGTTTAGTAATAAATAGGAGCAACAAATGATTAAAATGAAGTGATTAAAAGTGATTCAAATGACATACACACAACATATTACCATATTAACCCTTTCGCTGCCAGCCTACCTGCAGCATTTGCCACTCCCTGTTGCCAGACTGAGTTTGACTGTTTTGCGCTACACATGTTCAACTGTCATTTTCGAAGGGATTTCCAGGGATTTCCCAGGAAAATTATATATTGTTTTTTTCAACAGAGTCTGGGCTTTAACATGAAATGTCTTGTTTGTGTTTTTTAGGTGTATTCTCAACATTTTTGGGTGAAATGTGTGAAAAAAAATAAAAAAAATATATTTTTTTACAATTTGTAGAGTTTTTTTGTAATAAAAAATGTAAGTTTGTCAATAAAATCTTATTGCGTGAGAAACCCCAATTTCTCCCGCTTACAGCGATACCACATATGTATAGGTAGACACCCTTTCCTGCCCAGAAGCCTTTTATAGCTGCTGGATGACAAATGGTTAATTAAAAAAAAAAATGACATAGGGTCCCCCTTCCCGGGGAGGGGGACCCCATTTTTTTTTGGATTTTTAAGGGTTAAAAACCCTTAAAAATCCAAAAAAAAAAATGACGTGGGGTCCCCCTTACCCAAAGTAACCAGCCCGGGACCAGCTATGGGGGCTTGTAGGCACAGAGTGGGGGGGCCAGCTTTGGTGGCCCCCCCACCCTGCAGCCTACGAGCCCACATAGCCTATGTGGGCCCGGGCTCTTCTGCCCCCCCCTGGCCTTTGGGGAGGCAGGTAATGGGGGTGCGGGGGTTAATGGCAATGCCACCCCCCCAGCCATGTGAACTGGTATAAGGGGTCTCATGGACCCCTTACCAGCTCACAAAGGGTTAACTGTAAAAAAAAAAACACCACACAATAAAAAAAAGTATTTTATTAAAAAAAAATAATTTTTTTTTACTGTACTTACCTTCGATTGCAAGCTCTTGTCCCTCGCCGCTCAGCTGACAGATGCCGGTGATCGGTACAGGAGAAGGAGGAGGCAGGAGATCAGAGGATCTCCTGCCACCTCCTTACCCTGTGCCGATCACCGGCATCTGAGAAGTTGAGAAGGGTGAAGCCAGATATCGGGGGCCGGGATGACGTCACAAGCCCCGCCCCCAAGGGGGCGGGGCTTAGCGGCAAGATGGCGGCCGCCATCGAGGATCAAAGGGGAGAGAGCCTCTCAGGCTCTCTCCTGAAGATCGGTAAGTCCTGGGGGGGGATCGGAGGCCCCCCAGGTGAAGAGGAGGGACAGCGGGAGCCAGCGCACATGGAGGTAAGTGAATGTCATTTTTATTTTATTTTTTTTTTTACAGTTAGCAGCTGCTGCTGCAGAAGCGGGGGGGGGGGGGGGCGGCCTATTCCGGGGGCTCTCCTGGAGCCATCCGACCCCCCACGGGGGATCGGATGGCACCAAATTAAAGGGGAGACCCGGCCGGATCCAACAAGGGGTCAGGTGAGTATTTTTTATTTTTATTTTTTAAACTAGAAGCGATCAAAGTCAAGCACGTAACACCTACGGGCTTGGCACTTAAGGCCCAGCCAAGCCAGCACGTAGGTGTTACGTGCTTGGCAACAAAAGGGTTAAAAGAAGTAATAAAAGGCTATCAATCATTCTAGTTTTTTAAACATGACACCCAGAAAATGTGAGAATAGAGAGAAAACAGTCTGTTCGATTTTTTTCTGCCAGCCATTGAAGTGGAAAGTGGGCAAAGAAATAAACAAAAGAGGTCATTTGCATTTTCCGCTTGTTTTAAGTTTTCTCATCTTTGATGCTGTGACAAGCCTGCTCACGATGTCGTCACCCAAAATTGGATGAGATTTGACAGTGGCTTCCTGATGTGACCTCCACATCTCCCAGAACTTCCAGTAAACAAAGGCCAGACCATGTAGCTGCTCCATGAGCAGACAATCCCAGTCTGTGTTGGGTTTGGGGTTTTCTTTTTGCCAGTTCAATATCAATAACAGGGGAATGATGTATGTAACGCTAAACAGTCATTATGATGATCTAAAGACAATCTGGCCTCAACAAATTGCCAGCTTCTTGAAGGACTCTGATTGGGTGTTAAAGTCATAATATATTACCTTAGTTCTTTGCAGTGCTCAGTTTTTTTGTATTTTTATAAGTAATTCTTTGTCCAGTTTTAGTGTTTCATTTTTTTTACCTTCACTCATCTAGTCTTTATTGTAGAAAGTCGAAGACTAAAGGCCCTTGAAACAAAAGAAGAAGGACCAATGACCCTGAAGAGTGTAGGAAATGCGGTGTCCCAAGGTGAGTCAAGAACTAGTCACTGCTTAATGGTTGGGTTAATAAGCAAAGTCAGGATGTGCACTCGTAGATTTCTATTGCTCCTTGAGAAGTCCACAATAAAACATGGTGTCTGTTACAATGGTTATGGTTTAGGAGGTGGCCCCTTGAAGAATGTGAACACCTATCAGAAACTTGGTGGGTCTCAATATTGTAGAGAAAACTGCAAAGAAATATTTGGCAGGTCAAGATACTATGCCGATAGCATATAACGAAATGAGGTGGCAATAACCAATATTAAATTGAGGTAGGCCATAATACAGTAGGGATAATAAAATGGAGGTAGGTAATATTACAGCAGTGATAACCAATACTGGATGGAGGTAGGCCAAAATGTAGTGGTGATAACCAATACTGAATAAATGTGGGGTATAATACAATGGTGATAACTAGTATTGTAGGGAGGTAGGCCATAATACAGTGGTGATGATCAGGTTATAGTACAGTGTAGGTAAAACATTATACAGTGGTGATACCAATTATTGAATGAAGGTAGAACATTATACAGTGGTGATACCAATTATTGAATGAAGGTAGAACATTATACAGTGGTGATACCAATTATTGAATGAAGGTAGAACATTATACAGTGGTGATACCAATTATTGAATGAAGGTAGAACATTATACAGTGGTGATACCAATTATTGAATGGAGGTAGGCGATAATACAATGGCAATAACAAAAATGGGATGGAGGCAGACCATGATAAGGTGATGATTACCAATATTGAAGGGAGGTAGGCCTTAATACGGTTGTGATAACAAATACAGAATGTAGGCAGACCATAATACACTGATGATAACCAATATTGAATGGAGGAAAGCCTTGATACAGTGCTTGATACAGTGGTGATAACCAATATTGAATGGAGGTAGGCCATAATACAGTGGTGATAACCAATATTAAATGAAGGTAGACCTTAATACATTGGTGATAATCAATACTGAATGGAGGTAGGCCAAAATACAGTGGTATTAACTATAATTGGATGGCGACAGACCATAATACAATAGTGATAGTTGTGATAGTGAACCAATATGGAACAGAGGTAGGCCAAAATACATGCATTACAGAAGGGTGGTGGGTTCTAGTACCATGAATATTCCATGAGAACATCTTGCAGAAATGTGATGTCTCATAATACAGTTAGTAAAGATTCTATAGGTACATATAAGTGCATTGGTGACATTGAAAGATGGTAGACCACTGTATGGTGTATTAGCGCTATTATAACCACTTCACCCCTGCCCTCATTGTTAAAAATGTCTTAATAATAAAGGTTAACAATGAACATACCTACAACCTAAATGGTAAAGATAACTCTAGCTTCAAACCTAACTTTAGAACCTATAAGTTACTTTTTAATGGTGTTGGACTTGATGGGAATACAATAAAACCTATTATAGTGATGATGTCTTCTAGTGAAAATGGTGGCTTTGCAAGTTGTGGATAGGCAGTCACTTACGTAGGTCCTAGTTCAATGAGAACAACCTAGTAAAAAATGTGTTGGTTCTTAACGTATTCACTATTCAAGTAACCTGAGTTTTTGCTATACAGTCTATTAGTCACATACCTTGGATTGTTGTAGTTGATGGCTGGACAGCATGTAGAGGTGTTCCAGGAGCAGGTGTTAGAGCAGTTGACGTAACAGGGCCACTTGATATCTGCTGCTTAGGCTGTGGTGGTAGGTATCCCAGGATTGACAGCCGTTGACAAGGCTGAGGGTTAACCTGGGATCACAGAACACATAGCTTTAGTGCAGTGTAGGTTGGTAGATGTGGCAGCCTTGTCTTATGGATTTGGTCAGATGTGGCAGGGCCAGAAACTAGACTTACCCAGAGACATGGTCAGAGAAGGCAGGGCTGGCATCCAGGCTTGGCACAGAGAAGTGGCTAGATAAGGCATGGTTAGCAACTATGCTTGGAACAGAGAAGTGGTGAGACAAAGCTAGGTCAGCATTAGGCTTGGCACAGATAAGTGGTCTGAAAAGGTAAGGTTGGTAGGAGAGTTTGGAAGAAATTGAGAGGCAGACACACCTTGGCAAGGCAGCTGGAAATGTACACATACTGACAATACAATCACATCTAGTATAAATATCTGCCTTAGGCCTTGGTTATTATGGCTGTGGAAACTTACAGTTGAGATGGTCTCTTGCAGGAAAGGGATGGTTGGGTTGAAGAGAAGAGAATAAGGGTTGATTTAGCACCCTGAGATTTTTTTTTTCTAACTTTTTGTTGAGAGTAATTCAGCACCATATTTAGCTGGAAAATTGGAAAACTATGTCATTAATATCATGCTGAATGGCACAGAGCAAAGAAATCATGAGAAAAAGTGTTTTCTCTCAAACAGGAGAAAAAAAAATTCTCCTGGTGCTAAATCAACCCTATGATCATTATCCAGAATAAAAAGGAATGGATTTTATAATCATGTTCTACTAACTTTCTATTGTTTTTTTACTTAAATGGTCACCATCAGTAGCAGCATCTTCAGAGAAACCAGAGAGGATGTTCCCAAGAGACTGTGCCGACATCTATAAACAGGGGATACGAGAAAATGGAATCTACACCATCCAACCCATTGCACTAAGACAACCATTTGAGGTACTTTGAGTTTCTGAAAATAAATAGTATTGTCTAAAAAAATCCCATCCCTTCTAAAATATCCTGCAGAGACATTAGACATTGGATAACAGTGTCTGTGCCATTTTATTATGTGGGGCAGTAATCAATGTTTTAGAACATAAAGAATGATGTCAACTATATGTTCAACATCCAGGTTTTTTTTCTAGGAAAATGATTAATAATTAAAGTGGACCAACACCCTGCCCGATCGGCCCGACAATCTATTAGATTCCCAGGCCGATCAGATCCCTCCCCGCGGGGCATCCAAAATCAGGATTCCCCGCTGTGTGAAACCCCCCAGGACGCCCCATTCACCTTACCTTACTCCAGTTCCAACGGCGCATGCGCTGGCCGCGGCCGCATCTCGCGCTTCTCTCTAGCAGTGCGCGCGCTCGTGCTGGCCATTTGTGAGAGGGAAGCGCGAGATGCGGCCGCCAATGTGCTCGGAGCCGCTGTGGTTGTATGTCCCTTGGACGTGCATACCACAGCGGTTCCGAGCACGCTGATTGGACGAGCGGCTGAACATGCGCCGTAAGAGCGGGGTGAGGTGAGTTTTTTCTGGCGTTCTGGGGGGTTTCACGCAGCGGGAAAGTGGACCAAAACCCAGGATAGTGAAAATCCTGGGTGTTGGTCCACTTTAAAGGGTCTTCCCGGAAAAAAACATACTGTACTCACCTTTCTTACCCCCCACATCCTTGCATGAAACATGTCCTGCATTGTGAAGGCCCAGTGACTGGAGCTGCCCCACTTTATTCATTGCAGTAAAGGCCTTCAGATGCCCCCTCCATTGCAGTAAATTGAGTGGGAGTGTTTGAGTCACTATGACTGACACGAGGGTTGGCCTTACGACACCCACTTTTAGCTGGGGAGCACAAATGCCATGGGACTCAATCTCCGGACTACGAGAAATAATGTACTCATAATCAAGTTGTCAAATCAATGCACAATATAAAGTGTTAAAGTGTATTAAATAATAACAAAACTATTTTGTTGCCTGGGGCCCATCTGAGAATCCTCTGGTGGGCCAGACACTCTGTGTCTACGGCTACTCGGTAAAACCTATTGGCTTCCGCCAATGTTGCACCATGGAAGGTTGAATGTGTTGGACCATTTCTTAGGGGACAGGCACCCCAAATCAGAACATTCAGGGGTGGGATTGGATTAAAGCAGACCTGAAATAATTTTGACTTTGCCATTACTGTTTGCACAGCAACATGAGGGTAAACCTATAGATATTTAGAAGATTGTATATCTATGTTTATGTGTCTAAATATTTTGGTTGGTTGTTTGGTTGGTTGGCTCTAGGTCTTCTGTGACATGGCAACTGATGGAGGTGGCTGGACGGTATTCCAGAGAAGGTTGGACGGCACCACCGATTTTAACCGAACATGGCAAGACTACAAGCAAGGTTTCGGCAGCCTACAAGGAGAGCACTGGCTTGGGAATGAAAACCTGCACAGCCTCACCCGTCTGGGCCAGCACACCCTCCGCGTAGAACTGGAAGACTGGTACGGTGTGAAGCGGCACGCCATCTACCGAAAGTTCAAAGTGGCCAGCGAGCAAAACAAATACAGGCTGACGGCCAGGGAGTACAGCGGCAATGCCGGGAACGCTCTCAGCTACAGCCGGAACTATAACCACGACCATAAGTACTTTACAACTTACGACAGCGACAATGACAACTACCCGTCGGGGAACTGCGGGATGTATTACGGCTCCGGCTGGTGGTTCGACACTTGCCTGGCGGCCAACCTGAACGGGAAGTATCACAAGGGGAGATACACAGGGGTGACAAGTGGAATATATTGGGGTACTTGGTACATTCTGACTGATAAAAGGACGAACCAAAAGTATTCCTTTAAGAAAGTGGAAATGAAAACAAGAATATTCAACTCCTAAAACATACATTTTTTTAAGGACTTTTTTTCATTTATGTAGCACTATGTGTATTTTATATTTGTGGTCAGAAAATCGAAAAATAAATTAAAGGTCAATCAATCAGACAAAAACATTTTCATTGCTCCACATATTAGACAGAGAAGAATAAAATAATATATGCAAATTAAATAATAAAAGCACAGGTGTAACTATCCAGGGTGCAGGGGTTGCGACTGAACCGGGCCCTTAAGGTCAGCACGCCCATCATTGTGGCTTATCCACCTTTATTTATAAGATTTGTGCGCTCATTTCATCATGTACAGAAAGAAAAAAATCTTGGCTTAGGAACCCACTGGGAACAAGTGGTACAGGTCCATGCGCCCCGGGTGACCTACTATGCCCTAGCTATGTGTCTGAAGTTTGGTGGGGTGCCAGAGGCCTTGTGAGCTGTGGGGGCCCAGAGCATGTGCTCTATTGTACCAATTATAATCAAGCCCTGGCCTGAAAGATTAGCTATCCCTTCAAATCACAATAAAAATTGTGAAAATAGTTAAACTAAAGGCAAGGCTGGATTGTTGTCCCATTGTCTCAGGCTACAAACTTCAATCCGTTTTCAAAAAGACCCTGTAGTTTCTAAGTTATCTTTACAAGTGTCAGAGCATTGGAGACTCGTAGAAAAAATGAGGAGAAACAGTGGGTGTGGCAACAGCGATGTGATGTGAGCACACTATGATGAGTTAGCGGAGGGCGGGGTTTCAGAGCTGCAGAGAGAGGCAGCCAATAAGGATGTCTGGGCAGGGAGTGGGGGGGGGGGGGTGTTGCTGTTCTTGGTCCATTGAAGGTTGATGGACCAGGTCAGCGGAGTGGGGACTGAAAGCTGAATAAAGAAGTGATTTTCCTTACTAAGGAGACGGACAGAAGAGGAAGCACAATGCTCAAGCCACTCAATGAAAGGTAAGCTACTGATATTTATTTTTTACCTTTTAACTTACCAATCACTTTAAGGCTGTGTTAACATAGACCTGCAGTATATTGTGCTGCATGGTACCTTTTACCTGCGTTTTGAATTTTGCCATAAACCTGGGGTCCCTAACCTTTTTACCTTGAAAGCCACATTCAGCACTGAGACATGGTCACAGAACACTGTCAAGGTGAAAAAAAATGATGACTGTAATGCCTGTAACCAGGGGCATAGCTAAGGGGGGGCAGGTGCCCCTGGTGCAGCAGGTCAGGGGGGTGCCAAAGGGGGGCCTGAGCACAGGTGGGGGCACCATTTTGAATCTTTACCCCGGGTGCCAGAAAGCCTAGCTACTCCTCTGCCTATATGTATTCATATCATACTGTACCTGTATTCTTAGCCGATAGCATAAGGATCCCCCAGACCCTCCAAATAAATATGCAGAGTGGGCTAAGCTCCCCCACTACTTAAAATATTTGCCCTCACCATGGGTGAATACCCTAGAGCCCAGAAGGGTAAAAGAGTCAGTCAGGCAAAAACACATGCAGGCTTACCTGTCTTTGGAGCCCAGGAGTGTGACATTGGGAAACTGAGTGTGATGCTGGAAGCTGGGTTAGGTAAACCAGCCTCCTTTTTGCTCTGTCCATCTTTGCGTTGTGTTGTGTTGTGTTGATTGCTAATTAAAGATTTTCGCTTCACTAAATAGCCTCCATTGGGGTATCATTGCTATTTTACAAGGTGAAGAAAACCGAAAAATGGACTTACAATACTCTGGAATATTCACTGTAGCTCTTGCTCTGGCAGCCAACCAGGTTCCCTGGCAAGGCATGCATGGGCACCTGGCAGTTGTCACATGGCCTGAAAGAGCAGTGACGGTGTATGGACTGGGTATTTAAACCCATTTTTGGGCTTCCTTTTGTGTTGTTAAGCAGGGCAGCATCCTAAATCAAGATCCAAGGTGGAGGCTATTAAGCAGACCTGAAGTCACAGGCATAATTACATAGCATAGGGCCCCATAGCAAAAACTGGGTGATATCTCCCTTAAAGAAGAACCCCAACATAACCAGCCCCAAAACCTAAAATATGTCAAGACCTGGCCTCTAATCTTCTCCTTCATCCTATATTGGGATGCCTTGCTGAGAAGTGCTCCGGCACACAGCCAATCAGATGAGCTGGCGGCGGGAGTGAACCGGCGTTTGGGGTTGCGCCTGCTTTTGCTTCCGATTGCCAAGCACAGAGCCATTTGCCGAGTATTAATATACATGTCAAACTGCTTTGATTGGACGAGAATTCCTAGAGATGGAATTTAACTTGAGATGACAGGTATAGGCAAAATGAAAACCCTAAGTTTAAAATGTTCCCTCCATATTTCCCTTATAGCTCAATAATAACATGTAGTTTCATTTTCTCGCCTAGATATTTAGCTGTTGTTGGCTAGCACCTCCCCCACCTAATGCCGACAATGAAATCTCTCACTTAAAGAGGAAGTCCAAGCTTCTTGCAGCACCAGTCACCCCTCCTCCCTGCTGTGGGCTTAAAGCAGACCAGCAGTCAAAAATGACTTAAACCAGACCAACACAACAAGCAGTGCTCACATGCATCCCTCCCCAGGGCAATTTAGGTTGCTGCACATACAAATTCATTTACCATTTTCTAACTCCTGCTGTAGTTAATTTTAGAAACAAAACGGCTCGTGTGCAGGCGACATGCAAACAGGAAGTGCTGCTGGGCTTCCTGTTACTGTGCATTATCAGTTATGTCAGTTGAAACCAGGCAGCAGGATGGCTCCGTTGCCAGGAGAGGAATCTCCAAAATGGCCACTACCTTTTCTTTTCCAACTGTGCCAGGCTGTAGGTCCAGTGTAAAAGAATAAGAATGACTTAACTGATTGACAACTGAGTGACAGTTGGAGTTGAGGGACAGACCAGTACAATCACACTGCTGCATGCTATGGGTAACTTACCTGTCTCCAAGGTGCTAGCTTCGGCTTCTGTGTATGTCGCCTGCCCCCAAGTGAGTTGTTATTTTTACGTTATTGTCCAAATTATGCTTAGCACAGGGGAGGGATCAGTGTTACAGAATGCTTGGACTTCTTTCCTCATTAAGGCCTATTGTAGCTAGATTTTCCCTGCATGTTTAGCTTACATTTATGTCTACTATGTGATACCATCCAAAAATATTTAATTTCTTTCCCCTGTGTGACCCCTTACCCTTTAGTGGGGGAATCAGGGTCACACAATAGCAGAAAGCTGTAAGCTGTGGCCTGATTTCAGCCACTAGGGGGAGCACTAACTGAGATTATCAGGAAACGCAAAGGAAAACAAATGAGATTTTCTTACTAGCACAGAATGGAAAGTGTGTACAGGCTTAGAACTAAGGAGTCATGTTCTTTCCTAGAGTTGTCCTTTAATAAACTGACCTCAGGCACCTTCCAGTGCTGCTTTAAATCCAGTGGCTCATATCTAAACCTAGTGAGCTTAGGAAACACCGGCCATCTCCGAAAATCAAAGCTTGACTCAATCCAACATTTGCCGCCAGGGAATACAATGTGCTACAAGATCAAAGAGCAGATCACGGTCCCGCCGGGGGTTCCCGTCCCTCTGACTATATTATTTACCATCATCCGCCGCTGCGAGATCAAGGTAACAGAGCAACTGCATAGACAACACTATAATGCAATAAAAAGGGTAGATCCCTCCTTAATCCCATTTAATCGCAATTCTGAAATGGACCTGTAGAATGTGACAGATAACTAAGAGGCTCTCTGATTCAAGAGTTAAAGCAGACCTAAACTGTCCCTAGCAGGCAGGTAAGTCTGCAACCCTAACCTACCTACTCTCGCTGCTCTGAATTTAGGAGATATTCCATTTTGTGTTATAGGAAACAACTGCACACTGAATAGAGTAATTTTGCAGTGAAAGAAAAAGTACTTAAACCAACTGTAGGTAAATGTGGAGGCCCTTTTACCAAAATAATGTGATTTTAGAGTGGAGTAGAGAATTTACTGCTTTATTATTGTAATATATATATATATATATATATATATATATATATATATATATATATAACTAAAGATCATAGCTTGAAAAGGAGTGTAGAAATACATTATTCTTTTAAAGGGGAGATGTTGTACTATAATGAAATGGGAAATTCATCCACAATTTAAAGAGGTGATCCAAGTTTTTTGCAACCCCCCCATTTGAACAAATGGTCGGGACAGCTATGGGCAGCGCAGTTGCGCCGGCATTCGCTAATTTATTCATGGGGTACTTAGAAGAGATGTACATCTACCCCACGATGCAATACAGGGAGAATGTACCCTTCTGGGGACGATATATCGATGATATTATTATGATATGGCAGGAAGATGAAACTTCCGCACATCAGTTCATTAACATACTGAATGAAATTTTTCCCAGTATTGTATTTAATCCTAAAATCTCAAGGGACTATATCACATTTCTGGATGTGGCATTACGGAAAGATGAGGCGGGTGTTATTTCAACAAGGCTTTTCTTAAAACCTCAACTCAATAAGAATACGCTTCTCAGGTATGAGAGCTCACACCCGAGACATCTCATTGATAACTTACCTATCTCACAGTTTCTGCGAGTGCTTCACATACACTCAAATATTGACACACTGGAGGAACAGTTAACAGCGATGCACATGAAATTTAAAGAAAGGGGGTATCCTGAGGATATACTGGTTGCAGCCAGAGAGAAGGCACAGAGTATTCATAACAATAAGAACACAAAGACAGAAAGCGCCGTCCCTTTAAGGAGGGCAGGCCACATGACTGGCCTGCGTTCCTGTCCGGAGGCAGACCAGTCATGTGGAAGTGGTCACTGGGGGAAGTGACCTCAGGGGGGAGGGGGGAGTATAAAGGGGGACGTCCGTCCCCTTCTCCTTCCTCTTTGACCCCGGCATGTATGGACGAGCAGTCGGACCGACGCTCGTCCAGCCAGATAAGTACTATGGAGGCCCTACTGGCAGAGCTGCGCAGGGAAGCCACGCGACAAGGCGAGGACTGGGTAAGGAGCTTGATGCCTTCCCAGTCTGCCTCATCGCCACCCCCCTCCCGTCCCCATCGGGCACGCTGGGCTGTAGCCCGGCTCAGCCCCCCTCCCCCCTGCCGTTCCGATCGGCGGGGGACAGCTACTGTCCCTGCTCTCCCTTCCCCTCACCCCCCCTCCTCCTTCTACTTCCACCCCGCAGCACTGAGCTTACCTTGCAGCTCCGGCCGCGGCAGGTCTAGCGGCGCTCGGGCAGGGGGAGGCGGCAGCTGGCCGGATGCCTCCCCCGCCTGGGCCATCCCAGGCGGGCCGCAATCGCTTCTCTCCGGCAGGGCAGGGCGAGGCCGTAGCATCGGTGCTGCTGGCCCCGCCCCTGCCCCCTCCTCATAGTAGAACGCGGCCCGAGCGTCTGAGCTTGGGCCGCAAGAGGTAAGCCTGCCTCCCCGGCCCTCCCTCACAGAGCAGGGCGGGGCTGCAGCGTCAGAGCTGCCGGCCCCGCCCCTGCCTCCCCCTTGTCGCAGATCGCGGCCCGAGCATGTGAGCTCGGGCCGCTCCCCGCTGTTCCCGAGGGCAGGGAACGGCGGTGAGGTTATCACCCTCCCCCCCGCAGCAGTGGACACAGCGCGCTCACGGCCCGCTGCGGCCCAGGATCTTGCACCCCCCTGCTCCCTCCCCACGTATAAGCCGACGGAGGGGGCCCCTGTCCCCAGCACAGGTGCCATCAAGGGTCCTCCACGGGCGTCAAGGCTCCGCTCTGGAGGCGCGGGCCCCCAAGCATGTGAGCTCGGGCCGCTCCCCGCTGTTCCTGAGGGCAGGGAACGGCGGCGAGGTTATCACCCTCCCCCCCGCAGCAGTGGACACAGCGCGCTCACGGCCCGCTGCGGCCCAGGATCTTGCACCCCCCTGCTCCCTCCCCACGTATAAGCCGACGGAGGGGGCCCCTGTCCCCAGCACAGGTGCCATCAAGGGTCCTCCACGGGCGTCAAGGCTCCGCTCTGGAGGCGCGGGCCCCCAAACAGTACACGACATTCACCCCCCCTCCACCCATGACCCTCGCACCAAGCTCCCTCTCCCAGCTCCCCCACGGCCGTTTTTTCCACGGCATTCACCCCCGTGTTGCCGCCCTCCCCCCCGGCAACGCAGGATGCCCCACTCCCCCCGCCGCCTCCCCCGGTGTGGCGCGCCCCCGCGTCCTTGAACGCGTGGCCCTTTGTCCTGGCGTCCTCCCCTGCCCATTTGCAATTAGGTCCGGGCACTGCGGACATGCGCGAATGGGCCGGGGACTCGGCTTCCCGGCCAGTACCAGCTGCTCGCCTCTCCTTTTTTCCCCGCAGGAGGTGGTTGACCAGGACACGGTGTCAGGCAGCGCGTCGATCGAGGCACCAGGATGGCGGATGTAAGACAGCGGCAGTCGGGCAAGTGGCCGGTTCGTGGCGGCGGGCGTCAGCAGGCCGCCATCATCTTCCGGCAGCATGGCGGCGACACCAGGAACGGCGGTGGCGCCAGGACGTCCGTTGGGAAGCGGGTCACTGGGCCAGTCGGGCTCAGCGACTCAGGGATTGGAACAGCGTGCAGGAGGACCAAGCGGCATGATCCCTCGGCAGGGTGAGCCACAATTTATCGCCGATCTCTTGCCATTATCACAAGCTGGGGGTGATGGCTCGGGGGTGGCAGGTTTCATCGCCAGGGTAAGGGAGTTGTTAGCTAGGTCATTGGCAAGCGGGGGTCCAAAGGGGCGCCACCAGGACCGGCGGTGGTGTGGGCGGCAAGGGTGCCAATGGCAACGAGTGACACCGGGGGGGGGGGGGCGCTGCAGCAAGGGGCAGCGCAGGTGGATAGCAGGGAGGGGGTCAATTCGGAAGATCCGAGTTTGGGCGAGTTGGGGGGGCCATAGGTCCCTACCGATTTCGGATTCAGCCAAGGGGCACACCTACGTGTGTTTCGAGGGTCCGCTGGGGGGGCACTTAAAACAGGAGGTGAGGGAAAAAATATGGCGAAGGGAGTACGTGGACATCTTCACGTTGCTGCCCTTGGAGCGTTTTGGGGTTGAGGGGTGGGAAAAGGGGAAGGAGTACCGGAAGGAGGAGGACGAGGATAGGAGGCGCTTTCGGTTGATCCCGAGGACTTTCGGGAATTGGCTGCAGGCGTTTGCTATACTCGCAAGCGTTATTGGGGAAAAGAACCCGGAACACTTCTCGCCGCATTTTTGTTATTTGGACACCATTTGGGAGGCCTACCGGGTGTACGGGGGCTTGGCCTGGCTTAGGTACGATGAGCAGTTCCGGCAACGGATGTTGGTAACTGAGGGGTTGGGGTGGGATCATAGGGATATCGGGCTGTGGTTGAGGGGGATGAATGCGAGGGGGGGGAGTATACCCAGCTGCCGGGGGTTCGGGAGGGGCGGATTTGGCCAGACGGGGTTTGTGCTGGGCCTTCAATGACTCCTTCTGCAGATGGGGGCCCACATGCAAATTCCGGCACAAATGTTCGGGCTGCGGCGGGAGCCATCCAGTTGGGAGATGTTTTAAGAAGGGTGGGGGGGGCGCAGAGGTGCCGAGGGTCCTGGAAAAAGGAGTATCCCCGGTGAGGAGGGTGGAGATGCGACCCTGGTTAAATAATTACCCTGATCAAGGGGTGGCTCGATTACTGGGGGATGCTAAGGGGTGCTAAGGGAAAAGTTGGGGAAGGAAGTTTCCTTGGGGCGGATGGCGGGGCAATTCAGCGACCCCCCTCTGGAGGATCTGGTGGTGTCCCCGTTGGGGGTTGTGCCCAAGAAGGAGCGAGGCAAATTTCGTCTCATACACCACCTGTCTTTCCCGAGGGGTGGTTCGGTGAATGACGGTATAGACAAAGAGCTGTCATCGGTGTCTTATACGTCGTTTGACTTCGCTCTGGATATGGTAAGGGAGGCAGGCCCTGGTGCATTAATGGCAAAAAACGATATTGAATCCACATTTCGGCTGCTTCCAGTGCATCCGGATAGCTTGTATCTTTTGGGGTGTTTTTTCCAGGGGGGGGTATTACTTGGATCGGTGTCTCCCGATGGGGTGCTCAATTTCGTGCGCCTACTTTGAAGCCTTTAGCTCATTCCTGGAGTGGGTGGTGAAGGAAAGAGCGGGCATGGGGTCCGCCACCCACTACTTAGACGATTTTTTGTGCGGAGGGCCGGCGGGCACTAGAGTATGCGATTTGTTGTTGGCAACCATGCTAAACGTGTTTGGGGCTTTTGGGGTGCCGGTTGCACACGATAAAATGGAAGGTCCGGCAACCGTGATAAAATTCCTGGGGATCGAGATCGATACGGGGAAAAGGGTATGTAGGCTTCCGAGGGATAAAATTGGGGATTTGGTTGGGGGGTTGGAGGGGGCCCTGGGGGTAAAAAAAGGTCACGTTAGTGCAGCTTCAGTCGGTGCTCGGGAAGTTGAACTTCGCGTGCCGGGTTTTGCCTATGGGTCGCGTGTTTACCAGGCGTCTTTCACTAGCGACGGGGGGGGGGGGGGGTTCGGGAGCCGCATCACTTCATCAGGTTGACGGCGGCAATGAAGGGGGAACATCAGGATGTGGATCACTTTCCTGGAGTCCTTTGACGGGCTGGCGTACTGGCTGGAACCGGTGAGGGCGAATGAGGAGCTTGAGCTCTTCACTGATGCGGCGGGCTCGGTCGGTTTTGGGGCCTACTTGGGGGGGAGATGGTGTGCGGGCCCCTGGCCAGGGCGATGGATGGAATCGGCTCTTATTAGGAATTTGGCCTTTTTGGAATTGTTCCCACTGGTGGTGGCGGTGACCCTATGGGGAGAGGTGCTGAGGAACAAGGCGGTGTGTTTTCGGTCAGACAATATGTCGGTGGTTGCGGCGGTTAACACGCAGACTTCGTCTTCTTTACCGGCTGTGGTGTTGCTCCGGCAGCTGGTGTTGGGTTATCTGCGGTATAACGTGTGGTGCAGGGCGGCTCATGTTCCCGGGGTGGAAAACGGGATAGCTGACGCTCTTTCTCGTTCACAGTGGGAGAGCTTCAGGAAATTGGCACCCGAGGCAAGGGAGGTCGGCGAGTCGTGCCCCAGTTGGCTGCTGGAGATCCTGTAAGAAGCCTTTTTAGCTTAATAAAAAAGTCGGTTGCACCATCTACTTGGGGGCGTATGTAAAGACGTGGCAGCAGTGGTGGGCCTTAGTGGAGGAGTTCGGGGCGCCTGCAACGAAGGACGATAGGCAAGGGTTGTTACTTTGGTACGTGAGCGAGTTGTTGGCAGGAGGCGAGACCCCGGCTTCGGTTGACAAAAAGATGTCGGCTTTGGTGTTCTTGTGCCGACTGGAGGGTTGGGCGGATATGACGAAAGTGTTTTGGGTATGTCAGGCACTGAAGGGTTGGCGGAAAGAGCATAGGACGGCGGATAGCAGGCGGCCAGTCTCATGGGGTTTGTTGGGGGGGTTAATCAGTGTTTTGCCCCGAGTTTGCACGTCAGGTTTTGAGGTGCGTTTGTTTAGGGTGGCATTCTCGCTGGCATTTTTTGGAGCCCTGAGGGTGGGGGAGCTGATGAGCCCTAACAAGCGGGTACCGGTGGGTTGTTTTTTGATGATGCTGTGACGTCAGATGAGGGGGTGGTGATACGCATAAGAAGGTCAAAGACGGGTCAAATGGGGCGGGGGGTCAGTGTCTTTTTGGGTAGGTTGCGGCACAGTACTTCATGTCCGGCTACTGCCGTCAAGGAGTTCCTGGAGGTTAGGTCGCGTGGGAACGGTCCGCTGCTCATGCACGAGGATGGTTTTGGGTGACTTGGGGCTTGCAAGCGGCGAGTACGGTACCCAGACTACCCCCCCCCACAGACTATATAGTAAAGAGGCTGGGGAGGTGAGAATTGTCGCGGTTTCGGCGGTACATTCGGCCTGGACAGGATTGATTGGTTGTACAGGTGAATGTGTGGATCGGTCGATAACATCTTCCTCCCTCCCTCCCCTAGCCTTTCCTTATTTTTTATTTTAGAATCGGCGTGCTCGGTCGTGATCGTCGGGCATTCATATATTTACTGGTCGGCTTGGCGAGCAGTGGTTCGGAGGAACGGAATGCAGCTGGGCATACCGGATGATCGTGCTCAGTTGAGCTGGGCCGGTGTGAGAGGCCTGTGCTGGGAGGACATGCGGGAGCACACAATGCGTGTGGCTGCAAGGGGGGGCCCCCGGGGGCCTTGGTCATTCATGCAGAGGGGAATGGTTTAGGGAAGGTGCCGATGCGGCACCTGATCAAGTCCATAACGCGGGACTTGTTGTTTTTTCTGGGAGTATTTCCGGGGGTGGTGTTGGTGTGGTCTCAAATTGTTCCCCGTTTTGCCTGGCGGCACGCTAGAGACTAGTTGGCCATCGAGAAGGTTTGGGTCAAGGTCAACAAGGCGATGGCGAGGTTTGTGAGGCTGAACGGGGGTTTGAGCGTGCGCCACATCGAGGTAGAGGGGATGAGGGGGTTTTATCGATCCGATGGGGTCCACTTGAATGACATGGGGAACGACTTGTTTAACATGTCATTGAAGGAGCGGATCGAAATGGCAGTGGAGTTGTGGCAGGCCAAGCAGCGCTAAGGTTTCAGCGCTGCCTGGCTTTGGCGGGTCTCCTCTCGGGTTTCGGGTCTGAGATAGCATTTCCATGGGTAGGGTACGCGGCTGTTTCCGTGGAAACCGGCCAGGACAATTTTGGTTAAAGAATTTCGGATGGTTGGGGTTCAAGTAGGGAAGGGGATTTTTTGGCCACTGGTGGTTAGCCCGATTAAGCTCCCTGGCCTAGGAGGGATGCGGCCGATGTTAATTTTGTTCCCTCCCCTTCCCTTCGTTCTTTGGAATCCTAGGCTTCTCAGACCCAGAACAATAGGGGGGACTATTTTCTGCTTGTACATTTTGTTATATATGTTGGGCTGTGGCCGATTAAATTTAATCTTTCCAACGACATGGTGGTCCGGACTTGTTATTTTGGCAGTGGGAGGGGTATGACGCAGGGCATTTGGAACGCTAGCCCAGTCATGACAAAGAGGAACGTATCCCATTCACGCAGACTTTCTGTCACAGCTCTACACAAATAGAGCGAGTCATATGGAGACATCAGGGGATACTCAGCTCGGACAGAGACCTGGCACCAGTGATTAGGCGGCCACCATTGAGAGTTTACAATCGGAGCCGCAACCTTAGGGATCTATTGATTAGAGCGGATCCTGTAGAAAAATATACATCACAGAGACGTGAACTTTCCTCCAAGACAGGATGCTATAAGTGTTTTACTTGTAACATCTGTAATTCCCTGATTATGGGAACACAATTTACCCATCCGCATACTGGGTCCCCCATTGAACTGAGAGGTTACTTCAATTGTAACACAGACTATTGTGTATACATCCTTAAATGTCCCTGCGGCCTCATGTATGTGGGCAAAACCATTGGCCCCTTTAAAAAGAGATTTCAAAAGCATAAGAGTGATGTAAGAGTCACAAACCTCGCCATCGCCTTGTTGACCTTGACCCGAAACTTCTCGATGGCCAACAAGTCTCTAGCGTGCCGCCAGGCAAAACAAGGAGACATGGATAAACCCGTGGCAGTCCACTTTCACAGATATGGACATCAAACACATGAACTTAGGGGCATGGTTATCGAACAAGTCCCCAAACCACCGCGGGGTGGTGATAGAAATCGACAACTGCTTCAGAGAGAGACATTCTGGATACACCGATTGGATACAGTGAACCCACGGGGATTGAACACATCCTTTGGATTTGGTAGTTTTTTGGACAGTAGATAACTTTTTCTGCCCGCCACTTCCTTCCCCCCCCCCCTCCCTTTCCCCCCTCCCTCACCCTTTTTTCCCTTTCCCCGCCCCGCCCCCCCAAAACAAACCCCCCAAGTCCCTCCTGACCTAAACTGCAGAATCTATTCTGGATATGTATATGGACACCTGAATCTATGACAGTGGGACTTTTACCTTCCTTTTTTTCAATTTTTTCCCATTTTTTCCTTTTTTTCATTTTTTACTTTTTCAATCAATCATTTATTTATTCAATTATTCATTTTTATATTTTTCATGTTTATTGTTTTCATTTATTTGTGTTTTAAATTTACATTAATTCTGGAGAGATGTGTGGACACATGCAACCATAGACTGTCTCTTATGTACAAGCCTGGGTTGCAACAGGTTCCACCTGATGGCTTGCTCCATATTAATTCATGTATGTAGACATCCCTGTCCCAGCCTCCTCTCCCTGACATAATGCCTTATATGAATTAATTATGTAATGGCACCCCCTCGCCATTATGTCGCCCGGCCTCTCACCCACTAAAGGGCGTTCCTCTAACTAGACACCGCCGCACAGCGTCGGGTCTAGCGGGAGCTGGCGAGCCATCCCCAGCCTGTCAGCGGCTGGGGATGGAGCGCTAGCTCTGCTACGCCCAGGCGCCAATCCAGTTGCGCCTGGGCTCCGCGTCATCAGTTACCGGGCAGGTTTCCTGGGACTGATGACGCAGGTCCCGGCCTTCCCCTATCAGGGGACAGCAGGGGGGAACTCACAGTGCAGCGGTGCCCTGCGGCGCTGGATTCCTGGACGCTGCGGGGACGCTCTAATTAGGTAAGTTCACGGGGGGTGAACTGGCCAGTTTGACATGTAGATACAGCGCCTATGACGTCACTAGTGACGTCGGGCGCGAATTTTGAAAGCTCTCTCATGATTGTTTGCTTTAGGGGTGCACAGGTATATATGTATGGCTTTTGTCTGTATCTCTGTTTGTATGTGGTTGGTCCTGAGGAAGGGGGCCAAGCACACCCCGAAACGTAGACCGACAACCATTTCTTGTCTACACTTATTTGGTGATTGGAATAATACAAAGTGGTTTATTACGAACTTTTGGAGTGCTGGTGCTTTGCAAAATTTGGCATTAAAGATGGATCATTTTTTTTTTTTTATTTAAAAGTACATTCTCCTTTTTAAGGGGACCTCTGGCTGTATAGAAGGATGATTTAAAGGCATTAAGAAGGGATTATTATTTCACTGCCAAAATACATTTTCAGTTAAAGGGGACTTATTGCCTTACGTACAGATGCTTTAAAAGCGTTAACTGGCCACCTGACGTTCATCTAGCACTACCTGGCACTAGCGCTTCTTAAAAAAAAACCCTATATCTCTAGCTAGGGTTTCAAGGAACACTATCTTGAAAATATAGCACAAAATAAAATGACACTTGACCATATAAACTTGGCTGATAGAGAAACAACCTGTGGCAAGAGAAATGTGAAAAAAAAAGTCTGTACTTTATAAATCATGTGGAAGTTGTCACAAGGAGGACAGGAGCTGTACACACTTGGTGTATGTTGCCAATAGTAACAGATTGCAGGTAGTGAGGACGGCTTCCATAAAACACACATTTGCTAACATAGAAAAAAACACTAGATAAGCTCAGCACCATGAAATTGAAAGTAGACTTTCCCTTTAAATATAAGCGAGAAGAAACATTGTGCGTTATTTTACTCTTTGTGCACTTAGCACAAGGAAGAGTTAAGTCAATGGCAGCCAATGAGCAGCAGCGTAATCTTGGCACCCGAACCGGCAGACAAGCTGCATCTAATTATAGGAGGGGAGATAATCACCAACTTCAAAAGCCTTTTTCCGACTCAGGGAAAATTGCGTAGAGTTTTTCTTTATTATTTCCCAAAAACAAGGACCAGTGTCACCTGAAACATCCTAAAGAGCAAGGTGAGCCGGGGAAAGCTTTGAACTTGTGCCTGTTCCGGGTCCAAATTACCCCGGCCTGTGATTCCAGCCCCGCGGCTACGAGCTCTTTGAAGAGGGGTTAAATAATTAGCACGTTGCATGGAGGCCTCCAGACAAGGAATGACGGCCTGCCCAGACACAGACGTAGACGAGTCCATGGAAAGACGAGCAATTAAGAGCCTTGGCCCGGGACGAGCAGAGTGTGAACGGAGAGGAAACCAAGAGCGGATTTTACTCATTAACGCAAAGAATAACAAGAAACATTTTTTAAAGCATCTCGGCGCCTTGGCACCCGGGACGGACTTGCCTATAAAGATCAGAGAGGAGACAGCTTTCCAACCGCGCACTTGAATTTAGCCTCGTACCACGGCATGGATGCCAGATTAGGCATGCGAATGCCAAGAACGGGCACATGTGAAACACATCCTCTGCTTGCCCCTAGTTACAAAGAAGCTTTTTAAGTTCAATGGCGAATGTCCAAAAAGACTTTAGGTCCGTCACAAACCCTTCCCTAGGGGGCGTCCTACTCGCTGGGATCCTGTGGCAATCAATATATTGCAGAGGCTGCACTAAGTTAAAATAATAAATTAGCAACAAACAACTATTTAATTACATATGTCTACTCGCTGAAGTAAGAAGCCGTAGTCACTTCGGCTTTAGTCAAAACTTAAAAATAGTATATAATCAATGTCTGTATATACACTCAGCGGGACGAATACAAGTGCTTTTAAGCCACCCAGTGCTTTTTAAGTCTTCTCTCTTTTGTGCAATTACTCCATTACCCAGTACCACAGGCTACATACTAGATAACATAGAAGATAGGGCCTTTAGCTCCAGCAATCAGTTTAGTTCCTCTTTAATCTCTTAGGTTATTGGGAGTATTCAAGATAGAATCAATCCAAAAAAGTTTAATCCAAAGGAATTTATAGGTAAGAATCGCTTCACTTAAATGATATTTCAGCATGTAAAAACAATTAAAAGACAGCCATAGCGCAAAACTGTTAAAACAAATAACCAGCCTGCATTCTGCTTATTCAGCGCCGCTTACCGGATAAGATCTGCTCTCAGGTGTGCAAAAAAGTTTCGAAGAAGAGAAGGGAAGCCTGAAAGTCCCACAATCTCTCCCCTTATGGTCTCAGAATCAATACGATTACTTTACTCCCTCCGGATGGCCGTCACTGCAGTGACGGCCGTAGGTATCTTCAGTTTCCGGCACACTTCGGAGTCACGTGATCAAGCAAGCTCCACCTGAACTGTTTCGTCTATAATGACTTAATCAATGGGCTGTGCGGGGCTTGCTACGCTCTCTCTAAATAGACTGGCTCTCTCTAAATAGACTCGCTTGGCCAAATTAATTAGTAAAGTTAACCCTTGCATTAACCTTTTTCATCATTATAGCATCATTATAGCTAATAATAACCTAGCCGCGGCACCAACAATCTGTGTGGCATGCAGACCTGATAGTGAGCAGGATGGAGGGAGCAGGAATGGCATGACAATGCAAAGGACTCTGCTCACTGGCGTGTGTGACTGCTGCAGGACTCCGGAACAGAGAGAGTTGCACTCTGTGGGGCAAAGTAACATGGGATACTCTCTAGGTAAGGGTTTCTGCAGATCTGGAGTCTATTACACACGTATCAGCAGGAATTTCACTATCCCAGTGATAGGTCTGTTTTACTGGTCTTCCTGATTTGGGATGACCTGCTGTGTGAAAACTCCAAGATTACCCACACAACTTGCCATTCCTCCGTTTCCGCTGCATATGCAGGGGCTCTTGTCCAGTCAGCCCTTTATGTCGTATATTTTAATGTACGGCATAAAACACTGTCTCAAACAGCGTTTACAATGAATATTCTGAATACAAGAAACAATAGGAGAGAGAGCTCTGCCCTTGCGAGCTTACAGTATAAAGGATGAGGGGTGGACTCGAAGGAGAAGGATCACAAAGAGTCATTATTGAGCTTTGTGGCATGTGCTCTTTAGAGAATTGCTTAAGCCAGAATGTATGCTTGCCTGAATCGGTCGGTTTTAAGGGCACATTTGAAGGCATTGAGAGTTTGGGAGTGGTGCATTGGGCAGTGTAGGGCATTCCTGAAGATTGGAGTAGCATGTGTGAAGCCCTGGAGGTGAGCATGAGAGGAGGTGAACAGGGTGGAGGACAGGAGAAGGTTGGCAGCAGAGCGAAGGCTGCGTCTAGGTTGATATTGTTGGATTAGAGATGAGATGTAGGGAGGGGCCTGGTTGGAGAGAGTTTTGTAGGTGAGAGTAAGCATTTTGAACAGGATTCGCTGTGGGACTGGCAGCCAGTGTAGGGATTGGCAGAGAGGCGCAGAACTGGAGGAGCAGGAGAAGAGATGGATGAGGCGAGCAGCAGAGTTCAGAATAGATTGGAGGGGTGCCAGTCTGTTAGTTGGTAAGCCACAAAGAAGGATGTTGCAGTAATCCAGTTGGGATATGACCAGGGCAGGCACTAACATTTTAGTGGTGTCAGGTGAAAGGAAGTGGCAGATGCGGGAGATGATTTTAAGTTGGAGGCGACAGGAGGTGGCCAGGAAGTGAATATGTGGTTTGAATGAGAGTGCAGAGTCTAGAATGACGCCCAGCTTGGGAAGTTGCAGTTATTGTATAATTGTTGATAGAAATAGTGTTAGAGAGGGGAGGGGAGTTAGATGGTGGGAAAATGATCAGTTCTGTCTTATCCATGTATAGTTTGAGGAAGCAAGATGACATAAATGAAGAAATAGCTGCAAGGCAGTTGGGGAGGCGAGATAGGAAAGGGGAGAGATTGGGGTCAGAGAGATATATCTGAGTGTCATCCGCATAGAGGTGGTATTGAAAGCCTAGTGAAGTTATACGTTTGTCAAGACCATAAGTGTAAACTGAGAAAAGTAGGGGGCCTAGGACAGAACCTTGCGGCACACTGACAGAAAGAGAATGGGAGGAAGAACCTGTGTTGGAGTAGGATTCAATGAATGATCTGACAAAGAGGTAAGAGGTGAGCCAAGAGAGTGCAAGACCTTGAACCCCAAGGGTGGTTAGAATATCAAGAAGCAGGGAGTGGTCAACAGTGGCAAAGCCTGAGGAGAGGTGAAGAAGGATGAGGATGGAGTAGTGATCTTGGATTTTAGCAGTGAGCAGATCATCAGTGACTTTGGTGAGGGCAGTTTCAGTGGAGTGGTTAGGGCGGAATCCCAATTGTAGGGGATCAAGTAAGTTGTTGGTAGATAAGTATTATGCCATTTTTTGAATGGACACGTTCAAGAATTTTGGAGGAGAAGGGAAGTAGTGAGTTAGGATGATAGCTGGAAAGGGCAGGATTTCTTGATTATCAGAGTAATAACTGCATGTTTGTAGGAGGAGAGAAGTGGAGAGAAAAAGGGTGAATATAGGCTGGAGTGAGGGATGAAAACAGTTGAGGAATAAGATGGAATAGAATAGGATTGAGGGAGCAGGTCAGGTTGGCCCTAGAAATTAGAGAAGTTAGTCCAAGTTCAGTTACTGGAGTGAAGAGGTGAGGGTTGTCATTTTTTTTCTTTGAAGAAGCAGCTCGAGACAGCTGTTTCAGTCTCGCCCTGCTTGCATTTAGCCAGGGTTGGCGTTTTTGGGGTGGGGATAGCCATAGGTGAGGAGCGTGGCAGAATCTAGAGCTGAGGTATGTGTATTGTGGTAGTGTGATGATGCAGCGTCTATGTTCGTGAATGAGGTCAAGGTCTGAAAAGGTTGAAGTGAGACAGACAGAGACTGAAGATCTAGGTTTCTTAAGTCCCTGCGTTGAATTCTTGGTTTGTGTGCAGAGGGTGCAGGAAACAGAGAGAGGGTCAATGTTAGCATTGAGTATTGGCAGAGAGGGGGAGCAAAGAGGATGATGGGTTTGATACAGAGTAGAGGTTAGCGAAGAGGAGGTTAATTGTACGGGGCTAGGGTAGGGGCAGTAGACCAATGAGTCCGAAAGATGAGGTTAGTGAGAGTAATCTGGTGGCCGCAGGGGTGCTAATGTCGACAGGTATGTTAAACTCTCAAATGATGACTGATTATGATCCCTAGTCTATGAAACTCCAGGGCCGTCTGATTCCTTTTTCCCAATTCTGGATGCACCGCTGTGTGAAATGTGGACTAGATAGTGTGAAAGAGGGAAGGTAAAAATAAAGACAGAGAAAAATATAGAAAGAAAGAGAAGGCAAAAAAGGCAGAATAGAAAGTGACACGAGAGAGATGCAGGAAAGAAAGGTATGTAGAAAAGAGGAGGAGAGACTATAGAAATTAGAGCAAGATAGAGAAAATGTGGAAGAGGGATACAAAAAAGGGGGAAGGAAAAATGAAAGATTGAGGAGGGTCATGTGTATCAAGGGGTGTCAGACATGGTGTTACAAACTGTTTGGGATGTCGCCATGAGGCACCTCATAGATCGCACAACTCGGAGGCCGGCCATGTGCATTGTGTTTTACACGTGCTTTGAGTTTTGTGTTTTGTATTGAGTAGCATTTTCTGGCAAAGTGTAACGCAAAGCACGTGTAAGAGCACATGATTGGACATGAAAGGCAAAAGTTTTTGCTTTGCTGCGCTGGCGTCAAGCTGCGAGCATGCGATGCTTTGCCACAGCGCAGTGCAAATATGTGAACAGACCGATAGAAAATAATGACAGGATTTTTTCATGTGCTGTAACGCAGTGCAAAAGCCTAAATAATAATAATCTTTATTCATATAGGGCCAACAGATTCCACAGTGCTTTCCAATCTAGCTGTGAACATAGCCACAGAGCTGGAAGTCGACTGGGGGATTTCTCAGCTCATTATACAAATCCTAGCTGAAGCTCGGTGACAAGTTGATTGTTACAATGATGTCTTAAAAAAAAAAAAAAACTTTTTGGCATTATTCCAATTTTTTTTACGAGAATATTATTTTAGGAACCGGGGACAAATTAGCTGTACGTAAGCCAATCTCAGGGGACTCCCAACTGCGTTGGCAGCTGCGATGTTCAGACACGTCTCGGGAAAGCAGCTCCAGCCAGACAGAGTGCGGCGCACACCCAACAATCGCTCCCAGCGGCATGTCCCGACATTTTCCCCTGCCCAAGCGGCTTGGTGGCAATGCCGCGGCCTCTTGGTGGGAGAGACAATTAGCAAGGTACTCTAAAGCCATTAGATGTGGGCGGCGGGCTTTCCTGACAAAGCGGCTTATTAATAGGAGCAGAGGGATGAATGGGGCGCCCCGCGGGGTGCCGACAGATACGTCAGTGGCTGCGTGGGAAGTGTTTGTGTGTGTTTTACCCTCCGCAGCGCCCGTCCTCTCGTTGAATATTGGCAGCTCCGTCTCCACTGCAGCCTTTATTATCAAGGAGGGCAGCAATGAGATCCCCCTCCAAGGTGTCAAATAAATCATCCATTTGACGTGTCTCACCAGTTACAACAAATGTCTATTATACTAAATGTATGAGCCTCTTCTGTTGCTCAAGTTCACACTCCTGAGTAAATCTACACACATCTGAAACTAAAATAACATCTCAAGGTGGACAAATAAACCATTAATAACATGCAAGTCTATAGCTGACATCCAGTGATTGCTACCTTTGATTATATTATGTTTTAAACAGGGTGTCTTTATATTTCTCAGGGGAGTTCCAACACATTTCGCTTTTGCAGCTTTGTTAAGAATGGTAATGGATATCAAAGGCAAGAAATGAGGAACATCCAGTTCTTGCCCAAGTACAAACGCAATTCCAAAAATGTTGTACCGCTGTTTAAAATGTTAAGATAACAAGGATGAAATCATTTTGAAATCTCATATAACCATATCTAATTCACAATAGAACATAGAACACATATTAGAAGTTGAAAGTTAAAGGGACTCTAAATCCAATGACAATAATTAGACAGCAAGCAGCTCACCTGACGTCCATACCATGTGCTTTTCCTCCATTTCCTGCAGAGCAGGGTAGAAGCCCTTTTTTCAATTTTATTCCTCTAGGGCCATGCAAAATTGGTTGTGCAGCTACTCTGTCCCTTGGTGCTCTCAGTGTGAGTGAACACAGCAAGCCACATTGGTTCTACTGCTGTCCACAGCAGAGCATGCTCAACACTCAAAAATCTGCTCCATGACATGCCCCCACCCAGAAACTGAACCAAAAATATCAGTTTGCCTGGAATGCTTAAGCTATTTACATATAATCAGAGATGTTCAGGTATTTTGAAATGGCTTATTTTATACTGCTCCCAGTGGGAGAAAGTATGTGCCTGGACAGACAGAAGAGGAAGCACAATGCTCTGACCGCTCAATAAAAAGGTAAGCTACTGATATTAATTTTAACTTTTGACTTTCCAATAACTCTACATATGCAAGGCCTTCCTTGAAAGAGATGTTGTTTGGATGGGAGCATATGCTGTTCTAAAACCTCTATTTACTGCTCAGCATTCATACTGCTTTTGAAGGTGTGTAAGCTGTTCATGCTATAGGAACTAATGCACCCCCATACCATCAGAGAGGCAGGCTTTTTGAGTCTTGGTTTCCATAAAGAATTTTGATTCAATTGACCACAGAACATTTTTAAATTTTGCCTCAGTCCATTTTAAAGAAGATATGGCCCACTGTGGTGTTTCTGGTTTGTGCGTCTTCTTTAAATGATTTAGGTTTAACTTGAATTTATGGATTGTAGGGTAAACAGGGTTCCCAGACAATAATTTCTGAAAATATAATTTCATTATCGATTTATACTTGTTTTTAAGGCAATGATGCCTGTAGATCAGAGCATCCAATATTGACTGGTGATCCTGCTCCTTGTGCATGTGGAATTCTCCAGATCCCATGAATTTTTAATTATTATGTACTAGTGATCCCCAACCCCCTCTTCACGGACTACCAACAGGTCATGTTTTGTGGGTCTCCACGCAGGAATCTCTGTAGCTCTAAGGACTAATTACTTCAACAGTGCATCTGCTTGGGAATCTGCAAAACATGACCTGTTTGTGGCCCTTGAGGAGAGGGTTGGGGAACACTGCTGTATATGTTAGGATATTCAATGCATTTGCCATTCTACATTGGGGAACACTTTTCCAAAATTGTTTCACAGTTTGTCCACTGATTGTTGAACCCCTCTTTGTTTCTGTGAGACTCTGCCTCGATAACATGCCCCTTTGTATACACAGTAATGTGACTTGTTGAAAATTGATACTCCAGCTGCTTTTCAGTAGTGCTACTTACTTTTCCAGCCCTTTCTCAACTTTTTTCAGATGGGTTGCTGCTATCAATTTCTCTAAAAAATTAATGTAAAGGGCCCTGAAGCTTTGGATATAGTTTTAAGAGGCATAAAGGGATCATTTGCATGGGCCCACCGACTGCAAGAGCTTGTGGTAGAAATTCTGCCCCATACAAATACTTGCTATTTTAGGAAAGCATTCTAGATCATTGCATTCTTGATTTCCTTACATTTTGCACAGCATCTAAACTTTTTGGGGAATTGGGGTTGTATGAGAATATACATAATAAAATGCAAACATATACCATAACTATCAAATTATTTGAAATAAGTATGCCCTAATCTGATGCCTGAAAACCTTTTATGAGGTCTACGATAAATACGACTGTCATTCTTACAGCTAAAAAGACATTTGGACTGGGGCATTCCTGTGGAACACTTGGATTTATCACTCAGGTGATGTGTGCTTTTCAATTGATTTTGTTGTATTTGCTATTTTTAAGCTGTTATATTCTTTCATCTTGCCACATTTCATATTATTGATTTATACTATTAATGTTGTATTTGCACAGATTAGCACTTATGCACTTTATGAATGAGTATTATGGGTATTTGGGATAGATTGGGATGCCCTTGAGAAAAATGTGCGGTTTTGTCTTATATGTTTTTTAATTGTGTTGTCATGTGATTTTTTGTGGGTAATTTCTAATAAATTATTTATGAATTCATGATGATTAATTAGTTTATTTTTTGCTGTGGAGGAGGTGCGATGGTGTGGGACTATGTTGGATGAATTGCTGGGTTCATCATTATAATACTTGTAATTTAACCCTTGTAGGAATGGTTTTCCACCACCGCACGGCCACAGATCTTATTATTACTTAACATTTAATTTTGTAGTGCGGAATTATACATATATATTTAGACTACAGCTAAAAAGAAAATGCCAAAGTGTCTCTGAAGCCTAAAAGCAACCTGATCGCACCTGTCTTTGCAGTTTGCAGATCATTTGGGAGAAAAGGCCATAAATGAGGATTCCTGGGCTTCCATCCTTGCACTGAGCACACAAACCATAAAGCTTGTATTGAGACAGGGCCGAGTTCCAGGAAACCTGTGTATGAACTGTCCAGGTCTATTAGTTGCCATTGTGATGGGCCATTGTGTCACATTGAAGGCAGAAGCCAGATGTTTGCTGTGCACTTGTCACAGAGGACACAACATGTGTACACAGGAGGACATAGATAGGAATTCAGTCATCTTTAGCAGCAATGGCAGAGATTCTGTTAGCTGGACATTGAAGGTGGGATACCAGCATGTGGTCAAACCCATCAAGGACCATAATTATTAACCGGAGAACGTGCAGATCATCACATACTTTCTTCTGCCTATTCAACACCCTCCCATATTGATGTGGCCATTAAGAGGCCTGTTTGGGGAGCACCTGTATGAAAGCAGGTGCCAAAGCCGAGAATCCTTGTACCCAGTCAGGCAATTGCCGGGGAAGGGTAGGTTGAGGGAGTTTACTTTGAGTCCACGGGGAAATCTTCATATAGTACCTGAGGACGAGAAGCGGCCCTGGGATTCTCTGGACCTCCCGTCAGGAGGTTCACCCCTCCTGATGGGGTTCTTTTCCTATGGGAAGGAACCAGGCTGGGCACCCTGAGTGTTTTTAGTGCACCCTGCACTTTTTCACTTTGGGTTCCATGTGTTAACCGTGCTTTGCACACATGACGGCCTGTTTGAACGCTATCTTCCATCATGTATGCTTTGGATGCCTTGGGTTTAGCTATTACTTCTTGTGTACATCTGAGTTAAGGAATAACTCCAGCCATCAGACAGGCCCCTCCAGTTTGGCCACAAAATAATGAAAGAGACCAATACACCCCTATTTAAAGGCACAAGGTAGAGTGCTATGTGCGAGAGCAGAGCCATGGTGGAAAATGTGTACCTTGCTGTCTTCACAGCGTGTGGCTCCACATAGTGTGTGTGTGTGTGTGCGCGTGTATGTCATGCATGACAAAAACATTTTAATTCTTGGCTTTACCTTTTCCCAACATGATTATAATACAATTCTGTTACTCACCTGTAGAATTGGTATTATACGTATACAGCACGTCCTGTTCCAGAAGATATTCCTTACTCTTGGGTAACACATCAAGTAGATGGCGCTGGACTGCAGAGACAGAAAACTGGCTCCTCCCGGCCCCATATATACCAGGGACCTCCCACAAATTCCCCAGTATTGAAAAGCAGTTAAAATGAGATCGGGAGAACTATAATCATTATCTAAAAAATTTAACAAAAGTTCACCATAAAGAGGAAACTAAAAATAATGATAACAAGGGTGGGGTGGAACAGGACGTGCTGTATGCGTATAATACCAATTTTACAGGTGAGTAATCACAGAATTGTATTATTCTAAGTATACAGCACATCCTGTTCCAGAAGATATTCCTTACTCTTGGGACATCCAATAGCAGTGTCCGTAAGGTAGGGCGGGATCTCCAAAAGTAACAGCAGACAGTTTAAACCACTGCAGCCTGCAGAACGTTGCGACCAAAAGCAGCATCAGCTGAGGCCTTAACATCAACCTTGTAAAACTTGTTCAACAGAAGCTTGGTGCTGAAAGGCCCAAGAGGCACCAATAGCACGAGTAGAATGAGCAGTAAGGCGGAAGGGAGGCTCCTTCCCCTTAGCAGAGTAGGCCTGTATCACAGCCTGACGGATCCACTTGATAGTGGACTTAGCTGGAGCCAGACCCTTAGCTGGCTCCAGACGGGAGCACAAAAAGAGCATCAGTCTTCCTGAAGGGTTCAGTAGCCACCAGATGTAAAACCAGTGTAAAACCCTCTCCTTAAGTTTACTAGGATTAGGACACAGAGAATGCAAAACAATGTCCTGATTGAGATGAAAGGCAGAAACAACCTTAGGCAGAAAATCTGGCTTAAAATGAACCCCCACCTTGTCCTGGTGTCTCTCAAAATAAGGAGGTTTGATGGAAAGCGCCGCCAACTCAGAAACACGCCTAACAGAAGTGATAGCCACCAAAAAGACTACCTTAAGCGTAAGACTGGACAAGGGGGCCCCCTGCAAGGGCTCGAAGGGAGACCCCTGCAGGGCAGATAAGTCCAAGTTCAAGTCCCAGACTGGTAAAATAGGCTTACGTGGGGGATGAACGTGAGTAACCCCCTGGAAGAAGGTCTTGACCAGGAGATGCTGAGCAAAGGATCTTTGGAAACAAATGGCCAAGGAAGAAACATGACCTTTCAGAGTACTGAGCTCAAGACCCAGATCCAAACCATGTTGCAGAAGCTCCAGGATCCTAGGAATAGAAAACACATGACAGGGAAGCGACTTAGACTCGCACCAGTCAATGTAAGTACGCCAAACCCTATAGTAGATGGAAGAAGAGGACCTTTTCCTAGCCCTGATCATGGTATTAACAACCAAGGCAGGCAGCCCCTTTTCCATCAAGATGGAGGTTTCAGCAGCCAGGCCGTCAAAGCCAGCGTTTGTAAATTGGGGTGGCGTAGGTGCCCCTGAGTGAGCAGATCTGGAACCCGGGGCAGGGCGTACTGATCTACTACCAGCTGCACGATGTCTGCGAACCACACTCTTCTTGGCCAACAGGGGGCCACCAGTATGGCTGGCACCCGTTCCTGAGCTATCTTGCGCAGCACCCTGCCCAGCAGGGGAAACGGGGGAAACACATACAGGAGCTGAAAACTCGTCCAAGACATTGCCAAGGCATCCATGGCCAAGGCCAGAGGATCCTGGGATAGAGAGACAAAAGCTTGTGGAAGCTTGTGATTTTGATGGGACGCAAACAGATCCACATCCGGCTGACCCCAGCGGTGGCAGGGAGCGAAACACCCTGCTGCTGAGGGACCACTCTCCCAGACGAGAGGTCCCCCTGCTCAGGGAGTCTGCCTCCAGATTCTCCACCCCCGGAATGTACACAGCTGAGATGCAAGGAACATTCACCTCTGCCCAGGACAGTATCAGGGACACTTCCTTGAGGGCCCTCTTGCTCCGGGTCCCTCCCCGATGATTGATGTAGGCAACCGCCAACCTGAACAGCCCGACCCCGCAGGTGTGGGGTTAAGTGGGCGAGAACCAACCTGATCGCCCTCAACTCCAGAATGTTGATAGGGGTATGGGCCTCCTGAGGGCCCCACTGACCCTGGAATTTCAGGGACTTCCAAAAGCCCCCCCAACCTGTCAGACTGGCATCCGTAGTGACAGATTACCAACAAGGGGCCAGAAAGGATCTGCCCCCCAGCAGGTTCCTTGAGTCCAGCCACCACGATAGAGACCGCCTGGCCAGAGGGGACAGGACAAACACCTGATCCAAAGACACAGGGTCCCAATCCCATACTGACAAGAGGCGAAGCTGAAGAGGCCTCATGTGGAACAGAGCATATGGAACCGCCTCGAAGCAGGACACCATCAGGCCCACCAGCTGCATTCCCTGCCTGATGGACGGATGAGGACAAGACAGAAGGAGCTGAGCTTTCTCTTGACCTGAGATGAATCCAGAATCATGCCCAGAAAGGACTTCACCATGGAAGGAGACAGGGAAGATTTGGGGTGGTTGATCACCCAGCCGGATGACTCCAGTGTGGACACCACCCGCTGAGTATCCAGCTCTGCCTGATGGAAGGACTGAGAAGCGATAAGCATGTCGTCCAAGTAGGGAAGAATGCGAATGCCCTGAGATCTCAGCAGAGCCATCACCCCTGCCAGCACCTTGGTGAATACCCTGGGAGCCGAGGTGAGACCGAAGGGCAAGGCCACAAATTGGTAGTGCTGATCCTCCAGAGCGAACCTGAGGAATCTCTGATGCCCTGGAAAAATAGGTATGTGAAGGTAAGCATCCTTGATGTCTACAGAGGTCATGAAGTCCCCTGGGCGTAGGAAATTCACAGTGGAGCGCAGTCTCTCCATGCAAAAGTGTCTGAATCTGACAAATTTGTTGAGGCACTTTAAATCCAGCATGGGTCTGATGGACCCATCCTTTTTGGGAACAATGAAAAGATTGGAATAGTAGCCTTTGCCCCTTTCCCTCAAGGGCATCCGGCAGATGACTCCCAGTTCCAGAAGGTCTTGGACAGCCAGGGACAGACCCTGAGCTGACAGGGGGCTTTGAGCTAACCGGGATTTGATGAATCTTGTGGGCGGCCAGGCTGCAAACTCTAGCTTGTAACCGGAGGACACTACCTCCTGAATCCACCGGTCTGAGACATGACGCCTCCAGACGTGAGCCAAGAGCCGAAGCCATTCCCCCACCCGGATGGGTGAGGGCGCCCCTTCATGCCTGAGGGGGGCTTGGGGGAGGACTTAGGCTTGGGACCCCAGGAGGGGCCAGAGCGGCCACGTCCTCTGCCCCTGCCCGAAAAATCTCAGCGGGCTCCAGCAAAGGAAGCTCCCCGTCCAATTCTGGAGCCCCGGAAGGAAGGAGGAAAGGCACCTGAACCCCGAAAGGACCGGGGCTGCCTTCTACGCTGAGGTAACTTGCCTCCTTTAGCAAACAAGTCCAAACGTTCCCCAAAGAGGCGCAGCCCCTTGAAGGGAAAACCAGTGAGAGCCTTCTAGGCAGCGTTGTCAGCTGCCCACTGGCGCAGCCAGATCGAGCGGCGTATCGCCAACAAGGCAGAAGCCCTGCCACACATTCTAATGGTATCATCCAAGGCAGAGAGAACATATGCAACAAATTCCTCACAAAGCAGAAGAGCTCTATACTCTTCCTTACCAGCATCATCAGGGGCCCCATCTAAGAGACTCTTGAGCAGGCTTTTAATAGCAACAGCAGAAGTGGCAGAGGCACAAACCGGACGCAGCGTGGTCCCCACACAGGCAAAGTTATGGCAAGCCAGCTGATCTATGCGCCTGTCCTCCCCATCCCTCAGGGTAGTAGAGTCAGGGGAATGCATAACGGATGTGTTGGACAACCCCAGAACTGGTGCATCCATCTCGGGAGGACATGACCACAGTTTAACCATCTCAGCAGGAAAGGGTACCTCTTATCCCAACTCTTTGGCACCCCGGGAAGCCGGCTAGGCCGTTCCCACTCTTTGAACACCAGATTATTAAAATGAGTTTGTTCAGGAAACTCCAAGCGTGGTTTAACAGTATGAAACAGCTCCCCCTGCAGGAGAAGAGATACAGAGTACTTCAAAAATGTGAGATAAAAGCCTGTCAGTATCATCTGAAGTCCATGGGTCAGACCCAGAATCGGCACCGTACACCCTAGATTGTTCCTCAGATGATTCTGAATCAGAAAATAATTCCCCCTCTTCCAGGGGTGTATAATCGGTAACGTCTAAAAAATTCCTAAAAAAGAGGGAAACACCAGGTGATAAATGCCGCTTCTTAGCAGAAGCCTTACGCGGGCCAGAGCCAGCAATATGTCTCTCAATGCTGGCCACCCGTGCAGCCAAATCAGGTTGAGACTCCCCACTGGTATGCACCCCACTAGGAGTCAGATGTAAGCGTGGGGGGGTAGGCGAAGCCAGAGGGAGCCCAGGCCCAGCCACCAGTAACCCAGACTGCAGCGCAAGTCACTTACAGGATATACCCCACACGCCACACACAGCCGGGCTTGTCCCGAAGGAACCCCAAGCACATTATCCTGAGAAGCCTCCATATGGTAATTATTGTGGCACAATAGGCCAATTGGGATTGACGCCAATAAGGCTAAACGGGATGCCACAATAGCCCGCTAGGGAAGTGGGAGATATACAATACAATAGCCCTCCAATAAGGATTTAACGCTAAAAGGGGATAGGACCGGGAGAAACCACAAAAAAAAAAAAAGTTTGACCCGCCTGTATGACATAAAGCAAAGAACCCGTAAGCATAATACAATGAAAAATAAAGAAAAGCCAGCCCGCAGGGGCACTCACGGACCGCGATAGGAGGACGCCAGACACGCAGCACAGGAGCTCCAAAATGGCGCCCGTATATACCTCGAGGGGCGGGCCGTGGAGAAGTGATGCGGAAAACGTCATCCGCAAGGCCCGTCCCCCCCGAAGAAAACGCGCCCCCGTGACAAGGCCAGCCAACAACGGCGCAGCAGCGCCTGAGGCGATGTCGCCGCCGTCCGCAGAGCGGAGTACAAGCGCGCGACGGTGGCAATAATCAAAAAACTAGTGCAACCAAGGCAAAACAGAGTAAATACATACACACACCCCCCCCCCCCCCGAGATCTACCCAGGGGGAGCGAAGGGGAAGCAGCGGAACGACCTAAGAGGAGCCTAACTGAGGGGACAGGGGGCGAAGGGCAAACGGCCACGGGAGGGGCATCCCATAAGGCTCACCACGAGCCTGTACCGCCTACCCTTTGGTGGGGGACTGCGGTAGGAGCATCACCCGACCAGCGCCGCCTAAGCTGGGAAGCAGTGAAAAGGAACGGGTGGGAATAGTCCTACAGGGCCGCAGGCTAATAAGCCCTGCTCACCTGCGAGTAGAAAGAGCCATCTTCTAGTCATTGCAGCCCAGACTGCAGAGAAGAACTGGGGAATTTGTGGGAGGTCCCTGGTATATATGGGGCCAGGAGGAGCCACTTTTCTGTCTCTGCAGTCCAGCGCCATCTACTGGATGTATTACCCAAGAGTAAGGAATATCTTCTGGAATATCTTCTGGTCTTTGTCACCTAATAAATGATGGAATGGAGCGAAGTGTGCCGGTGGCCACATCCCCGCTACCCCCTAATAAGGTGCGTGCCTGCACCCAGGTAAAGGTATAGCTGATCTCGGCCGCAGCTCGCGCATGCGCCGTTGGATCGGGAATAAGGCAAGTTTTACAGGGGTTTCACAGTGGGGCACCCAAAACTGGACGCCCCATCCCCAATGAGGGATGCCTCCTCAGTACATAATTCCTTCAAGTCTTATTTCACTGGAGTGCCCCTTTAATTTTTAACCACCAAGTAGATATTTGCTGTAGTGTATGAATTGCCCTACGTATTTATATTGCAGTTGTTTGGAATGACTACTTTAGGGTAGTCAAAATAGCGTATAGTAAATTGCCTGCGTCAACTGAATTGTGGTTGAATAATAAAATGCACCGAAGATTGCCACGTGTATGGCTGGCTTAGTAGCATAGTCCTATGGCACCATCTAGTGGACAAATACTAGACTTATAGTATAACACAGTGAAAGTACTCCTAGCACAAAGTAGAAGGCTGTGCTTATTTAGATTCAGTACCATGGATACTGCAAATAACCTTACTCGGTTATTCATTAGAATGCTGCAAGCTCCCAATCTGTTGTATCTATAAGCCAAATATTAGCCACATTATGTCACACTTTTTACCTTAAAGTCCCCATCCAGCCAAAGCTGTGAAAAAACAAAAAAAATAAAAAATAAATCTACTACCCCATGGCAGCTTTGCCGATGACAGGCAATATTCAGCTAATCCCAATATGGGGTCCCCTGACATCTACATATCGCCACCACAGCACGTTCCTCCCGGTCCAAAGCTCTATACACACCCTGAGCTTCCTATGGTGCCCAATCAAGGCTTGTGGCAACCTCCTCTAACATCAGTCACAGTGCTTGGAGGTTGAACCCATCCCAGCCACAATTTCATAAGCAGGGGAAAAATACTTCTGGATCATCAGAGCTACATAAGGTTATTTGACAATGACTGCAAAACGACAGTGGGCACAAGGCTAAAGAGTTTTTGTTTAGGTTTTGGTCAGACACCATCTCAGATGCTTAGACCCTGCAAACTATTCAGGAGGGCCACAAGTGGTTCTTCCGGTCGAGGCCCCCAAGAAGTCTTTTTTTAAGAACGGAATTTTTTCCAGATGAAAGTCAGAATCATGTCCGGTTAAAATATGTTCCAACACTAAGAGACCAGAACGTGCTAGTTCCAAGTACCATCGTAGAAAAGAGGATGAGGCTGGTATTCCCGGTTGTTCTTAGTCCCAAACAAAACAGAAGAATTAAGGCCAGTGGTCGATCTCAGACACCTGAATCATTATATAAGAGTCAAAAAGTTCAGAATGGAGGGCCTGCAGTCTATCTCACAGGCAATATTGACAAATGACTGGATTATCATAAGGTTTCAGAGCTAAGAGTCTTAAACTCCAATGAGCCATACCTCAGGCTTCTTCCAGAGAGCGAGTTCAGTTGTTACCATTACTGGACTTTATCCCCAAAGCAGCATCAGAGTTTCATATTCATAAAGAGCTACATTTATCAACCTTCAGCGAAGAAGTGAACCCTTGGGAGGTGCATCCTGCATCAAAAGATATCTGGAAACCTCAGAACCCTTTAGGAAGGCAGACAATGGTATCCCCTTTGGCAAAGAGAGAGGAGATGTCCCCTCAGCCAGTACCCTAGCTGTGCAACTGGTTAAGGCCATCAAGGCAGATAGGAGCTAACCACCTGATGGCATCACTGCACATTCCACAAGAGCAATGGCCACATCTTGGGCTGCAGCAGTGGGAGTCTCCCTTCAGGTGGTCTGTGGTCTTCCTTCAGCACCTTCCTCAAACATTATGCTGTGGACTTCTGCAGAGATGAATATGCAAAAAAGAAAGCCCCTCCCGGTCCACATACAGGTCCTTCTCAAAAAATTAGCATATAGTGCTAAAGTTCATTATTTTCCATAATGAAATGATAAAAATTAAACTTTCATATATTTGAGATTCATTGCACACCAACTGAAAATTTTCAGGTAATTTTTTTGTTTTAATACTGATGATTTTGCCATACAGCTCATGAAAACCACAAAATCCTATCTCAAAAAATTAGCATATCATGAAATGGTTCTCTAAACGAGCTATTAACCTAATCATCTGAATCAACTAACTCTAAACACCTGCAAAAGATTCCTGAGGCTTTTAAAAAAGCCCAGCCTGGTTCATTACTCAAAACCGCCATCATGGGTAAGACTGCCGACCTGACTGCTGTCCAGAAGGCCATCATTAACACCCTCAAGCAAGAGGGTAAGACCCAGAAATACATTTCTGAACAAATAGGCTGTTCCCAGAGTGCTGTATCAAGGCACCTCAATGGGAAGTCTGTGGGAAGGAAAAAACGTGGCAGAAAACGCTGCACAACGAGAAGAGGTGACCGGACCCTGAGGAAGATTGTGGAGAAGGACCGATTCCAGACATTGGGGGACCTGCGGAAGCAGTGGACTGAGTCTGGAGTAGAAACATCCAGAGCCACCGTGCACAGGGGTGTGCAGGAAATGGGCTACAGGTGCCGCATTCCCCAGGTCAAGCCACTTTTGAACCAGAAACAGCGGCAGAAGCGCCTGATCTGGGCTACAGAGAAGCAGCACTGGACTGTTGCTCAGTGGTCCCAAGTACTTTTTTCTGATGAAAGCAAATTTTGCATGTCATTCGGAAATCAAGGTGCCAGAGTCTAGAGGAAGACTGGGGAGAAGGAAATGCCAAAATGCCTGAAGTCCAGTGTCAAGTACCCACAGTCAGTGATGGTCTGGGGTGCCATGTCAGCTGCTGGTGTTGGTCGACTGTGTTTTATAAAGGGCAGGGTCAATGCAGCTAGCTATCAGGAGATTTTGGAGCACTTCATGCTTCCATCGGCTGAAAAGCTTTATCGAAGCATCATGGGCAACCATAACACCTCAGCAGTACCACAGGCTGATTGCCTCCATGCCACGCTGCATTGAAGCAGTCATTTCTGCAAAAGGATTCCCGACCAAGTATTGAGTGCATAAATGAACATAATTATTTGAAGGTTGATTTTTTTTTTTTTTTTATTAAAAACACTTTTCTTTTATTGGTTGGATGAAATATGCTTATTTTTTGAGATAGGATTTTGGGGTTTTCAAGAGCTGTATGGCAAAATCAAAAGTATTAAAACAAAAAAAGACCTGAAAAATTACAGTTGGTGTGCAATGAATCTCAAATATATGAAAGTTTAATTTTTTATCATTTCATTATGGAAAATAATGAACTTTAGCACTATATGCTAATTTTTTGAGAAGGACCTGTATACCTGGGACCTCCCACCAATTTCCCAGTGTACAAAAGCAGTAAAGGGACCAGGAAGAACCAAATATAACCGTAACAATCAAAACCAATGGTTCACCATATAAAAGCCCCAGAATACCTGAAACAAACAAGGGTGGGGTGAAGTGGAGTGTATGGAACACTCATAATACCCGTTTTAAAGGTGAGTACTCACAAAACGGTATTATTCTAAGTGTGCCATACACTCCACTTCCTTCTTCATGACATCTGGGACATCCAATAGCAGTGTCCGTCATGGGTGGGAACCAGAAACAGTAAAGAATGTACCAACTCAAACCACTGCAGCTTGCAGAACCTTGCGGCCAAAAACAGCATCCGCTGAAACCCGCACATCAACCTTGTAAAACTTGGAAAAGGTATGAACGGAAGACCAAGTAGCAGCCTTACAAACTTGCTCAACAGAAGCCTGGTGCTGAAAAGCCCAGGATGCACCAACCGCAAGAGTAGAATGCGCAGTGACCCTAAAAGGAGGAGTCCTCCCCTTAGCAGAATAGGCCCCAACAATGGCCTGACGAATCCATTTGCTAATCGTAGATTTAGCAGGAGCCAAACCTTTCCTGGGCCCGCAGGGCACCACGAAAAAAGCGCCCGTCTTGCGGAAGGAAGAAGTAATCACCAAATAGTACTTCACACAGCGAACAACATCCAAATTGTGCAACACCCTCTCCTTGTCATTGCTAGGCTTAGGACACAAGGAAGGGAGAACAATGTCCTGATTGAGGTGGAAGGCAGACACCACCTTAGGAAGGAAATCCGGCTTAAAATGAAAAACCACCTTATCCTGGTGTCTCTCAAAGTAAGGGGCCTGAATCGACAGGGCCGCCAACTCAGAGACACGCCGGACAGAGGTAATAGCCACCAAGAAAGCAACTTTCTGAGTGAGAACCGAAAGAGCAATATCCTGTAACGGCTCAAAAGGAGGACCCTGCAGAGCCGAAAGAACCAAATTCAAATCCCAAACAGGGACTACAGCCTTCCGAGGGGGCCGCACATGCGCGACCCCTTGGAAAAAAGTCTTAACCTGCAGGTGTAAAGCAAAAGACCTCTGGAAGAAAACCGACAGAGCAGAAACCTGTCCTTTCAAAGTACTAAGCTGGAACCCAAGATCCAGATTATGCTGAAGAAACTCCAAAATCCTGGGTATAGAAAAAACCTATAGTAAATGCCAGAAGAGGACCGCTTCCTAGCCCTAATCAGGGTCTGAACAACCGCCTCAGACAAACCTTCCTCTTTCAAGATGAAGGTTTCAGCAGCCAAGCTGTCAAAGCCAGTGTTTGTAAATTGGGGTAAAACAGATGACCCTGAGATAGCAGGTCCGGCAGCAAGGGAAGCAGGTACTGGTCCACGGCCATCCTTACAACGTCTGCGTACCAAACTCTTCTTGGCCACCTTGGAGCCACCAGAATCGCTGGTGCCCCTTCTAGAACCAGTTTGCAAACTACCTTGCCCAGCATGGAGACAGGTGGAAACAGGTACAGAAAACCCAGGTCCTTCCAAGCCAGTGACAAGGCATCCACTGCCAAAGCCAGGGGATCCCGAGAAAGAGACACAAAGGCCGGAAGTTTGTGATTGTGCCTCGAGGCAAAGAGATCCACCTCCGGAGTCCCCCACCTGCGGCAAAGATCCAGAAAAACCTCAGGGTTGAGAGACCACTCTCCGTGGCGAGAGGATCCCCTGCTCAGGGAATCCGCCTCCGTATTCTCCACTCCCGGAATGTAGACTGCCGAAAGGCAAGAACATTGCTCTCCGCCCAGTGCAGGATCAGAGAGACTTCCCTGAGGGCACTCCTGCTGCGAGTTCCTCCTTGGTGATTTCTGTAAGCCACCGCCGTTCGGTTGTCCGAACACACCTGAACCGGAAGACCCCGCAACTGTGTGGTCAGCCAAGCCAGAACCAGTCGAATGGCTCTGAGCTCCAATACGTTAATGGGGGTGTGAGCCTCCTGGGGACCCCACACCCCGCTGAACTGATGACTCTTCCAATTACCTCCCCAGCCCGACAGGCTGGCATCCGTGGTAACCGTCTCCCAACAAGGGACCAGAAAGGATCTGCCCATCACCAGATTGCTCGAGTCCAGCCACCACCGAAGGGACTGCCGAACCCTGGGAGACATCCTGAAAGGTTGATCCAATTACTGTGGGCTCCTGTCCCAATACGTCAATAGGAGAAGTTGAAGAGATCTCATGTGAAACTGTGCAAACGGCACCGCCTCGAAGGAGGACACCATCAGACCCACCAGTTTCATCCCCTGTCGGATAGAGGGACAAGGACTGGCCAGAAGAAGACAGATCAGGCCCTGAATCACCTGCACTTTGGCCTGGGGCAGAAACACTCTGGCCCGACTGGTATCCAGATTCATGCCCAGAAATGAAATCACTCGAGACGGGGAGAGAGAAGACTTGGTGCGGTTGATCACCCACCCGAACCTCTCCAGGGTCGACACCACCTGGTGGGTGTCCAGTTACACCTGCTGAAGGGAAGAAGCTGAAAATCAACAGATCGTCCAGATAAGGCACAATGCGAATGCCCTGAGATCTGAGCAGAGCCATTATGCCCGCCAAAACCTTGGTGAAGACCCTCAGTGCCGAGGTCAGACCGAAGGGAAGAGCTACAATTTGATAATGTTGATCCTCCACCGCAAACCGGAGGAATCTCTGATGTGCCTGAAAAATTGGAGCATGCAGATACGCATCCTTGATGTCTATGGGTGTCATAAAATCCCCTTGGCGAAGGGAATTGATAGCTGAGCGCAGAGTCTCCATGCGGAACTTCTTGGCTCTGAGAAACCTGTTGAGAACCTCGAGATCTAAAATGGGTCTCACAGAACCCTCCTTTTTGGTAACCGTGAAAAGGTTGGAGTAGTAACCCCTGCCTCTTTCCAACAGAGGCACCGGGCATATAACCTCCATGTCCAGAAGGTTTTTTACTGCTAACAGGAGCCCCTGTGCAGCCTGAGGGTCCGAGGGCACCCGAGACCTTAAGAATCTTGGGGACGGCCAGTACTCGAACTCCAGTTTGTACCCGGAGAAAACCACTTCCAAGATCCAATTGTCTGTCACCTCCCTGGCCCAGACCTGGAAGAAGAGCCTCAGCCGTCCCCCCACCCTTGCGGGTGAGGGCACCCCTTCATTGCTGAGGCTTGGAACCCCCTCTGCCTCTGTTCCAGGACGAGCCCCTGACACCTGAGCCCTAGAGGCTCTGGCCCCTCTAAAGGAAGGAGTGAACGAGCCCGCCCCCCGAAAGGGACGGCGCTGCTTCCTCCGCTGAGATAACTTACCTCCTTTAGCAACAGCATCCAATTTATCTCCAAACAGCCGCGCACCCAAGAAGGGGAGAGCGGTGAGCGACTTCTTGGCTCCCACGTCCGCTGTCCACTGACGGAGCCAGACCAGTCTGCGCATGGCCACCAGTAAGGCTGGTGTCCTACTACACACGACAATAGAGTCTTCCATCACAGCCATGACAAAATCCATGAACAATTTGCATTTCTTAAGGATAGCGAACTCAGCGCCAGCTGGATCAAACTAAGCTTTATTCAGCCAGTCCCTGATAAGAGACCTGGTAGCAAGCGACACCAGGGCAGATGCACTAACCGGCCACAGGGCCGAGCCCACGTTGGCAAATGCGTGGCACGCCATCTGATCAAGGAGCTTATCCTCGCCATCCTTAAGGGAGGTGGCGTCAGGGGTGTTCAGCACAGAAGAGTTGGTCAAACCTAAAACAGGCGCGTCGACCTCGGGAGGCGAAGACCAGCGCTTGACCGCCTCCACCGGAAAAGGATACTTCTTATCCCATCCCTGAGGCACACCAGGAAGCCGGCAGGGCCTCTCCCATTCTCCAAGTATCAGCGCATCAAATGACCCTGGGTAGGGAATTCCAGACGGGGCTTGTGAGCCCCCAAAAATTCCCCCTTCGTAAGAGGGGGCGCATCAGGTGGATCAATATCCAACACCTCCAATAAATATGACAAAACAGTGGCCGTATCAACGGCATCTCCCAGCACCTGCCCGACATTGGAATACCCAGGCTGACCATAGCCTCTGAATCCTGATACAACTCCCCCTCCTCTAACGGGGAATAATCGGACAATTCAGCGGACTCGTCGTCAATATCCCGCAAAGGCTGGGCCGACGACAACTGTCTCTTTTTAGCCTGGGCCTTCTTGCCCACCGTGCTAGCAATCATTTTCTCTATGCTGGCCAACCAAGCCCAAACATGAGAAAGCGACTCCCCACTGGTACCAATGTCACTTGGGGTGCGGATCAGGTGTGGAGGGGAAGGCGATGAAGCGGTAGGAGCCGACCCAGAAGGCTGGGTACCAGACTGCCGCGTTATGGCCTTTTGTGCGCATGGTATACAAATCAGCACCGTAAGGGATACCCCACACATGGCCCGGATTGTCCCGAAGGGATCCCGGGCCCGATATCCTGCAGGGCCTCCATATGGTGAATTTTTGTGGTCAGTCGCAAGACCGCAGGGAATTACGCATAAGCAACCCGGGATGCCCCTTAAAAGTCCCGGTGGGAGGATTTTTGGGTGGACAATTTTTATATCTAGGGACCCCAGGACCAGGAGGGACCCCCTAATATGCACATATACAGGGCCTGTAACACACAAAATAAGCCACATAAGAGCAGAGCAGTGTGAAATGCAATAGCATATGCTCTAACAGCCACACATGGAAAAAAAAAAAAATATATATATATTATATATACACACACACACACACATACATACCACACACAGCCAAAAACAGAGACCAGTGGGTGCCCCCGCTAAATAGGGGCCCCCACGCACACACACCAGCTGAAGAAAATGGCCATCAGGCCCTTACCACCCGAGTGCAATCTGCCTGCCAGGAAATATGGCCCCCACGCTGCCTCGTGCCTAGGAAGGGAGAGCAGAACGCGCGTTTCCCGAGGCCACGCCCCCCTCCCAGCAACCCGGACCCCTAGCAACGAGCCTGTCATCGCACCTTCCCAAACGCAGCCTGAGGGGGAGAAGCTCCCCCAGGCTGAAGTCAAGCTTTGAGGCCAGTAACAGCAAGCACTCACACACAAGTAAAAACACTCACACTGACTAAGTATGGGTAAAACGAAATATAGGCCAGGCCCCCCCCCGGAGGGGAATCAGGGACCCGGAAGGGGGTAATCCAGCCAGGAGCCGGCCATAAGTCTAACGAGACGGGGCATCCCACACCAGGATCACCAAAAAACCTGGATAACCGCCTACCCCATAGTGAGGTCTCACGGTGGGGCAGTGCTCCTGCTGCACCTACCTTCACCAAGACCCACAGCCTAAGCTGGGAGGCTCAATATAGGGCAATTAAGAAGGGTCCTGGCAGTAATAGGGATAATTAGAAGGCCCGGCTTACCTGTAAGCAAAGAAGTCCTCATCTTCTGTCCTGTTGCCTTCTCTGCAGAGAAGAAACTGGGGAATTGGTGAGAGGTCCCAGGTATATATGGACCGGGAGGGGTTTTCTTTTTTGCATATTCATCTCTGCAGAAGTTCGCCCTCTACTGGAGAATAACCCAGATGTCATGAAGAAGGAAGTGGAGTGTATGGCACACTTAGAATAAAGGCCTTTTTACATTGCAGTGATGTAACTGCTTGATTCCTGCATTTAAAAAAAAACTTGCAACATTAAGACATGCTTTCCTTCCTTCTTAATAGCTATAGTAGGACGGCATGGAAAAGGAAAAATTCAACTAACAATCTTTTCCTGGTGCCTATCCATGGTGGCATATGGCCCACCCTGGGTGACTTGGTACGGAATGAGGCAGAAGGGGCAAAAATTAGGAGTTCTAGAGGGTTAATTGGACGAGATCATTAACTCATAGTATTGCGCCAAGAAAGGACAATTACCGTCAGGTAAGTATTGAATTTTAGGTTTTATCTCACTGAGGGACTGCGAATTCAAACAGGGGATTTTAAAAGTTCAGTAGGGTTTATCTGTGAATTCAAAGCCAAGTAGGATGGGCAACCTGTAAGCAGGCTTAACCCTTTGATTGAACTGTAGAGGCATCCTAAATCAGGATTCTGGGGGCAATTTTTAAAAGGGACCTAAAATCATTTTGGACTGGAGGTCTTCAGTGTGAACAGCCTCCAGACCTTACCTTCGAAGAATTGCCAGCGGCGATCCTATAACAACACACTGGCTACCTGGTGCAAATAGGATCACAACTTTCAGCAGGTGGAACATGGGAGGCCAGGACCTGGATCATCTCTCAAGTGAACAAACTTATTTTATAGTATGGAAATGTAACCCATTGTCCCAAACATAGTTTTAAGACCATAAAATGCGGTTTGTAATGCTCCTGCTATGAACTTGTTACACCTAGTGATCCGGGTGCAGAAACAGAAAAGCTTTGTAAACACATGAACAGCAGCAGAAAAATGGCTGAATAAATGAGACTGGAAGCAACTTGACTAGCTCTACAGCCAACACTGCAGATGGGTGGTGGTACCAGTCTATAATCTGGCCGTTGCAGTCCCACAAAAACACTTTCTGCAATTTTGCAAGAAATGAGAGAGAATATCCAAAACTTGCCAGTAGATCGAGAAACTCTACGATCAAGGCTTATGTCCATTTTTGAGGTGACCCATTACAATTCTACTTCTCCAGGTGTCGGCCAGATGCCAATCCCAAGCTGTTGGAAAGACATAGGCATAGTCCACTTCCATTATATCTGTATCTGCGGCCGTGAATTGAGCCATGCTTAGAGGTGGTCTGTTGGGGGATGCTGAAATAAGTAGTGCCCAGTCAAGTATAATTGTTGTTTGACATGGAGTACCTTAAATAAATGAGAAGTATCAAACCCCCTGGAGCAACCAAGCAAGCCAGCCAGATAGAATGACAAGATAGCCAGTATTTTCTTGGCCATGGCAGTTCCCATAGCTTTTAAGGGCTAACCGAATCTCACAAAGGGAAGTTTGTCTCTATGGTACATGCTTCCCTTCAGGAGGAAAAAATCATGGAGAGAGATTTCAACAGGAAGATGCTTGCAAAGAAAGGTCTGAAGGTAGCGGTCATCTGAGGGAGTTTGGGGGGGGGGGGGTATAATATGTTTCTGCCCCCACAGGTCATTTAATACATTTTTTTGTTTTAGTAAGTAACACAAGCAATTACATCCACAATCCCATATTTATTTTCATTTGGTCGCACAAACAAAAAATGAAAGGCATATCTGTGTAAAAAAAGGGCTGTAAATACAGAAACAGTATGAAAAATGGGCACCATGCCATCCCAAAACAAAAGAACGGTGCCGGCTTAATAATTACAACAACATGTGCTGACTGAATGTGGACATTATTATTAGGGCTGAATCTTCAGCATTTGGATTCACATCTTGAGACACAGAACTTGTCCTTCAAGATCTCCATAACCCTTCTTCCCAACCCACCAAAATCAATGTAAACGCCTTGGGGGCATTTTCTTATATTATCTTAGACACAACTAAAATTAAAAAAAAAACAAAAACAAAGGCAGTGCCTTCCAGCATTAGAGGAAATGCCCCCAGGGGTTGTAAAGGTAAATTGTAGTAAAAAAAGCTCTGTGTAAGAGCAAGATGTTGGCTCGGTATGACGATTGCACATGATTGTGCCTTAATCTCATAAGCTTTAATAAGGAAAGGGCACAGAGTCTGGCAATCAGGAGCCAGTAAAAGCCAAAGAGCCATTAAGTTTCAATGGGAACATCTAAAAAGACCAACAAAAACCTAATGTGACACACACCTAGGCACTGCTTGAATCTGGCTCCTGGTTTGCCCAGTCCTGTGCTAGTGGCTAAGTGAATTCTTACAACGCATCAAGAATGTTGTCGATTTTGTTAACAAGCTCCTGGCGCTTGTTGGCGTGTTGCTTTTCGCTTTCAATGTAACTGTCTTTCTTCAGCTTGCCGGACACCAGCCGCTCAGCTTCTGAGGAGGATTTCTGCACAATCTCCTTCACTTGGCTGTCCAGCTTCTGCACCTCGGAAACCTGTAGCAACACAGAGTATAAAAATTAAAAACAAAAAAGGGAACCTAAAGCTATCCAATACCCATATGTTACCAACTTTCTCATTCACGAATGGCTGGCAACCACGTGACTGCCAATGACCAATCCAAATTTCCCAGTGGGCTTGCACATCAAACCTAAATGTTTTCCCTGCTGTTTGGAGTGCCCCGCTGTGTGAACCCCCCCCAGAATGACATGCTCACTCACCTCCCCTCAGTCCCAAGGCGCAGTCTGTCGTCCAATCAGCTTCTCCTGTCGCACATATTATAATAATATATGCGGCTAAAGCAGCTAAATGGAATCCTAGCCGCACATACCAGTGGCGCGCGGCATCACTCGGCTCCCTTCAGCTGTGCGTGGCCCCGCACAGCCATTTAGTTGCGACGGGCAGGGCCGTGCACAGCTGAGAAGGAATACGAGTTATGCTGGTGCCGGCAACACATGCACTGTGGGCTTGGAGAAGTTGAGTGGTCGCTCTGGAGGATTTCACACAGCGGGGCACCCAAGTTTAGAAATTCCTGGGGGAAGGGAGTAAGCCTTCCCTGGAGTCCACTTTAAAGTGAAACAAAACCCACCTTGGAGTCTATGAGACTCCAGCGCAGGCTTGCTCCTTCCCCCGGGGGCATGCCAAACTAGGATACCCCACTGTGTGAAACCCACGGCGCATGCGTGGCCGGCATCACTCACCTCCCATGTTTTCTGTGCACGACCCACCCACCGAAACTGAATGGCTGTGCAGGGCCGCACACAGCTGAAGGAAGCAAGTGCAGCTAGGACTCCTGCCTGCAGCTTTAGACGCATGGGCCTATTAAACTAAGGGCCATATTCATGAAGGGATAGCGACAGGTAGTGCCGGTTAAGCGTCAGGTAGCGTCAGGTGAACGCCGGACACGGCACGCAATTCCACATTTCTGGTGAGCAACTGGAACGCCATGTAGCGTACGTTTCATCATTATCCCAGCCTCAGCGTACAGCGCCGGCATTCAGCCTTGCAGAGCGCCACGTCTTACCTGTCGCTACCTGGAGCTCTCCCATACATTTCTATTGAAGATCCTTAAATCCCTTTCCTGATCCCATTTTATTTTTTTAAATAAAATATATTTTATTTATCCAGGCCCACAAAATGTAATTTGTGCATTTTTTGGGGATATTTATGCATAAATTTATATCCATGTCTGTCACTAAAGTGTTAATGTCACACTTAAACAATGTCATTCCATACTTTTTGCTTGCTTACTGATGTTTATGTCTTTAATCACACAGTGTCCGGCGCTATGGCCTCCAACCACACAATCTAGAACGCCTGCGTTCGCTCACTATCAAGTTTTCTTTTTATAAATTTTTATTTATGCTTTTCAAATTGTACAGTAATACAATACAATTAACACCACTATTACAACTACAATTATAATTGCAACCCACCCAGCAACAACTTTCGTACGTACAAACACCCAACATTCACGCCACATTCACTCTCAGTCTCGCCTGCTTTAAGTTGAGCTTGTCTTTATGGAAGATAACTACAGCCCTGGAGGGTGAGTCACCGGTAGTTCCTAGCCACTAGTGGAGCCAGGGGCATTAAGCCACATTCCCCATACTCACTCAAACTTGTCAGGGCATCCCCTAGCCTGGTAGGTCATCTTATATAGAATCAATTTACCATTTATTAGACTCTTCCATCCTAAAAGACTCGGTTTGTTTGGATGTTTCCAGTTTAAAAGAATACATTTCCTTGCATAGAACATTAGTAGTCGTAACAGGATTTTTTGCGGGCCATCGTCCAGCATGGGTTCTACCACACCTAACAGGCAGAGGGCTGCCGACTTCCCCACAGGGAGGCCCATCGAGATCGACAAAGTTGGATACCCCGTCCCAAAATGCAGAGATATCGGACATTCCCATATCATATAAAGCAAAGAGCTGATACCAGTGTTGCACCTAGGACAAAGGTCTGTTTCTGCCAGACCCATCCTCTTCATCCTAACTGGGGTCAGATAAACCTGGTGAAGCCATTTGGCCTGGATCAGCCTATCTCTAGCATCTATAACAGAGGAGTATAGGTTATCTACCGCTTCTTCCCAATCTTCCTGGTCCACACCTGGGATCAATTCTTCCCATTTCCTCTGTGTTTTTTCTAAGGGGGATGGTTGGCTTAGAAGGAGGGCATTATACAACGTAGAGGTGGGTTTACTTATGTCCGCAGATCTTATCAGGGACTCAATCGGTGATTCCACCAGCTGCAGTCCCACTATAGGGATCTGGGATCTCAGGGCGTGCCGGAGCTGTAGGTACCGGAAGAAGTCTCTGGGCGACAGTGCGAACGCATGGCACAGCTGCTCGTATGTCAGAGTCCCTCTAGTAAATAGCTGCGCTAATGAGATTATTTCCCACTTTTTCCAAAAAATTGTGTCAGGAAGGGCCCTCAGATAGGGGTATTGGGAGAGCATTCAGAAGGGGATCGGGGGGGATTCCTCATAGCCTGTACCTTCTGCCACACATATAGCGTCACTCCCATACATGTAGTGACGCGCGGGAGACTCTTCGTTCCCCTGTACACCAAACTCTGCAAAGGGATCAATGGGCCCAATAGAGAGGACCCAAGAGCCACCACTGGGTTGCCGATGTGAGGGTTCATCCACCCTGTAGTATATACTAGCTGTGCGGCATAAAAATATAGCATCATATGCGGTCCGGCCAGGCCACCCAATCCCGACGGGGACATGAACCCGAATAGGATGGAGCCTAAAATTCGAAAGTGTGAGGCCGGCAGCACCACAGGCGACTCCTGGTACAGATATAAGAATTTAGGGAGAAAAATCATTTTAAATTATGTTAATACGACCAATGACAGAAAGGGAGGGCCGCCCACTGGGCCACTTTTCTCTTGAGGGCAACGATCATTGGGCAGATATTGAGTTCGATAAATTTAGAGGGATCCGCGTGCATGACAATTTCTAAGTATTTAAAGTTGTCCATTCTCTGGAGCGAAGAGACCGGGGAGATTTGGGCTCCCCCGGTTCATCCACTACATATAAGCTGGAGCTGGATTTCTCCCAGTTGACCTTTAGGCCTGAGAATGAACCAAATTTTGTTATTAACTCAAACAAACGCCTCAAGAGAGCCTCTAGCATCAGCCAAATAGACTAAGGTATCGTCTGCATACATGGAGACCTTCTCAACCACCTGTCCCAGTCTCCACCCCCGAATCTCAGGGGAGTCCCGGATTAGCGACGCCAAGGGCTCAATAGCCAGTGCAAACAGCAGTGAGGAGAGTGGGCACCCCTGTCGCATACCCCGACCCAGCGTCAATTCAGCCATTGTGACTCCGTTTACTCTGACCCTTACCTTAGGATTCTTATAAAGCAACTGGACATATTTGACATAGGTTGGGGGGAGGCCGAATTTAGTTAACACTGCCCACAGATAGTGCCACTCGACGGAGTCGAAGGCCTTTACATTATTGAGTGAGACCACCACTCTACTTCCCGCATTGTCATGCCTAATTTGCAGATTGCTAAACAGCCGTCTTAGATTAATGCTCGTCGTTCGGCCTGGCATAAAGCCTGACTGATCATTTCCAATGAGGGAGAGTATCACCTTATTTAAGCGGAGTGCCAATATCTTGGCGAGAACCTTGGCATCCTGGTTTAAGAGAGAAATCGGTCTGTAAGAACTGCAGGCATCCGGGGGTTTCCCATCCTTATAAATAAGGGTGATAGTCGCCTGCGCAAAGGTTTCAGGAAGGTGCTCTGATTGCAGGGCCCCCAAGAAAACCTCTAGCAGTCTTGGCGCTATGGTTTCACTACTTCTCTTTTACCACTCGGGGAGCCCATCTGGCCCAGGGGACTTCCGGCTAGACATTAGGGCTATCGCTTAGCCCTAATGTCTAATGTTAGAGCTTATTGGTTATTGGACTGTCTAGTATTTCCCTGTCTGACTCCGACAGAGAGGGGAGAATTATAGGAGCAAGATAAGAATCCAGCTCTTCTAGATCGTAACTTACTTAAGAAGAGTAGAGGTAGCTGTAATAATCATAGAACTGCCTAGAGATTGCCTCCGAATCCGTGATAAATTGGGTCTGATTGGCGATACCTGCGACCAGTGTTTGTGGACTTTGCCCTGGAGAGGTATGCCAAGGTTCTCCCATTCTTATCCCCTTTCTCAAAAATTGTTCGTTGTTTAAATAATAAGCTCTTTCTTGTGGATTCTGTTAGTGCTAAATTATACTCCCTCTGTAGGGCATTAAGTAGGTCATGATCTGAGGGGCTAGTTGTCTCCACGAATCTCTCTTCCGCTTTGCCTATTTTCTCTTCCAGCTCTGATGGTCCTCCCCCTTTTTTTCCTGGCCCCTTTTATGGCACTGATGGCACTGCCTCTAACTACCACCTTGAAAGCGTCCCAGCGTGTGTTAGTTGAGGCCTCCTCCCGTTGCACTGCCAGTATCTTTCCTGCTCGCTAAACATTGTACCATAAACCTCCTCATCCTCCAACCATAGGGGGTTCAACAGCCTCTGGCCAGTAGGCACTTAGACCCAAAGGCCATATCTATACGTGAGAGGGACTTGTGAGGGATCGAGTGGCAGGAAAAGGCCCTCTCCGCGGGATGTTTCCACCTCCATATTTCAGTTAGGCCCAGGATCATGTTAAAGTCGCCGGTCAGCAACAGGGGATCTGGCGGGAAGGTAGCCACTCTATCCATGATTTCTCGGAGGATACCAATGTCAAATGGAGGCAGGATGTACAATCCCACTATCAGGATCTTAACATCATATATCTTTGCGTTCATAATAACAAACCGGCCTTTAGAGTCAGAGTGTACTGAAAGAAGAGCAAAAGGCAGATGTTTGGCCACTAGCACCGAAAAACCCCTGGCATAATTCGAGTAGTGAGAATGACAAATGCGCAACCCATGGTTTTTTGATGGACATTGATTTCTGCCCTAGTAGGTGGGTCTCCTGCAGAATCATAATATTGGGCTTATGGTTTTTCAAAAATTGGAAAACAGAGGATCTCTTTATCTTGTCATTGAGTCCAGGCACATTCCACGAGATCACTTTACATTCCAGGTAAGCGACCAGGGTCCCAATGGCTCACATTCCCCTTCAGGGCTTTTTGCCAACAGGCTTCACCATTCACAACATCACACATACATACATAAGACCACAGGTAGAAGTGAAAGAAGACCATTGAATTCAACCTCAGGTCCAAGCAACAGCCCGAACCAGAATAACACTCCCACCCACCCAACAACACCTTACCCAAACCCACCCGGCTCTGCCAAACCCAACTGTGGCGAGCTTATTCCCTTAACCAATAACAATTAACTCCTTAACACTGGTTGATAGTAGCGCCTACAAGACGTGGTTATTAGAAATAGGCACTTAGAGGGGTATACCAGGGTGCAGTTACCCCCATAGATTCAGCCGTCCTGGAGCCCGGGGGGGATCAGGGAGAAAAGGGAATAATTACAGGAGGGGGGAAGGTTAGGAGGGGGGGGACACTAGGTACCGGACTCGTTGGGTGGCTGGTTTAGGAAAGGAGACTCGTGACCCTGCCCTGAGCCACCCGTGGAGGGGAAGAACAAGACGGAATCCCAGAGCCGGCCGCCCAGCCCCACCGGGCCAGTAGGGTGACCTAATAATGCGGATAAGTCTCCCCTCCCAGTCAGAGTCCCAGCCACACTGGTCAGTAGATACGGGGCGCACCAAAGTGCAGGGCTGCATTTATTCTGGCAGCAGAGGACAGTCCTCAGGCCACTGGGAGCGAGTCCAACCACGTGTTCGCCTCCTCCGCCGAAAAAACCTTGTAGTAGCTCCGTCCTGCACTCAGTTTAGCGGGAAATAACATGGCATACTTAATGTTCATCCCTCGAAGGCGCGCCCTCACATCATTAAAGGAATGGCGTTGCTTCTGCACTTCAGATGTGAAGTCTGGGAAGAAAGAATCTTGCTCCGTTATACAGGATATCCCGCTGCTTCCTAGCAGCCCCCAGCACAGTGTCCCGGTCTCTTAAGTTCATCAGCTTCAGGATGAAAGGGCGCGGGGGGGGGGTTCCCGGTGGCGGGGATCTGAATGGGATTCGGTGTGCCCGCTCAACCACAAAAAATGGCGATGGGCCCTCTGGTGCTAAAACTTTCTGGATGAGGTTCTCAGCAAAGTTCTCAGGCGCATCCCCTTCCGCCCTCTCCGGTATCCCAATTATTCTAATATTGTTGCGGCGGTTACGGTTCTCAGAGTCCTCCGCACGTTCTGTGAGGTGCTTAACATGCCATTTTAGGGACTCCACTGTGGAGGTGACTGATGACAGGCCATCCTCCGCCTCTCCAATTCACCTTTCTGACTCAGTTGCTGTCTCTTATTTTGTCTTGGTCGTGTTAGAAGTAGTTCAGTTGCTCCTGTAGGTTATCAAACTTGGCTGGAAGGACGCTTTGACAGTTAGCGATAGCTGCCATTATTGCCGCATTATCAGGATTGGAGCTAGTGGGAGAAGAGCACTCTTCCTGTGACTCGGCCATAGTTTGCGTTCCACAGTGTAATAGCACCGATCGCTTTTTTTCTCTTGTTGCCTGTCATATAGGGAGTGGGGATCTAGAACAGCCATTTACTCCGCTCCCGTATTCCGGACCGGCCGCTTATTTAATGTGCTGGTATTGCAGTGATGTAAGACCGGGTGGCACTTGGGATGCCCCTTTGTAGTTTAATGCGACGGGTGCAATGAGTCAGCTCTTTACTCCGCCCCCCCTATTCCGGACTGGCCACTTATTTAATGTGCAGATGTTGCAGTGATGCAAGACCGGGTGGCACTTGGGATGCCCCTTTGTAGCTTAATGCGATGGGTGCAATGAGTCAGCTATTCGCACCGCCCCCGCATTCCGGACTGGCCACGTAATTAATGTGCAGATGTTGCAGTAATGTAAGACCGGGTGGCACTTGGGATGCCCCTTTGTAGCTTAATGCAATGGGTGCAATGAGTCAGCTATTCACACTGGGTGCAATGAGTCAGCTATTCGCACCGCCCCCCGTATTCCGGACTGGCCACTTAATGTGCAGATGTTGCAGTGATGTTAGACCGGGTGGCACTTGGGATGCCCCTTTGTAGCTTAATGCGATGGGTGCAATGAGTCAGCTATTCACACTGCCCCCGTATTCCGGACTGGCCATTTGAGGCTGCAGTTATGAGTCGCCCCCCGCAATCAGGAGGAGGGGGTGCGTCAGGGTGAGCCGGCAGGGCAGGGAACAGTCAGCCCCAGCAGGAGTTGATCACTCCGTCCCAGCCGGCAGAGGGAGACATTGTCAGAGACGGCGGCGGGCAGAGAAGACGCCGGCGGAGGGAGACACCGTCGGGGAAAGTCGGCCACAGAGACAAGTTACAGGCGGAGGGGGGCGGCGGCGCAGATGCTGGTGGAAGGCGGTGGTGGCAGCAGCGGAGACGCCGGTGGGGGTAAGACGGCCGGCACACTAGCACTCAGCAGGGGGCAAACAGGCCACACTCCCGTGCGCGGCAGACGGGAGAGGAGAGGCGGGATCCTACCTCATGAAGACGGCCAGCTCCAACTCCACAGCAACACAGGTGAGCTTCCTCTTTGCCAGGGAGAAATGGCGCCGACCCACGCCACGCGGCAGATCCCAGAACAGACGGGGAGGTCGGCCTGTGTAGTATCACCCCAATTGCAGCTGACACAAGTTCCAGGGGAAATAGCGAGGGGGTCCTCCCCACTTGGGCCGGTGACAGAGCGGATTTTGGGGGGTTTTCAGGATTATTTGCAGGAGCCCTTGTGCCACACATCTGTTCTCCTCAACTACATAGCCACGCCCCCCATCACTATCAAGTTTTAAAGAATATGGTGCGAGTCGCTGGGAGTCGTTCGCACTGAGCAGTCGCTGTTCGCAGCATGCTGCGCTCTGCAGTTGTTAATATGGTATTGGCGTGTGTGGCTATAGCGCCGAACATTGCTATGCGTACGCTGTTTTAATGTTGCGTTTCATAGCAGGATGTTTGGCATTTCATTGCGTTTTTAGTTTGCGAGGAGGGTCAAAGGTTTCGCTTTTGTTTGGTGCACTTCCGGTTTTACACCTACGAGGATCCACCATGCGCCCCAGGAGCTCTACCAGACGCCCCCCCAGCTCCTCCTCAGACTCCGATACCCCCCAGCCGCCCCTTCAGCCTCCCCTGTCCCCCCCCCCCCCCCCACCAAAGAAGAAGAGGCAGAGGGTGGATCCTCGTGGCAATGGCCAAGTGGTCAAAGTGAGTGTACATATGCATAGTGTGTTAATGTATTCTGTAGTTTTGTTTTTCATTATAGCTGCTAAAAAATATTGTATATGTTTAAATATGTAAATCTTTTTTGTATGTACAGGCCAAAGTACTAGTTTTTATGTAAATCACTTTGTATTAATCCAAATTAATACATTTTTTAATTTTTTTTAATATTTTTTAAATTTTTCTTTTTTTTCCATATTTTTTTTATTTTGTGTTTTTAAACAATCGATCAATTATCCTTTTTTTGGATTGATTACATTTAAAACTATATCCATATAACTTTCAATAGATCAATTTTGTATATATTTTTATTATTAAATATTAAAATATATTCTAGTGACTTTTGCTAACATTTTTTACCTGTTGATTAGCATTTCTTATAAGAATAGTATTTTATTTTTTTTTTTTATAGGATTTTTGCATTTGAGAGTATGACTACGCCCTGATTGCCAAGCGCAGCATAGTGTCCCGGCGCTTCAACCCCAAACTGACCAAAAGATTGATTATCCAGAAGTGGTTCGACTTCAAGCACCGGGACAATGGTGGAAAGTCCAACACACATACATGTCCAAATTAACGTCTGTTGTGCACAGTAATGTCCGAGTGTAATGTACCTTTTTTTGTTTTGTTTCCTCTCAACAGATAAGCGTCCTCCTCTAGGTAAACACGGGAAGGGGATCCTCCCCCGAACACGTGTTGTGGATTTGGATGAGTCTGCGGGGGAGGGTCCCTCTCGGAGATCCCATATTGGAGGACCCAGGGGAGGAATGGGATGACGCCCCAGTGGAGAGTGCTGCTGGGGTGAGGGCAGTATGGAGACTCAGCTCTGCACAATCGGACTCCATATCCCAAGTCCCAAACCCCCTGTGGCCACTCTCAAGTGGGGAGTCCCTGAGGGGAGGAGGCAAGGGACTCCACCACACTCCCTCTAGGATCAGGGAGTGAGAGGGAGGAGGGTGGCCCATCGGGTTTGGGATCTGCTGGGCCTATGGTGAGGAGCCCTGCCTGGGATCCCAGCAGCAGGTCATCCCCTGGTGAGTGGATTACTGTGGCTTATTATTTCCATTGTTGTTAATAAAATATAACTTTCTACCTATAACTTTTTTACAGGGCACCTCCACCAGCTATGCTGCAGATGAGGCACTCGGGCATAGTCGTGGTAAGAGGAGTTTTATTTATAAAATTAATGTATATGCAAATATCTATTTAAATATATATACAATGGTTAAGGCCCAAGGACCTTATATGGAGGTGAGGGGGCCATGTGGCCTATTTCACAGTAGCTGCTCTACTGTTGTACCCCTAAAGCCTAATCTAATGTGCCTATAACATGTGTTAGCCAAAGTTGGTTTGTTTAAACAAACACATTGCCAAGTATATAGCCACAAGTAGGTTTATGTTATCATTCAAATACATGTTGAGGCCCATTAACAACATCAAATACATAGATCTTATGATTGTTTCTGTTTTTTCTCATAACAGTTGTTTCCACACAGACGGAGCCCGTACTAATTCTCCCCACCCCTGATCCAGGAACCTCCAGCAGCATGGGCCAAAGCCACAGCTGCGATGGCGAGTACCCTAAATTCAAAATCAAACATTGATGACACAAATATGTCTGTGTCCAAGACCACACAGCCTGCTGTTTATTATCAGACATGGAGATGCTATATTTGCAAGCCACAGTCATAATTGCATGTAAGCATGCTAGTTTGGTGGCTCTGCTAATGTTACTTGACCAAACCTTATACAGGCAGACGGTAATTATGTTGTGGATTTCTAATCCTCCTACTATTGTAACTTCACAATCTATAAATTGGATAGGTGAAGGATTTAAATTGAAAATGGACAGGAGTAATTGAGCAAGACAGGAAGTACAGTCTTCCGCTGGTTAAGTAAGCCTTATTTGGTTAGTTAAGGTAGTTTCTAATGTGAGACTAGGGTGGATAATATAGAATGGTGGGCCAGATTAGATTATTTTGGCATCTATTATTTAGACAAACCTGCCTCTTGTTTAAGGGTTAAAATAGTTTGCAATCATAATACTTACTAAAAATCATTGTTCCCCTTTCATAGGTATATACTGTAGTTTTGGAACTGCGGAACTTATTTATATTTTTTTTCCCTATGGCTTGCATAATGGAGCATCGCAGACTGTGGCAGTATGTCAGAAGGACAAGACTAATGCTGCTGAAAAAAGCCATAGGGTGGGAGGAATTAGGGTTGCCGGCTGTGCGGCAGAGTTTTATGGCCATGTTGGCCGTTTTTTTTAAGTTTATAATACATTTTTTAATGGTTTTACAAAAATGTGTCTCTGATTTTTACGCTATTTTAACATTCAATAAACACACACACACACCAAGAAACAATACCAAAAAGAATTTAAACTTATATTGCCAATGTGATCATTGACAATATAACATTAAATTTAAGCATAAAAGCAGCATTAAAACACCCAGACACTCTTAGATTTGGGTGAGTGACAGTGGCTTTATAGCGACTGGAAAACATCAGATTCATCAATGGCGGCCAGGTTAATATAGTGACTGAGGCGCTCTGTAACAGTGACTGCACTTCTAATACCTTTCTACCTTGTACAGTGCCGCAGAAATAACGGCACTCTCTAAAAATATATAATAATGGTAAAGAGAGCCTTCAGTGGCAGCGTTGCACTCTCAGCAGTGCCGTCTAAAATGAGACTCCCGAGTATGCTGCAGGTATGAGCTATTTAACTAAACTTCTTAAATTCACCTTTCAAATTCAAAAAGGGAAATAGTGGACCATTGTCTGTAAACCAAGCCATGGTCAACAAATCAGCATATAAAAACTCACCTTATCACACAGGTCAGAACCTTCAGCTTTCAGCTTGGCCTGCAGAGAGGCAATTTCATTGGTCAAGTTCTTGTGTTCAGTCTCTAAAGCTTTCTTGCCACTGTTCAGAGCAGAAATGTCTTTGGACTGCTTGTACTTATTGACGGCTTCATCAAAATGACGGTACAGACCCAGCCTCTTGTTCACCAGGGTTAGGATCTGCTCAGTAATGCAGGCCACCTTCATCTTGGCTTCTGCTGCTGGGTCCTGGCGATTAAAGATTAGGTTAAAATAGCTTTTGGCAAAGGAGTACATTGCAATACCTGCATCATTTTTGGTTTAGTTCTTTAACATAAAAATAAATACTTTTGGGTAACAATGGTTTCTGGAGAGGCTCTGGAAACAAAGCTTTAGAAGCTTACTGGGCCTAGAGTTAAGGGTTTTTTTTAGGATATTGAACAACTCTACTTCGGTGCTGACAAATAGAGCTAAGCCAAAAAGATTCTTAACTTGCCCATTTGAGTATGAGGATCAGGTGCACGCAAAAAAATTAAGATGCCGGACTCGCTCCTGGAGTGAGGAAGGGACATGGGAATGGAGTGTATCTTTCCAGAGAAGTAGTGTGGATTAAATCTCAAATTCAAATCTGACCAGGATAATATAACCTTATTGTTAGGACAATTCTGACATCCAGATCACTAAAAGGCCACTTGTAGCCAAATTTCATACAGCAGGTGAAATACTTACCACATCCTCTGCGTCCTTCCGCCCTAAGCAGTAACTGTAAATGGCAATGGGCTACGCAACAATCAGCGCGGAACTGCGGGTAGCGTGTGGAATTCCAGTAATTTGGATTGCATGATGGCGTGGCTAAAGAGGACCCATAAGGATGAGGCAAATATTTTGCCAGGGGGTGAAGATTACTGTGCCCACACATGGCCTTTAAATTCAGTTACTCATTCAAGATTGCCAAGTTTATAGAACGAAGATGCACTGGCTGACTATAAAGCAATAAACCGTTTACACACAGGATCTAGCACAGACCATCCAGATGTGGCAGGCTAGTCCAGGTACAACACAACTAAAGAGGGGGGGGGGGGGGACACACCTTTGTGATGGAGAAGTCCAGTCTGACGTAGAGGATAACTGTAAAAAACAGGATGTAGAAGGCTCCCACCACCAGCAAAGGTTCCTGGAGCATCAAGATCTTGTTGAAGGTGTAATGGACTACCACATCCTGGATGTGATGCTCAACTAGATTGTTCTTGTAGGCCACAATAACTGGACGACCGAAGGTGTCGAGGTAAGTGTAGTGAAGTTCATCTGGAGCACGGTTTATTTCATATGGGTAGTCCACATGGATATTTCTTGGGGGGCAAGATAAAGGAAAGTTCAGTGCTGCACATATATACATATAAATGGAAGTTTCAAAAACACAAAGAATCTGGGTAGTAGCAGGACTTACTTTGCTCCTTCGGGTAGAATAATCTTAACAGTCAATGAATCCACAACCTGCTCATCAAACACATGGTCAATGAAGCGCATCTTCAGAGCGTACTGATCACCTGTGGAGAACAGCAAAAAGAAACCAGACAGCCTGTAAGAATACATTTCCAGTCCATGAAGCAAGAACAAGAGACTGAAGTCACGCTCAAACTTAAGTTAGCTTAAGCTGTACGCAAATCATACTGAACAAGGGGAAGCTCTGCTGCACAAATCTCAGTATGTGTGTGTGTATGATCTAAAGCAATAGGATCACTATCTTGATAACATTTGATGACAAAGACTGTGTCCTTCCATATAAGACAAGCAGCAGACAAATACAAAACAAATACATTCAAACAAGGAAAAGAATGTGCTAAATAAACTTACCCAAGTTATACAGATACTCATAACTAGGCAGGTTGTATCCAACAAGGTAATGCGTTTTCCATCCTCCAAAGAGTGGGAATCTGGGTCGGATCTCCATCTCTACAGAATCTTCAAGAATCAGCAAGTGGCTGGTGGAGATGTTTCCAATCTCATCCCTGTAGTACACATCCTGGGCAGCAGCTGGCAGAATGGTCTGGAAGTAATAGAGAGACTGTTCTGAAGCTGGTGGCAACCTTTACATGTACAGCAATGTGTAATGCTAAACCCGTTTAAAGGGGGAACGCCAGAAATGTTCGTTTGCTATGGTATAGAACATGTCCTTACTTTCACGGGGCAGAAAACCCGGGTTTTTGCCTATCCTGGGTTTCGTTCCCCCTTCTCAGGCCATCCAATTTTGGCCCCCTGCATGAAACCCTGTAGTTCACACATGTAAATTCACCTTTACAGCAATCCCATGGCACATGTCTGGCCGACAGGAAATGACTGGCTCATGTTCCATTCAACTTTTATTAAGCGATTTCTGGGGGTACACACAGTAGGGTTTCCCAAATCGGGACACTGGCCCTAAAGTATTATAGATTGAGGGCCCGTGGTTGCTTCTCTTTAAAGCAGAAAAAAAAAAAGAAAAGAATTTGAGTGGAATTTTGTTCCGTTCCCCGGGGACATCCCAAATTTGGATTCCCCACTGTGTACCCCCCCCCCCACCAAAAGCCCCAAACAACTAATCCGTGGTCCAATGGCGCATGCAGTCAATAAGAGCCATATGCCACATTTACCTCCTGGCAAACGTCTCATTGACTTCAATGGGGAGCCCCAGCCAACTAAACGGCCGGGGGCGGGAGCACGTGCTGCTGCACCCCCGGCGACGTCCGCATGCCCCCGTCCCAGCTTAAAACAATGAGAGCAGTCTGCTGAATGACGCAGTCACGCCATGGTGGCTCTCATTAGAGCAGACAGCATGTACCATTGTAGCGTGGCCTGGGGCGAATCGGGATGCCCTGGGGAAAGCCAAAGGTGGCCCTGGAATCTTTTCGATCTTTTAGATTCCAGGCAGGCCACTGGTGGTTTTTGTTCTGCTTTAAAGAAATCTCAAAACTCAAGGCTTTAGGTCAGCCTAACCCCCCTCCCCCTTAGGGCACCCCGAGTCGGCACATCCCTCCACCTACCATCCCCAATGTCCGTTTGTCTGCTGGCGACCAACAGGTCTTAATCGCAGCCACATGGGATGTCAGAACCCATATGGGGGGGGGGGGAGGAGATATGGCTCATTTTCATGTTTCCTAGCACTCATTATGTGGGGGGAAATCTCAAATCAGAATGGCCAGGTGTATTTAGGTCTGCTTTAAAGAACACCATTCAGGATTTTTACTCCACCGGGAATTGTTCCTTTCCCTGGGATTGCCTAACTACACCTTTCCAGCAACCCCAAAAGAGCGTGCACGGGGCAGCAGCCAATCAGTGGCTCCACCACATTTTTTAACCAAGCAGTGGCTGGCCGCTCACTCCCCTCCAGACATTCATAAATGCCTCCGATAGAAATGAGCGGGGATACCTCCAACAGCTGGCACATGTGGCCTGGTATCGCCAGCTACTTGAGAATGCTGATCGATTTCACACAGTGGGGTATTCCAAATGTGTTCCTCTTTAATAAATGGGTGTTTTCAAATTTTCCAAAAACAGCTTTAACACTAGAAATGCTTTACCAGCAGCTCAATAAGAACCTTTTCAGCCTTGAAAATGTGGACAAACAAGTTACCTTAAAAGATTTCACAGAGGAGATGCCGCTGTCTGGCTGTCTCTGGTAGTCATATCTTGAGAAGGGGCCTTTCAGTTGTGCTCCTGTGTGTTTCAAGTCAACAGTTTCCTCCACAGCAATGTTGCCCCAATGGGACACTTCAATGACCCGGGTCATGCTGGTGATGGTCAGGAATGGGCTGTTGTTCTCATAGTGAACTTTAAAAGCATCCTGAAGTGGAGGCAACAAAACAAAGTCATTTTTAACGGGGAGTGCTGCTACCTGTATTCCAACTGACAAGACTCTAGTACCAAACATCTTCATGTACTGTGAGGTGCATTTGTGCTTCTAAATTAGGGAAACATTTTGACTATTTGCAGTAAGGGCCCGATGACACCAAGGCGATCATGGGGTGATCACTCTGCCAGTGTTTGGTTATGGGCACAGTCAGGGAGGTGATTGTGATCACTGACCGATCTCAGTCGACTCCAGAAAATCTTGCAATATTTAGGAGGCCTTCATGATAGCGATTCCACTCGATTCAAATCGATTTTGCAAGTGCTAAACACCGGCGATTCCAAACGCAATTGCACCCGCAATGGTCGGTGTGAACGCAGCCTTACAGTCTGAGGAAACACTGGTGGAGTGTATGTAGAGGCTTCAAAAGCTTATCTACATGTCACCTAAAGTTACTAAAGAGAACTGCAAAGTGGTTGTGCTAAATGCAAAAAGATACAAAGCAAATGCAGTTTACAGCTAAATTTAAGCAAGTGGCAAAACTTTCTCCTGGCCACTTGTTAGTGTGCACCTGTAATGAGTAACAAAGGCACACCCCTTTAAGAAATAAAAAAAGGAAGACAGTGACATCAGCACTTTCAGCATCGGCAGTGTGCAGCTCATGAAGGAAGTGACATGTGGCGAGCTAGCTTGGGTATAAAAGGTGCATAATAGGATGTCTGCACACATATTCCTTATTGTGGTTGTGGGAAAAAGGGTTGATTTATCGCAGATAGGGATAATTAGCTTTCAGGCCAATGGGGGCAGTTATTTCTGACATGGCAGTTTGTGTTGCTGCGGTGAAAGTGTATAAATGACACCACTGTAAATAAGCAACATGGAAACTGCAGTGCACCATGTACCATTGATATGGAAGGTGAACAATGCCTATAAATGTTCCCTAGGATGGACTGGCAGGCTACAGTGGAGCAGCTCATTGCCAAAATGAGCCAAGGGTCTCCCAGATGTGTCAAACACTTCAGCAAGCCCCACTATGGATAGGGCTCCGAATTAGACAGGTGGTCAACCATAGCTGGGAGAACACAAGCCAGTGGTGGCATCATTATTTGGGAGGGGGGGATGTTTTAGTGGCATCTTTGGAGCACTCATCCATGTGTAAGGCACTTGAAAATTTAGGAATTAATCCATCCATGCAGATCATGTGCACCCATACATCCCGATGTCTTCCCTGCAGTGGATGGGGGGGGTCTTACAGCAAGACAATGCAACATGTGACACTGCTAACAATGGCTAACATTTGTTGGAAGAGCATCACCAAGACTTCCAAGTACTCTCCGGACGACCTAATTCCCCCCACTGGGCAACTGTGAAAGCACCTCAATAGCCATGTTAGTTCTATGGATCCTATGCACACGCACCCTCCAGCAGCTGCGGGGGACACTGCAATCTTCATTGCTTCATATTTCCACAGGGACTTTCAGTCTGTCTAGTTGCGGTCTGTGCTGCACACAGTGGCATTAATAAGGGCCCACACCCTAAACAACCCCCCTGTTCTATTACCATGCAGTGATTGATATTCACTTTTACCAAACAGTGAATTTTTCCTATGACAGCTTCAGCCCCCCTTCCCCATCACCAGAGCCTGAAGGAGTTCATCAGCCACTGCGGGGCAGTGGGAGGCATTTAGTCCTTCAGCGGACCTACACCCACCTTGTGACGTACTTTGCCAAGTGGGCCTACTACCAACATCGCCAACTAGTGTTACGAATAAGAGTGCTCAAGGAGGCTTTCAGGAACTGACTGAAACGATTTCTCATTCTCTATAGTACATACCAAATATAAGCATTAGGGTCATTGTCACCTCTATAGTCCACCAACAATAAGCAACACTAGAGTTGCTTCTGGAAAACTTACATGGTCACTTAAACAGAAGGACTGATAAGATACTTACAAAGCTCCAAGCAGGGATGTCTTTGAATGGTCCATATTCAATGCTGTCCTCAGAGCGAGTAGGATTGCCCAGCTTGGTGTAGTTCTCAACATTCTTGGAGGCCAGCTTGACACGTGTTGTCTGAGATGTGGTGGCATAGGGGGAGTAGAAGTAATGATTTCCTTCAAAAGTTACAAATTGCTTCTCGGCTTGTGTGATCTGGTTGGGATAGGGCTGCAGGACGTGCGTATAAACAGCTTCGATTACAACTTTGGTCTTGGCTCCAGGGGACAGAGGTGATGGAAGTGTGACAGAGAACTGCTTCCCCCTTGAAAACAAAAGAAAAAGTTAGAGAAGTGCTGCTGGGTTTCCTGCCACTGTGCATAGTGGGTTATGTCAGTTGACTCCATGCTTGGTGGCTTTGCAGCTTTGAGTAGATGTAGGAGCAAATGTAAGTGCTGACAAGGATTCGGAATTGTGCATGCATGTCGAAGGGACAGTCGAGTTTTGGGGTGTTTTTTATTTCGGTCCAGTTTAATGTAACTGATGGAGGGGGTGAAATATATATGAAGTGTAATATTTGGCTACAGATTCTCTTTAAAGCACGCCTAAACCCTCCCGGACAACAGCACACAAATGAGGTAGACATTAAAGTGGACCAAAGCCCAATCTATAAGATTCCCATATTGGGATACACTGCTGTGTGAAACCCCCCAGATCGTCCTGTACACTCACCTTGCTTCCCGGTCCAACGATGCATGTGCGAGCTGCATCTCCACTATCCCTCTAGCGGGGTGAGTGCCCGCTCCAGGCATTTGTGAATGGCCAGCGTGGGCATGTTTCCCATTAGAGGGAAGCAGGGGGATGTATGCTCGGACCCGCCGGCCTTAGACGCTGCGCTTTGAGCGCGCCGATTGGACGTGCATGCGCCGTAGGACCAGGAAGAGGCGAGTTGTGCTCGGCGATCTGGGGGGTTTCACACATCGGGGTGCCAAAACCCAGGATAGTCTAAATCATGGGCTTTGTTCCACTTTAATAAGCAGCATGCGACACTGTAGCGTACAGATATTTCAGGGCCCAACTTGGACAGCAATAGTATTTTTGTGGGACATACCAGGGAGAGAGGTTGGGTCAGCCCGCCACAGCTCTGGACCCTCCCTGGCATAAAGTTGCCAAAGAGTTTAGCTCCGCTTTAACAGCATAATGTGTATCTTACTTTTTGCCCTTCACTTCCTGCAACTCCAGGTAGCCATCCTCCTCCTCTTCTCCTTTTACCTGTTAAAAATAAAAAGGAAAATCATTAGCACTGAGACTAAACACTGGGGGAAGTCCCCTGCAGACAGCAAGTAGCCGAGTGCCAATTCACAATATAGCTTCAGTTTAGAACTAAAACTTAGTCAGCACCTTTCTGTCCCTTTTATACATCCTCTCTACTATGACTATATAAGTAAGACTAGACTTCAACCAAATTGGGGGGTGGAAGACTAAGAAGAAAAAAAAAAAGTATTTTTGGGGAGGTTGATAAATTCTGGCTTCTGCAGGTAAGGCGCCTCTACACTCCTTCCAAGCTGGTGCAGACAAATCACTGTGCATTGTTAGTAAGGGCAGATACGATAGCTCAGCAGATACGATAGCTCAGGCAGCATTTTGCCGACAATCTAGCGCAAGTGTTGCCCATTGAAAGTCTATCCAATAGATTATAAACTCAAAAGGGAAAGCCCTCATTCCTTGTACATCTTGTTATTATTGTATAATGCATAAATAAAATACCCTGTGTATTATAAGCATATGATTTGTTATAACCTGTCTGCATCATCTACCTTGTACTGTGCCACACATAAAATATGTATTACAAATAAACAAATCAAACTATTTTAATCATTGTCATGATCACATCGCAACTGTAATTGTCTGGATTTCCATGTATATGGAAAACATAAGATTCACTATGAATGTAAACCGCATATACTCCTGTAACGCTCTAGTAGCAGTGTGTGTGCAGAGTTTATAGTGACAGGATGCAGAGAGGGCTGATCCGGGAAGTGAATGAGCAGCCTGTGCTGACGTGTCACAATCCTACAGAGCAGCAGCCAGAGGCGGCGTGGTCACAAAAGGGCGGCAAGCCGGCACCAATCAATGCCGAGCTCATCAGCGCTGTAACACAACTCCTGCCACACAATCTGTGCACAGCCAGTATCTCTGCAATATACCTCTGTCTACACAATCAGTGCACTGCCCATTATATCAGCAACACACCTCTGTCTACACAATCAGTGCAGGGCAATCCCAGCACTGCATCAGAAAGCTAGCAGTCTAAACCATCACTACAACAATTATTTTTTTCATCCTGAAACCAGGGTTCCTGTTAAATAAAGAAGACCAGCATTTACCAGAAGATGTCTGAACTTACAGGCACAATATCCCTTTGCACCGCAATTTTGGCCGTTAACATTTAGGTGATAAATCTTTATATTAAAAAAGTTAACAGAGGTTGAAACGCTTCCTCCATGCAACTATGTGCTAGGATAAGGTTTTGGCCTACGGGCCAGAAAATCTACCCCCCTCAACATCATTGAACAATGCATTATTAGATCAGGGGTTCCCAAACTGTATTTTCATCAAGTACCACTTTCTATTTTCTAATTATCTCAAGAACCACCTGAATGGTTTGTATGGGATGTGACTTAACTAAAAACCATGGTAAAAACACACAAAACAGTCATTTAACGTCCAAAAAAACACGCAGACATTTTGTACAGGTATAGTTAAGGTATAAATGGCAGCATATCAGGTTTGGGGGGGGTTAGTCTGCAGCCCTGTCAAGTATCACTGGTTGGGAACCCCCCACAATTGACGGATACATACTATTTCCTACTGGAGAGCTATCTGACACTGGAAACAAAACCACTGCACTTCATCCAATAGGAGGCGTGATTTTTTTTTCCCACCCCTTCTCATACAGAGCTTCATAAGAAAAAGAGGACTATATCCTAAATTGTTTAGCTCATTGGCGATGAAATGGGTCGGGGGGGGGGGGGGGGGGGTTAGGCCCCAATAGCCATGTGGATGGAACAAGGTATAAAGGCATCAAACCTAGCCTGATGTGGCCAATATTCGGAAACAAGTCACGTCAAAGACTCCTTGAAACCCAAGAGCTGTCTGTCCCCAAGCTACTGTGAGACAAATGTTGGACATGCACCTAAAAATAAAAACTGATCAGTCGAATATCTTATCTAATGTTTGTAATACAAGAGCACTGACTGAATAATCAACACAAATATTATATTTATATAATATATATATATATTTTTTTTTTAGGTAAAATTGTACAGACCAGAGTATAAGGGATGTAGCTATCTTAAAACACCTCTGCCTGGAAATGTGCCTAAAGGGTCATGGGGCATAGTAGGAGATGCAGACCCAAAGCAGCAAGATACATTGGGCACGACTACCTAACGATATAATTCAGCATGTGTTTTAACAGCAAGATCATCCATAATTCTGGATGAAAAAAAAAAAATTTGAAGAAATGAAGAATTAAAGCTCAACTCTGGAAATATGGGTTTTGAAAATGTTCATTATTCCCATGAATGGGTGAGCAGGGAACATGGAAAACTCACTAATGCATTGAGCTGGAGTCACCTACACTTCTATCCCAAATTAATTTGACATCGGAGACACAAAAAAAAAAAAAAAGAAATAAAAAAAAAAAGAAACACGTGGCTCAGTGGTAAGCCACACAGACTGCTCAAAAATGAATAATAATAATGCCCCTGCAAACGGTTGAACTTTCCTGGCTCAATTAAGATGATGTGCTTATAATTCCTATCCAGGCAGTGGGAGAAAAATAATCAAATAACCTTACCCGCCCGTGGTCGTGGTTTCAGTGCTGACGGCTCTGGTGCCAATAGTGAATATCGAATGGGCCTCCGTGAGAGCCACTGTGGCCAGTCACAAGGGAACAAACCCCCTCGCTGCCTGCAATCAGGGGGCACATTACATAAGTGACCACTGATGATACCAGTTTTGCAGTGGGTGTTCATATACAAACCAGTAGCCAGTGTGAAGCACACACTCTGTTTTGAATTCGGTAGCTCCTCAGCGAGAATGATGCGGCAAACAGGGCTACAAGGGATGAAGCCTGCAAGCTGGCAGGTATGTGACCATTTATATATATTTTTTAGTCCTCCAGACAGTAATTTTACATGGCGTGTAAAGCCAAAAAGGAATGCATACCTTTCCCCTCTGCAGCACAATGCTAATCACATCCCAAGAATCAGTCCCGCTGTGTCCATGCCAAGCTCCATTCCCTGCAGGAGGGGTCATGTCAGGCAATGCCTTAGCACTTCCCCTCTGTGCAGATATTTGGATCAGGTGAGTATCAAACTGCTGGACTTTGGAGAAGTGGTAAGTAGCCATTTGTTTTTAGGTCTGAAGCATCTTTAGGGGTGAGCAATGGTTGTCCGTAGAGTAACATTATTTGGTGACATGCATGTCTGAGCAGACCAGGACCCTCCCTTGCAACTCTCTGCTGGGGTGGGTCCTAACCATTGGGTCTGTAAACTAATCACCTCCCTCATTATCTGTACTTTAGTAGAACTTAAAGCTTACCCACGCAGGTATGGGTGTTGGTCCCTGGCCCTATAAGACTGTCTTGCTGGAGCCCCCCTCCCACACATAACCCAGAGAACGTCCATAATCCTTACCTTCGATCTTCCGCCGTAAATGCAGTACCACGATTGGCCGCTGACGCTCAGGTGGACGATCACTACCCACGTGATCGCTGGGCAGCAAATCGTGGGGCTGTATTACTGACAGAGGATCGAGGCAAAGGTGAGGATTACAGGAATTCTAGGAGGGTTATGCGCGTAGAGCGGGGCACTCCGGCATTTTGGATGCCCCCCCAGTCTGACTTATTGCAGCGGTACCAAAACCCGGACAGGTGTTGGTCCGCTTTAGAGTCCCTGTCCAGCTTAGAAAATTAAAATATAAAGTATATTAAACTTTTGTCCCCCCCTTTAGCACTCATTTCCGTCTGGCTCTGGGGTTGTAAATGCCAGGACCGAGCACCCTGCTTGCAGCGCCGGTCCCCATTTCCCAGGACAGAACTACGTCCATTCCATTTATTGCAATATAGAGGGCGTGCAAAGGCCATGGAGTGAGTTTGCATGAGCAGCGTAGTTACATCCAGGAGGAGTCAGACTGGAGGCTGTTTGAAGGCTGTTGGATCTTGCACCACCTGAGCTACAGAGGACAGAAGGTGAAAAAAATCACTTAAAAAAAAAAAAAAAAAAAGCATAGCTCAGCTAAGCCTTCAACATCCAGTCTTAAAGCACAGCAAAAGTGGTAGTGGTGGGGGGCCAGATGTGGTGACAGCCACTTAAATAGCATTGGAGCAATACTACTAACACAACTGATCAGAGAAAAGCCCTCACTGGAAACAATGCACGGCATTTGGACCGCCATGTATCAAGCTTTAAAGACGATCAATCATAGGAAATGTCACAACCGCAGTGATTGTACTTCTCTAGTGAGGCATCCCGATTTGCTATTACCCTGCTCTGCCAATGACCCCCCCCCCCATCCTTGCCGCTGCTGGTTGACCTCTGGTACTCAGAAGTTCTGTGAATGTTGTGACAAGGACCAGGGGGTGATCAGCATTGAGGAATGGAGGCAACACAGGTAAGGTATGCCAAAAGTAGGCCTAAACCCTTCATGGCAACTCACAGTGATGCTAAACCAACCTAACATTCCCAGCTGACACCATCAGTGATCCCCCAGATTAAGGAGAGGCTCACATTTTCCTAGCTTCTATTCTCCATCCAATAAGGGACAGGAAACAGCTACACACATGTGCAGGAGCTGCATTTCCTCTTATAAGAGACATGCTTCATTGAAAAGTGCAGCTATTTGCTGTCCCCTGTCAGTCAGAGCTCCATGAGCAATGTTAGCTTTTTTAAAGCGGAACAAAACCCAAGTGGGCCAGCACTGGAATCCAAGGGCCGGCCGCTGGCCCTCCCAGATCAGGAAGTCCTGCAAAACGCACCTGCTTCTGGGCTTCCCCACCGGTGGCCGCATCCTGTGCATCTTTGGGGTTTGCGCGGGCTCCTGCCCCCCAACCATTCCGATGCAGGGGACGCAGTAGTTCTTGCCCCAACTGACATAAACAAGAGCCGTTTGCCAAACATTAAATATGCACAGCAAATGACTAATCAGATAAGAGACTATGCATGAGCCGTAAGACCAGAAAGAGGGGAGCTGTTCTGGGAAAACTGGGGGGGCAAGCAGAACAAAACCCAACCAATCTAAGATTCCAGGGCCGGCTGCTAGCCTCCCAATCGCTGTAGCGACCGGGGCCCAGCAAAACAGCTTTTCCGGCTGTTCCCACAGCGATGTAAACAATGGGGAGCAAGTAAGGCAGCATCCCCAGCATCTCAGGGCTGTGGGGCTAACATTCGCCCAACCATTCAGCTATATGCCCACTTCTGGGGATGCACTCGGTTTCATTTCCAATTGCATGGCAAACGGCTATGATTGGAAGAGGGCCTCCACATGCACCGTGGCACCAGGGGAAGGTTTATACTGGGTGATTTGGGGGGGGGGGTGCAGCGGCCATCCCAAATCAGGTTGTCCCTGGGGCACAGAACAAAACATGGGACAGTCAAAGTCCCAGGTTTTCTTCCACTTTGAGGCTCCTTAAGTGGACCAGAATCTCTCATTCGGATTCAGACTCTAGAGTCTCCAGGGCTGGATAAAAGCACTGCACAGAGGCATCCTGATTTGGGTGTGTGAGACATCCTGTTTGCTCACTTGAACCAGCACTCCCAAAGCACATGCACAGGTCCTCTCCTCCCCCCCCCCCCATAGCATATAGACATCTGAATGCCTGTATGCAGCTGTGCTCTGCTGGAGGGAGGTGGGCCTATAAAGTCTTACTCTTCCTTATTGCATTAGAATGAACACAGCGAAAGTTTGGTCCACAGCTCAGAACCTGTCATGGAGGAAATGCAACCCAACATGTTAGTCGCTGGGCTGTCATGCTGATCCTCTTTGGAGCCACTGACGTGAAACGGGTGATCGCATGACAGCCCCCCAGTGCAGCAGTTATACTGACCCCCAGGAAGGCCAGGCGCTCAGACAGCTCGGGCTCCAGGGCCACCAGGAAGGACGCAGCGGCTCCAGCTCCAGGGTTGGCCAGCTTCACCTCGGCCGTCACTTTGGCCAGGTGACTGCTCAGGTCCACCGTGCGCTTCACATCCTCGTTGAGCAGCTGCTGGGCCCAGCTGATGGCGGTCAGGGAGAGCAGGAAGAAGACGCAGCGGATGGCGAGACGCTCCATGGCGGAGGAGCGGAGGATGGAAGCGGATAGAGCGGCTCACCGGCTTCCTGTCTGTGCTGACTACTCATTCATCTGCCAAAGCGACAGCAAGATGGCCGCTGCAGGCCCCCCGAGCAACCTGGCAACCTGGGGCTGTCCTAGGCGATGCCTGATTGAACAGACTGTGACCATGACAGATATAATAAGCGCTGTAAAGAACTTCTGGGTTTTTATGAATATATTGCATTCAATCATTTGTAATGGTTTTCAAAGTGTAAATTTGTTAACGTTTTTAATAAGGCAATATGCATTTATTTTACAGGCTCAACAGTGGGCCTCTTCATAAACTGAGAGGTGAGGCGTCTTTAGTTACCGGCACATTAGAGCTGAGCTGTCCATATGAGCGCTTCCTGACAGGTGGCTGGGAGGAGGAGCTCTTAAAGGGGAAGTGCAGGCTTGGACATTCGCCGCCCCCCCATTATAAAGGAACATTTACTTTTCAATTAATTTTAATGGCGAAGGGTGTGCCATTTTATCCTCTCATACACCCTAATAGATTGTAAGCTCTTCTGCCTTCTGTATTTTCCCTTATACCCTAATAGATTGAAAGCTCTTCCTCTTCTGCATCCTCCCTTATACCCTAATAGATTGTAAGCTCTTCTCCTTCTATATCCTATCTTATACCCTAATAGATTGTAAGCTCTTCCTCCTTCTGTATCCTCCCTTATACCCTAATAGATTGTAAGCTCTTCTCCTTCTGTGTCCTCCCTTATACCCTAATAGATTGTAAGCTCTTCCTCCTTCTGTACCCTCCCTTATACCCTAATAGATTGTAAGCTCTTCCTCCTTCTGTATCCTCCCTTATACCCTAATAGATTGTAAGCTCTTCTCCTTCTGTATCCTCCCTTATACCCTAATAGATTGTAAGCTCTTCTCCTTCTGTATCCTCCCTTATACCCTAATAGATTGTAAGCTCTTCCTCCTTCTGTATCCTCCCTTATACCCTAATAGATTGTAAGCTCTTCTCCTTCTGTATCCTCCCTTATACCCTAATAGAGTGTAAGCTCTTCCTCCTTCTGTACCCTCCCTTATACACTAATAGATTGTAAGCTCTTCCTCCTTCTGCATCCTCCCTTATACCCTAATAGATTGTAAGCTCTTCCTCCTTCTGTATCCTCCCTTATACCCTAATAGATTGTAAGCTCTTCTCCTTCTGTATCCTCCCTTATACCCTAATAGATTGTAAGCTCTTCTCCTTCTGTATCCTCCCTTATACCCTAATAGATTGTAAGCTCTTCCTCCTTCTGTATCCTCCCTTATACCCTAATAGATTGTAAGCTCTTCTCCTTCTGTATCCTCCCTTATACCCTAATAGAGTGTAAGCTCTTCCTCCTTCTGTACCCTCCCTTATACACTAATAGATTGTAAGCTCTTCCTCCTTCTGTATCCTCCCTTATACCCTAATAGAGTGTAAGCTCTTCCTCCTTCTGTACCCTCCCTTATACTCCAATAGATTGTAAGCTCTTCCTCCTTTTGTATCCTCCCTTATACCCTAATAGATTGTAAGCTCTTTTTCTGTATCCTCCCTTATACACTAATAGATTGTAAGCTCTTCTCCTTCTGTATCCTCCCTTATACCCTAATAGATTGTAAGCTCTTCCTCCTGTATCCTCCTTTATACCCTAATAGATTGTAAGCTCTTCTCCTTCTGTATCCTCCCTTATACCCTAATAGATTGTAAGCTCTTCTCCTTCTGTATCCTCCCTTATACCCTAATAGATTGTAAGCTCTTCCTCCTGTATCCTCCTTTATACCCTAATAGATTGTAAGCTCTTCTCCTTCTGTATCCTCCCTTATACCCTAAACAGTGGTCCCCAACCCTGTCCTCAAGGCCCACCAACAGGCCAGGTTTTGCAGATCTCCACAAAGATGCACAGGTGGAGTAATTAGTGCAGCTGCAGAGCAATAGAGCTGGCTATTTGGAGATCCAAAAAACATGACATGTTGGTGGGCCTTGAGGACAGGGTTGAGGACCACTGCCCTAACAGATTGTAAGCTTTTCCCTTTCTGTATTCTTACTGATACCACAATAGATTGTACGCTCTTCTGCCTTCTGTATTCTCCCTTATACCCTAATAGATTGTAAGCTCTTCCTCCTTCTGTCTCCTCCCTTATACCCTAATAGATTGTAAGCTCTTCATCCTTCTGTATCCTCCCTTATACCCTAATAGATTGTAAGCTCTTCCTCCTGTATCCTCCCTTATACCCTAATAGACTGTAAGCTCTTCTCCTTCTGTATCCTCCTTATACCCTAATAGATTGTAAGCTCTTCCTCCTTCTGTATCCTCCCTTATACCCTAATAGATTGTAAGCTCTTCCTCCTGTATCCTCCCTTATACCCTAACAGATTGTAAGCTTTTCCCCTTCTGTATTCTTACTGATACCACAATAGATTGTAAGCTCTTCTGCCTTCTGTATTCTCCCTTATACCCTAATAGATTATAAGCTCTTCCTCCTTCTGTATCCTTACCTATACCCTAATAGATTGTAAGTTCTTCCTCCTTCTGTATCCTCCCTTATACCCTAATAGATTGTAAGCTCTTCTCCTTCTGTATCCTCCCTTATACCCTAATAGATTGTAAGCTCTTCTTTCTTCTGCATCCTCCCTTATACCCTAATAGATTGTGAGCTCTTTTCCTTCTGTATCCTCCCTTATACCCTAATAGATTGTAAGCTCTTCTTCTTCTGTATCCTCCCTTATACCCTAATAGATTATAAGCTCTTCTCCTTCTGTATCCTCCCTTATTCCCCTATAGATTGTAAACTCTTCCTCCTTTGTATAATCCCTTATACCCTAATAGATTGTAACTTTTTTATTGAGTAAATCAATAATCATATACAATATATACAAAGTTACAATAAATACATAAAAATAAAATAAATAATAACCAAACAGAGGAAACATGCCTAACAATTCTAACAATAACAAACCATACTCCTAATTCTATACACAACCTAATACTATACTATACACAATACAGCAGGAAGACTAAGAGGCCCCATCACCTGTGCACACAGTGTTTCTTCAAAAAAATCTGTTGTTACCAAAAATCTACAGGTGAGAAGAGACAGAAATGCCCACCCAGAGGGAAGTCATGAGGACTGAGGAAGCCTGATGTTCCTCCATGCCTTCATCCAGGCCCCCCGTTCCCACCTGTCCCTCTCCAGCACCCAGATCTTTGCAACGTCATGCAGGTGGTCATGCACCACCATTGGGACAGAGAGAACTTTCTTCCTAATGCACCACCATTGGGACAGAGAGAACTTTCTTCCTAATGCAGAGCTGGCACCATGCATTCCACATAAAATAGCAGATCACTAGACTAACTAGATATAAAGTGTCCAAACAAAAATCCCCTCTGTTCTTAAATGCCCCATACACCCACTCAGCATAGGAAAGCTGGGAGAAGAAATAGACACAGAGGGCCAACCCCACCTGTTTACACACCTCTACGTTAAAGGGACACTGGAGCAGGAAGTGGTCCATAGTCTCCACCTCATCCTGACACTCGTCACAGGGAAGAATTATCTCTGCTAGGCTGCGACGCTTCCGGTTCCTAGGCCGGGAGCTGAGCCTGAGGAACTCGAGGGCTTTTCACCCAGCCACCATTCTCCCAGTCTTGCAGGAAGGGTCCTAAACCAGCACTGGAAAATACCCACCCAGCCAGACGGGCTCTCTGCCAACATGCTTCCAAAATGATGTTTCAGGAGCAAGAGAGATAAAAACACGACTGGGTTGACCATCCCTAGGCCACCCTCCTGCCTGGATAGGTAGGGGACATTTCTTTTCACCAGGTTCATGCGGTTTCCCCACAACATCTGGAAAAACACGCTGTAGACCCTGGTGTAGAGAGACACTGGCAAAACACAGACGAAGCTGACGTATAAAAAAGATCGGGATCATGTAGGTCTTGATATGGTCAACCCTTTCCCTGAGAGACATTTTCCAGCTCTTCCAGACTGCAACCTTGGCATTGGCAATTTCCAGCCTGCCAAGGATCTTAATTTCCTGCTGGGGCACTGGGAAAGCGTCAGGAAGTTTGAAGCCCTCACCCTCCTTACCCATCCAGAAAACTTCACTCTTCTCGTGATTGACCTTGGAGCCCGACGCTTCTGTATACTGTGCTATAAGAGAGGCCACCTCCTCTGCCTCATTTGTCCCAGAGACAATCACAGATACATCATCAGCATAGGCAATGACCTTCAAAGGATGCTTACCAGGCATATCCAGAGGAACCCCACAGAACATGCTTCTCTCGACCCTCCTTATAAACAGATTTGCAAACACATATAGTAGGGGACTCAGAGGGCATCCCTGGTGCACACCAGAGCCGACTTCTTACCAAGAAGCAGCCATAGGTACTCATGATTGACCCTATCAAAAGCCTTTGCCTGATGTAACGCCAACAATTACTTTCCTCAGCCCGCAGCCCTGTGTCGCTCCAAGGCTTCCCGGACAGCTAAAACCGCTGAGAAGGTGCTTCTACCTTGGATCGAGCAGTGCTGATGATGAGAAAGCAGTTGCTCCGCCACTGACAACAATCGCCAAAACAAAATCTTTGCTAGTATCTTTCTATCAACATGATAAGGCTGATGGGGCGCCAGTTTTCAGTCATCGAAGAGTCCTTACTTTTTGACAGAAGGATCACGGTTGAGCGCCTTATGGAGGTAGGGAGGGAACCCTTTGCCAGTCAGCAATTAAAGACCTCCACCAAATGTGGTGCCAGGATGGTCTTAAAACATTAATAAAATTCTGCTGTCAGATCATCTGACCCGGGCGACTTTTTGATGGCAAGGTGATCAATTGCACTTACCACCTCATCGGCAGTGACCGGCTCTGTCAAGCTAGTGATAGGTCACCATTTCCCAATCCTGGAGTAGAGTCCAGGAAATCACCATCCTTGCCTGGTCAAGAACCTTTCTACCCAGGAGGTCTGCATAAAAGGACCTAATGATCTCCAGGATCCCAGATTTAGCTCTTACCAGGGAACTTGTGCTATGCCCCAGGCCGAGGACAGTCTTAAGAGCTGCAGACTGTCTGCAATTCTGGATCGGATAATCTCTTCCTCCTTCTGTATCCTCCCTTATACCCTAATAGATTGTAAGCTCTTATCCTTCTGTAACCTTCCCTATACTCCCCTATAATAGATTGTAAGATCTTCTTTCATCAGTAGCCTCTCTTATACCCTAATAGATTGAAAGCTCTTCTCCTTCTGTATCCTCCCTTATACCCTAATAGATTGTAAGCTGTTCCTTCTTCTGTATCTTCTCTTATACCCTAATAGATTGGAAGCTCTTCCTCCTTCAGTATCCCCCTTTATACTCTAATAGATTGTAAGCTCTTCTCCTTTTTTATCCTCCCTCATACCCTAATAGATTGTAAGCTCTATCTTCTTCTGTAGCCTCCCTCATACCCTAAAAGATTGTAAGCTCTTCCTCCTTCAGTATCCTCCTTTATACTCTAATAGATTGTAAGCTCTTCCTCCTTCATTATCCTCCTTCATACCCTAATAGATTGTAAGCTCTTCCCTCTTCTTTGTCCTCTCTTATACCCTAATAGATTGTAAGTCATTCCCTTCTTTATACCCTAATAGATTGTAAGTCATTCCCTTCTTTATCCTCCTTTATACCATAATATATTGTAAGCTCTTCCCCTGCTGTATCCTCCCTTATTCCCTAATAGATTGTAACTTTTTTTATTAAGTAAAATCAAGCAATCATATACAATATATACAATATATACAAAGTTACAATAATAAAAAAATAAAATAAAATAAATAATAACTAAACAAAAAGAAACAGGCCTAACAATTCGGCATATAATATCCATTATTCTATATACAATCCTATCTACAGCCTAACACTACACTATACACAATTCAGCAGGAAGACTAAGAGACCCCGTCACCTGTGCATGCAGCCGTTCTTCAAAAATCTGTTGTTGTTATAAAAAATCTATGGGTGATAAGAGACAGAAAAGCTCACCCAGAGGGAAGTCATGAGGACTAAGGAGGCCTGATGTTCCTCCAAGCCTTCATCCAGGCCCCCGTTCCCACCTGTTCCTCTCAAGCACCTGGATCTTGCCCACCTCATGCAGGATGTCATGCACCACCACCGGGACAGGGAGGACTTTCTTCCTAATGCAGAGCTGGCACCGTGCATTCCATGTGAAATAGCGAATCACTAGACTAACTATATATAAAGTGTCCAAACAAAAATCCCCTCTGTTCTTGAATGCCCCGTACACCCACTCAGCATAGGAAAGCTGGGAGAAGAAGGGGGCACCGAGGGCCAACCCCACCTGTTTACACACATCTACATTAAAGGGACACCGGAGCAGGAAGTGGTCCATAGTCTCCACCTCATCCTGACACTCCTCACGGAGACAAATTATCTCTGGCAGGCTGCGACTCTTCCGGATCCCCCTAAGGTAGAGTTTTCCTTGGAAGGAGAGCCAGGCTATATCCCGGTATTTCAAAGGAATTCTTGAGGAGTTAATAAGCCTCAAACCCTCCCTCATGATGGAGCCTGGGCAATCCCTGAGGGACAATGGCTCATGAAAAGCCAGACCCAGGACCCGACTCACAAGAAGCTTCCTCGGAGTAGATCTCATGTCCTCTGCCATCAATTGCCATTGCCGAAGTATTTTCAAGCATGGGGCAACATAGGCCGGGAGCTGAGCCTGAGGAACTCGAGGGCTTTTTACCCGGCCACCATTCTCCCAGTCTCGCAGGAAGGGCTTAAACCAGGACTAGGGCTTAAACCAGGACTTGAAAATACCCACCCAGCCAGGCGGGCTCTCTGCCAACATGCTTCCAAAATTATGTTTCAGAAACAAGAGAGAGAAAAACACGACTGGGTTGACCATCCCTAGGCCACCCTCCCGCCTAGATAGGTAGGTGACATTTCTTTTCACCAGGTTCATGCGGTTTCCCCATAACATCTGGAAAAACACGCTGTAGACCCTGGTGTAGAGAGACACTGGCAAAATACAGACGAAGCTGACGTATAAAAAGATGGGGATCAGGTAGGTTTTGATAAGGTCAACCCTTTCCCTGAGAGACATTTTCCAGCTCTTCCAGACTGCAACCTTGGCATTGGCAATTTCCAGCCTGCGCTCCCAGTTTTTTTGGCCATAATCGCCAGGACCGAAATTTATGCCAAGGATCTTAATTTCCTGCTGGGGCACTGGGAAGGCGTCCGGAAGTTCGAAGCCCTCACCCTCACCCATCCAGAAAACTTCACTCTTCTCGTGATTGACCTTGGAGCCAGACGCTTCTGTATACTGTGCTATCAGAGAGGCCACCTCCTCCGCCTCATTTGTCCCAGAGACAATCACAGATACATCATCAGCATAGGCAATGACCTTCAAAGGAGGCTCACCAGGCATACCCAGAGGAACCCCACATAACATGCTGCTCTCGACCCTCCTTATAAAGGGATCGATCGCAAACACATACAGTAGGGGACTCAGGGGGCATCCCTGTCGCACACCAGAGCCAACTTCGAAAGGCCTTCCAACCCAACCATTAACAAGAGGGAAGCTCTCAGCCCCTTCATACAGGGTTTGTAGCCAATTAATGAGCCGCCCCGGCAGGCCGTACTTACCAAGAAGCAGCCATAGGTACTCATGATTGACCCTTTGCCTGATCCAAGGCCAACAAGTACTTTCCCCAGCCTGCAGCCCTGCACCGCTCCAAGGCTTCCCGGACAGCTAAAACCACTGAGAAGGTGCTTCTACCTTGGATGGAGCAGTGCTGATGACGGGAAAGCAGTTGCTCCGCTACTGACGACAAGCGCCAGAACAAAATCTTTGCCAGCATCTTTCTATCGACATTGAGAAGGCTGATGGGGCGCCAGTTCTCAATCATCGAAGAGTCCTTACCTTTTGACAGAAGGATCACGGCCGAGCGCCTCATGGAGGGAGGGAGGGAACCCTCTACCAGACAGCAATTAAAAACCTCCACCAAATGTGGTGCCAGGATGGTCTTAAAACATTTATAAAATTCAGCTGTCAGACCATCTGACCCGGGCGACTTTTTGATGGCAAGGTGATCAATTGCACTTACCACCTCATCAGCCGTGAGCGGTTCTGTCAAGCCAGTGATAGAAATGTCACCATTTTCCAATCCTGGAGTAGAGTCCAGGAAACTTTCCATCCTTGCCCGGTCAAGAACCTTTCTGCCCAGGAGGTCAGCATAAAAGGACCTAATGATCTCCAGGATCCCAGATTTAGATCTTACCAGGGATCCTGTACTATCCTTTAGACCAAGGACAGTCTTGAGAGCTGCAGCCTGTCTGCAATTCTGATAGGGATCGGGCGAGTGGTATTTCCCATAATCCCTTTCCAGAACCAGAGAAGCATGCCGGTCATACTGACACTTCCTGAGGAGAAGCTTGACTTCAGAGATTGCCCCTTGATCTCCACCATTCGAGACAAGGATGTCAAGCTTCCTCCGCAAGTGCTGGTAGGCAATGTATTTATCAAGCTGTTTTCTTTTCCCTAGGCCTCTGAAAAGCCCCTGGTCAGCTCCCACCACTCAGACCTGCTGCTGCAAAAATCCTTAATGGAAACCTGTGCCTGAAAGAATTCCTCAAAGGATTGTCTTACCCACTCCTCCTCAAGGAGAGCCGAATTCATCCTCCAGATGCCCCTTCCTCTAGGGGGTGTGTCAGAAGCATTCAAGACCATCGATAGTAAAAGGTGATCGGAGAACTCGACCGCCTGCAGCCGGGGAGGCTGAGAAGCCGAGCCCTCCTTCAAAAAAAACCTGTCTATCCTACTCTGACTGCTACCTCGCTGAAAAGTGAAGCCTGTGAGGTCTGGGGAGTGCTTAATGTGCACATCTTCCAGACCTGCCTCTCTAACCATACTATTCAAAAAGAGACTATCGCAGCCCAGCTTGCCTTTGAAGCCTCTCCTGTCCATGGGCCTAGTCACGGTGTTAAAATCACCCCCAAAGACTACTGGCTGGGCTGTAAAAAGGAACGGCTTGATCTTTGTAAAGAGGCATTTCCTGTCCCACTTAGTTTGGGGTCCATAGATATTTATTAGGCGCAGGTCCTGCCCCCTTACAATGACGTCCAATACCATGCACCTCCCGATCTCCACCTCAATGACTCGCCGGCAAGTTACCATGTCAGTTATAAAAAGCACCACCACTCCGCTGTAAGGCTCGGCCGCAAGAGACCAAAAAGAGGGTCCGTGCCTCCACTCCCGCTTCACAGTGTGAATGTCAGCCAGACTGGCCAATCTGGTCTCCTGCAAAAATAAAATGTCAGCATCAAACTGGCTGAGAAAAAATAAGGCCATAAAACGAGCGCTTACTGATTTAATGCTGGCAACATTAATGGTTGCCACCTTTATCGGAGGGGGAACTGCCATCAGAGTCATTCGGGAGAACGTCTCTTAGCCTTCCCTCCGGCCTCACTATCTGACCCTAAACGCTTACTGGAGGAGACTGGTGCTTCCTCCTACATATCTGAAGCCTCGGAATCAAAAGAAGATATTTCAATAGATGAGTCCTCAGAAAGTGCCTCAAACCTGTTGGAGAGCTGCTCTCCCCCGGCTCCGGCACTGCATTACCCTTTTTCCTTTTTTTCTTTGTAGCTAGCCTGTAAGCCAGGTAATCCTGATCCCCAGGGGAGAGTCCAGACCACGCTGTCTTGGGGTCTGAACTCCCACCCTGCTCAGAAGGGGGTGCAGGATCAGGATCACCTAGCCCCAGCCTGCGAGATCTTACAGCAGGGGGCACAATTACTGAAACCCCCTTGGTACTTGCAGTGCCAGCCCCCCGGGCCGCCTCAGCTATTATATTGCTTGGTCTTACATTAGTGGTTGCTGACTTGGGGGCAGACTGGGGATTCACCTTAGGGCCACCTGCAGATGGCACAGGCACAGGGGCCTCAGGAACCCCCAGCTGAGTGGGGGGAGGGACCGCAGACGGGGCAGCATGGGAATGTTCCTCCCTATCCAGCCGCAGCATTTCCTGCACCACTTCCCTGTCCAGGTTGTGCCAGGCCTCAGGACACTGACTATAAGGGTGGCCGAGCTGGTTACATAGATTACAGCGGATCGTATTGCAGTCCTTAGCCAAGTGTCCCAAGCCCTGGCACAACGAGCACCTAAGAAGCGAGCAGGAGGAGCTGAAGTGACCCTTGGCCCCACATTTATGGCAAACCTTGGGCTGACCAGGATAAAAGATGGTCAGCCGGTCACGGCCAATATAGGCAGATGATGGCAAGTGGGTGACCTGGTTGCCATTCCTGCGGAGCCTCAGGGTCACTGACCAGCCCCCGGTCCAGATGTCGCGATCGTCCAAAATTTTTTTCAGGGGAGTGAGAACATCACCATAACGCCTTAGCCAGACGATCAAATCTGAGGGGGGAATGGACTCATTTCTTACTAGGATGGTGATGTTTTTTATGAGCTGCTGCCTGGAGACCTGGATGGGAGTTAACCCCTTCCAGGCAGGACGTTGCTTTTGCAGCTCGTACCGCTCCCAAAACAAGTCCATCCCCTCTGGTCTAACGAAGCTCAAGTCATGTTCTGCGCTCCCCACTGGACTGATCAGGGCAAAAATGTCTGCGGCTGTAAATCCCATGCCAAGGATGAGATCCACCACCGCCCGCCGGGTGATAACTGGCCCCTCCCCCTCCCACCTAAGCTGGACCAGGTTGCGCCTATTGAAGCCACTGGCAGGGGCGTTGACCTCACTGGGCACAGACATCCTCTCACCAGCAGCTTCTCCTCCACGCCTGGCAACCTGGGCATAGGACACAGGGGGCTGCACTGCAGCACCAACAGCATTATTGGCCCCACTCCCTGTGCCACCTCGCTGGATGAAATACAGGGCAGGGCGGACAGCAGGGGCCCCAGCATTAGGTGGCACAGTCTTCTTATAGTCCACCAGAGGTGCAGGTGAGGGGACAGTCATATCACCAGCAGCAGTCACAGCAGAAAGTCCAGCAATAGAATTAACCCCTGTGGACTCAGACACAGCAGCAGTAACAGGAGCAACAACATCAATAACAGCACCCAAACCAGCTGAAGCAGAATCAATAGAAGCCCTGCCAGCAAGACCCAAACCTGCGGGTGAGTCACCCATGGCCCCAGGCCCACCAAGTTCGGCGCACCCAGGAACCCGGATGGGTGCCAGGATGGTACTTACGTCTGGCGCCACCTCACCCTTTTCAGGGCAAGGAGCGCCACAGTCTTCTATACCCCCTGACACAGCGCCTATGGCGCGCTCCGCAGGTTGGCTGGACAGATGGATGTCGTCCTTAGCTGGCATGGGCTCCTCAGGCTGGCGGCTGTCCTCTGGAAGATCTGCTCCAGTAGGGGCTTCCTGGATGCCCAGTGATGTCACGCACTCCTGATGTGTTGCCTCAGCACGGGCGGCCGCGATGGAAGGTGTCCCCACTGCTGGCTCCCCGCTCCTCATTACACGTGACTTACCTGTTGCCAGGCTTAGTATGGTGCCTCTTTACCTGTTTAAACTTGATTGTTTTGATTTGTTCACTCTATAATCTGTGTCTAGTATCCATGACCAATACTATTCTGGACACAGCGTGCACATCTTCACTTTGTATATATATTTTTTGCACTTAGTCACTTTATATATGTCTGTACTTATTGAATAGTAAGGTTAGCAGGAGTCTTTGATGTATGTTTTGCTATATGAATTGTTGCTATATGAATTGCTGTTTTGCTTGATTATGCACTGTCACTTTATTGTATATAATTGAATAGAGTATTTGAGGTTAGGGTTTTGTGCCGGCACAAAAAGATTAGTTTTTACAGGTCATTTTCTATACGTGTAGATACTTTAGGAGTTTCCCAGTAATAGTTTGCTGCGATTGCAGCACTGGATGAAATTTTGGGGATATGTAGTGTTTTTAATGTGTTAGTTTTGTATATTGTCTGTTGTGTTTTTTGTTTCTTGATCAAATTTGGTTCTTAATAAATTGAAATTATATTTTTGATTGTTTGGTGCTCCTGTTATTTGGGTGTCTGGGTTGTGTCCCAAGAGCCCAATTGGATATAGTGTTCTAATTAGTCACAGTGTAGCACAGTCCCAATAATTGTGTGTGGTGCACCACTTTGGTTTTTGTGAAAGACATAAGTAAAAACACACATGAGCATCCCGCAGCAAATACACCCCAATTCAATAAAAAAAAACCCCAAGGGGGACTCACGGACCAAAGACCCCGTGGGGTCACACAGGCACAGACCTCTGGATAAGGCGACCCGCCGGAGGAAGCAGCGCTGCAGCCAGGAAGGGAAAAATCCAGACGCGCAGCTTGTCCAAAATGGCGCCGGCAGAGGTACCTCGAGGGGCGGGCCGCGGGGGGAATGACGCGATACGCGTCATCACCCGGCCCTGCCCCCCAAAGAGCGCGAAAAACGGCTCTCACGTGACCCGGCCGGCGCCATGACAGAGCAAAATCACCTCAGGTTATAGCATCCACAGCCGCGGAACGCAGTACAAAGCGGAGCGGCAGCTAAAAACACCACAAGATACACAAAAACGTCACAACACCACAGATATCACCACTCGCCGCTACCACCCCCCCCCCAACAAAGTCAGAGGGGGGGGGAAGAGAGAGAGAGATGAGAAGGCAGTGGCGAGCAGCCATGGCCAGGGAGGGGGGGGACCCAAAAAGTAAAATGAGGGGACACAGTCCCCAAACTACTTACCCCCTCAGAAGCCAGGACAGAAACTCTGCATCCCTATTGGGCTCACCATAAAGCCTATGGCTGGCTACCCTTTGTGTTACAGGGTCTGCGGCTTGGAGCAGCGCTCCAGGAGCACTTGACCCTAGTGCTCTTCTACCTTCACCCGATCTGTCAGCCGAGGCTGGGAGGCAGTGAGGGTCCAGAAACGGATGGAAATAGACATGCAGGGCCGCAGGCTTGGTTGCCCCGCTCACCTGCGCAAGAGAGAGAGCCATCTTCTAACTTCGCAGTATCACTGCAGAGGAAACACTGGGGAACTCTATGGTTAATCCCGTTTTTATAGGGAGCTGGGAGATGCCACAGCTTTCTGCAGTACCACTGCGTCACCTTGTGGCAGAATAACCCAACTGTTATGAATACCGAAGCAGGCCGTGCCATGCAATAAAGAAAAATTGTGCAAGAGATCAGGAAATGTAAGGGAGCTGGCAGCTGGTCTACTAGCCCTGAACTTTTTTTTATGTGAATCTGAAAGGAAGACATTTGAATGTTGGTGTACCTTAATGATCAGGGTGGCACAAGGTTGAGGGAACTGATGCAGGTGGCAAGCTCAATTTGTATATGGGCAGAGCAGAAAGTTACTTCAATAATGGCAATTCATATTAAGGGCATGAACAATATTTTAGTCGATTTAGCAAACCTTCACCTTCTTGGTGATCCCACGACGCAGGCTTTCACTCTGCCCTGCTGATGGCTAAGCCAAGCGGCGCCGTAGGGAGCCTGCCACATCCCCCACTCTTTCTAGCCATCGCATGCCTGCAACGCTCATTCAGAAAGGCTGGGTGTGGGTGCACGCATGGCTAGAGGTGAGCCAGGATGCAGCCATGGTGCAGAGACGCGGCGAGGGCTCCAGGACAAGGTGAGTCAGATAGGGCTTCTGTGGTGTTTTACGCAACAGGGCATCCTAATTTGGGATGGCCCAGGAGGCCTTTATACTTCCTCTTTAAAGGAGTTTTTTTCCCACATTCCCTCCATCATGCTGTCATTTCCACCTTCCCCCCTGGCCTCTCTTTTCCATAACTCTCTCCCTCTTTTATGCATTTCCAGTTTCTCTAATTTTCCTGCTCCCCCCTCATATCTCTCTCTCTTTACTGTGTTCCACCTGTCCCTATTTTCAGCTAATAGTAACTGTTAATGTTACTTTCTTGTAAATTGGCATATAATCCTTTTGAAGCTGTGGTTGATGCTGTAGCAAGCTTCTGTGGAAGGCTATTCCACAGATTCATAGTTCTTATGGTAAAAAAGAATAGATGTCTCCAGAGATTGAATCCTTTCTTTTTTTTTTTCCATGTGGCGGGAGTTTCCCCTTGTTTTTAGAGAGGAGTTTACCTGAAATAGTTTTTTCCCCAAATTTTTGTATTGGCCATTTATATATTTATAAAGGTTAATCATATCCCTCTCAGTCATCTCCTCTTAAGACCAAATAGATTTAATTCCCGTAAGCCAGGTGTGCAGGGCTCCACCCAACCCAACCTTTAAAAAAAAAGGGAAAAAGAGAAAAGATAAAGAAGGAAATAAATAAACAAAAAAAGGAACACCTTCAGTTCAGTTATAATAATTATAGATCATGATGTGGCTATTTCTTCTTTATCCTTTATACTTCTCTTAGGTATTCCTGCCACTTCCCCCAGACCTCAAAATATTTACTCACCCTGTCGTTTTTTTATGGCCGATATTGCTTCCATTTCAGCTAAATATGCAATATGTTGGGTTAATTCCCCAAATTAAGCTATTCCTGTTGTGTGCCATCTCCTGGCGATTAATATTTTTGCTGAGTTCAGAATTTGTATCATAAAAAAAAACCCTCACTGGTAATCCCTTTCGTTATGTTATATTAAAAGAAGATATCAATATCTAACTCTATTGGGAACCTCAGGGCATTGACTATTAGCTATTATACCTGTGCCCAAAAGTTCCCTAAGAGCTGACAGGTCCACCAAATATAGATAAACATTCCTTTTGCTCTCTCACACTTCCAGCTCAATCCTGTTGTTTGTGGGAAAATTAGCTTCAATCCAGCTGTGGGGTCTATACCATTGTGTAACTATCTTTTAATTCAGTTCTTTCATCCTTTAATTTTTTGAGCTTTTAGATACATTACAGCAGACCTTTTCCATATATCCGATGGTATCTCCCTACCCAGGGATTTCTCCAAATTTTTCTTTCCAACCATATCACCAGTACAATGTCTCTCTTCACATATTTTTTCATAAGCCCAGGATGAAATATGGTCTTTTGGGCCCTTCCCTAAACAGGTACCCTCTATGGGAGTTGTTTTTGCCCATTCACCTACATCTTCGCAGGTCTTGGAAGTATAACTTCTTATTCGGAAAAACTCCCACCATTTTATATGGGTAATTGCCTGCCTGGTGAAGATCGATTAAAATTGCCCAATTTGAGTCCTTAATAAGGCAATCTATACTGCAGGACACCACGCTCTCCTGTACCCTTAATGATGGAACCAAATTATTAATAGATGTCAAAGGGTCAGGGATCCAAAGTAACTTTGAATTCTTACTCAGCTCTTGAATCTGTATTGCTACACCGGCTATTATTGGGTGTGCACTTTTAACCAACTTAAAGATTTCCTATTCCATAGCGAGATGGATAATTTCTGTCCCATTAATGCATTCGCTATCTTTATCCATTTCTTCCTTTTGTTTGTTAATGTACAAGTCTATTAGATGTTGTATTGTGACTGCTTTATAATACATACATATATCTGGAGCCTTTAGTCCCCCTCTGTCGTTACTCATTGTTAATTTCCTTTAGCTTAAGCAGGGATTCTTATAACCCCCAAATATATTGAGTTATTGCCCCTGTCATCTTCCGCAAGTACCCTTTTGGCAAATTAATATGAGGAGATTGTAACACATATAAGATCTTAGGTACTATCGACATTTTAACTGCTGAGACTCTGCCAAAGCATGATGTCCTTAAATCGTGCCATCTTTTAAGGCCTCTCACCTTCTCCTCTAAAAAGATCCCCATAGCTGCAGACTTGGCATAATTTATTTCTAAATTTGAAAGCTTAATAAACTACATAAATAACCCCAGTAATGCTGGAATGGGGGCCTTGGATTCTGTGATATAAAACATCATATCATCAGCGTAAGCAGAATACGTATATTAATATTGATCTATTTTTAACCCTGTATACCTGGATGTTCTCTACGCAAGAAGGGCTCAAGAGAGAGTATAAATATTATGGGAGACATGGGGCAGCCTTGTAGCGTACCATTTCTTTGTGGGAAATGCTTTGATCTTACTCCTGCTGCCCTTATTTGTGCTGTGGGGTTTGAGTACAAGTCCATTATTCTGTTGAGCATCCCAGGTCACCTTTCCAAAGACTTAAGGACGTGTTGGACCCAATTCCAAGGCTCTGTCCAAAGCTTTGGTTGTGTCTGAAGATCAAAAACAGACCTTATTAGTCAAGATCCATTGTAGGATATTAATTGTTTTAATTAAGTTGTCCCTGGCCTCACGGCCATGCACAAGCCCCCCTTATGCGTTTGATATTAAATAGTGTAAATTTTAATGCTATTGGTCTGTAGCTGGAGCAGTTGCACGTATCATTACCCTCCTTTGGTAAAATTACAATCTCTTCCTCCAATATAGACTGAGGAAACTTCTCTTCCCCAGCTGCATTTTCAAATGCTTTAAGCATACATGGTATTAGGGTATCTCCATACAGTTTGTAATAAACTGTAGGGAACCCATCTGGGCAAGGGGTCTTATTAGTTTTTAATTGGGAGATAGTGAGCTTAGGATGGTCATCCTCAGGATGCATAGGTCTCTTCAGCTCTTCTATAGCTTTAAACGGCAGTTGTGGTAGTTTAGAATCTCTTAAAAATGTCTCCATACCTTGGATACATTGATTATCGGGTTTGGCTGTTGATATATTTTACATTTTTTTATATTATTGTGTGAATCGATGCACACTATCCTCGGCTGCTTTATATTACTTACTTGTCTTATCTATTATCCTTTTAATCAGGACATCATTTGATTTGTCCCACAGGACCCTAATGAGTGTAGCTACACTCCGCGGGCCCTGCATCTTATATAAATGGATTTTAAAGGCCTAGGCTCTATGGGCTTTATAATTCAATAAACTTATCAGCTCACAGCAGGCTTCCTGTAACTTCTCCAGATTTTTTGGGACCAGAGTCTGCTTATGGGCATGTTCAAGTTTCCGGGCCCTTTGCAAACACTCCTCCAACCTTTTAGTTCTTTCTTTTTTCAAGGCTGACCTTAAAGAAATCAACTCCCCTCGGATTGTATATTTCTGAGATTCTCAGACAGTTAATGAGCGTACATTCTCTATAGAGTTCTCCTTAAAGGAGCACTATCGCAAAAAAATGGCCCAAGAATAAAAATCCATATAAATATGCTGGATGGCGGGAAAAGAGGTCAATTATACATCCGGTGTCAAGAAATATCCAGCCAGGCTTGTTTTTTTTATTTTAATGAAAGGAAGAGGACCTCTTGGGTGACAGACTCTGTCACCTCTCATAGACTACACCTTTAACGCCAGGATTTATTCCTACCAGGGGAAGAAAACCACAAGCTTGGAGGGAGATTTATTCAGTTCGGCTATATAAGTATGCCACAAAGCTCAATACTGACTGTTTGTGATCCTTCCCCTTCGTCTTCACCCCTCTTCCTTTAGACTGTAAGCTCCCAAGGGCAGGGCTTTCTCTCCTATTGTGTCTTGTACTCAGAATATCCATTGTCAACTCTGTAAAACTGCATTTGAAATAGTATATGTACTGTATGTTTCTACCCTGTCTGTAATTACTACTTTGTAAAGCGCTACGGAAGATGATGGCGCTATATAAATAAACAATAATAATAATAATATAAGTAACCTCTCCTCTCATTAGCTAAAGTGTTTTTATGGATTTTTAATATTACACAATTTCGCGATAGTGCTGCTTTAAGAAAACAATACATTTTTTGAGCTATGAATGTTATATTCTTTTCATCACTTAAGAGCACAGAGTTCAAGTGCCAATGCTGCTCACTTAATGCCCCTTTAGGGCTTCTAGCAGACAAAAAATACTGGAGCATGATCTGAATGTCCTCTATCACTGATCTCCATTCTTATATATTAGATATTAAAATATAGTCCAATTTTGTATATTTGTTATGGAAGTTAGAATAAAAAGTTAAATCCCAATCTTTGGGATTACAATACCTCCATACATCTATTACTCCGATATCATCCTGTTGTTTGTTTATAGTCCTATATGGGATTGATGTTTTCCCATCTGATGTGCCAAATTAAGATAGCCTGAGATTACCATTACTCTAAATGTGTGTATTGTCCCCAGAGCCCACTCTAGAAAGGTATGCTGTTTTTTATTCGGGCAGTACATGGAGACCAATGTAATAATGTGCTGATCTCTGAGTCTGCCCTTTATTGCTACAAACCTCCCCTCCTTATCCTGTTTTACTCCAGTAAGGACAACATTTAAACTACTACTATCTACCAAAATAGATCCCCCTTTGATCAGTTGTTTGTGGAGGCCAAATGTGGGGACTTTACCCTTTTTAAAATGTCTCCTGTATTTGTCAGAGAACCAGGACTGTTCCCCCTGTAGTCCAGCAGAGGGCGCCTGTCCGCTAATATCAGAGAACCAGGACTGTTCCTCCTGTTGACCAGCAGAGGCCGCTCGTGAGTCCTCTCTACTGAGCATGTGCTGGGGCCTATAAAAACAGACAAGGCCTGTGATCCTTCCTGTGTACCGACCCGGCTTGCTTCTGACTACGATCCTGCTTTCCTGGCGACTTCAGCTTGTTTTGTGACCACAATCCTGTTCTGCCTGCCCACGACCTCTGCTTGTTTCCCGACTTTGATCCAGATCAGCCAGTCTACGACTTCAGCCTGCCTCACACTCCCAGATCAGCTCTGGTCTGTCTCCTACCCGGAATTCTGCAAAACCCACTCCTAGGTTGCCTGACCTGGGGCCTTCCTGCAGCCCAGCCTATCCTCATCATCAGAGGCTCTAGTGAATACCAGGTTGGCCCTTAGACTCCAGGCTTCCCGGTCGAGAGGTGAACAGAGTTGCAGTCTCCGCAATCAGGGTTCACACCCGCTGTCCTGACAGTATTATTGCAATATGTATATTTTGACATACATCATATCTAAAAGTATATATCTTTTCCCTGTTGCATTTAACCCCTGAACATGAAAATAAATTATATTTATAGATTTTGTTTTCTGAGTTCCTTGCTTTAAATTTAACATCAGGAATAAGAAAAAGAGAGGGAAAGAGAAAAAAAAAGAAACACCTCCCTCTCCAAATTGAAGAGAAAACAAATTGGAATTAGAACACCAATGGATTCAGTTATAGGTTACCTCTACTACCCACCCTTTTCCCCCACTTTTATCCTGAGTGTATCTTATTTACTCCAGATTTATCTGGTTCTTATAGATTGAGGGGAGTGGGTTTCTTGATCTAAACCAAAAGTATCTCTTCAGGGCCCCCCAATGCCCCTTATCTTTACTTAAGCCATTGTTTCAATAGAGCCCGCACCCCCCCCCCCCCCACCCGGGGCCACCCATGGCCCAATATCAATATCAGCTATTTAAAGTGGACCAACACCCAGGATTTTGACTATCCTGGGTTTTGGTCCACTTCGGCGGGGCACCCCGATCGGGGGTGCCCCGCTGTGTGAAACCCCCCAGAAAGCCCCAAAATCTTACCTGTCCCCGCTCCCACGTGACTGGACGGTCCAATCCCCGCCAACGTCCAGGCGGGGATCAGGAACGTCCAAGCGGCTGCCGCCGCCGCCTCCCTCGCATCACTTTTGGCGCGCGCGCGCCCCCGCCGGCCATTCGCAGACGGCCGGCGCGGGCGCGAGCACGGCTACAGGGGCGCGAGGGAGGCGGCGGCGGCCGGCCGCCGCCGAAGATCAGGTAAGCGATTTGGGGTGTCTGGGGGGGTTTCACCCCGCGGGACATCCCGATCTCGGATGTCCTGCGGGGTGGGAGGTGATCGGCCCGGGAATCTTATAGATTTCCGGGCCGATCACCTCTCGGTGTTGGTCCACTTTAAACACTCTACCTCTACTAAAAGGGCATGCCCCGTCAAAGCGGTCCGGTAAAGCGACCCCGGGGGCTAGCCCCCCGCCCTGCACTTCTCATGGGACCCTATAACTGTATAGCAGAAGAAAAAGGGGGGATTATGGCCAAGAGAGTCTTGAAACCGCCTCACTAGGCATGCTTTCTATGACCTGGTGCTCAGAACTGGACGGCATATTCCAGATGAGGGTGCACCAGTGCCTTGTAAAGAGGCAGAATGACATCCCTACAACGTGATTTTGTGCCTTTTTCAATGCATGATAATATCTTGGTAGCCGTAGAAGAAATTCCTTTCTGTTATTTAGCCTGTGGTCAACCAGTATTCCCAGATCCTTCTCAACTAGAGACTCTCCCAGCTTTACTACCCCGAGGATATTTGTAGCCTGCATATTATGACTTTACACTTCTCCACATTAAGCTTCATTTGCCAAGTGAATGCCCAAACACTCAAAGTGTCCCAGTGAGCCTGAAGCTTCTGAACATCTTCAATAGACTGCCCTGTGCGACGTGTCTTGGTGTCATCTGCAGAAATTGAGACAGTGCCACTAAACCGGACCTTCACTATGATTTATTGAAAAGCCAAAAACCTTAAAAACGATTCCCCAGCATCTAAAATTAATATATTTTAAGTTTTTAATCACTTACTTATTATTCTTTCCCCCACTGGGCTGCAACTCTGTTAAGGACTTTAGGATACGGGCGCCGCCATCTTGACTCAGAAGCATCACACTTACTGAGGAGAGGAGAGTGGGATAAAGTACAGGGGGGGCGGGTTATAGCTGTGCTTTGCTCAGACAGAGCAGATCTGGGGTCAGGAAAAGGTCAGCAGTCCCAGAATGCAGAGCAGCACAGTCAGAAGGCACTTCCTGTTTGCAGGCTGCCTGATGTTCCATAAGCCACCATCTTGGATGTTTAAAGGCTCATAACATGCAGTAGATGCAGGTAGGATGATTTTTAATGTGAGCAATCTGTATGTACAGGGTGTGGGAAACATATAAGATAGGCTCTTATTCAGGGTGAAGGACCGCTTTCATGCCTTCTTCTGTATCATTTATAAACAAGTTGAGTAATAGTGAACCCTGTGATACACCGCTTACAACTAGGGACCATTCAGAGTAGGTATCATTAACCAGAACTCTCTGCACACGATCCTTCAGCCAGTTTTCAATCTAGTCACAAAGTGTATTTTCTAATCCCGAAGACCTCAATTTCGCCAATGTCAAATGCTTTTGAAAAATCCAGAAGTATACCTACAGCTGTATCTACAGCCGCTCCTCTGTCCAGATGCCTACTCACCTCCTCACAGAAGTCAGGTTAGTTTGGCAGCTTCTGTCCTTAGTAAAACCACGTCACTGTGACATTTAAAATGGAAGTCCACTTTCAATAGCACTTTCAATAGCAAGTGTACATTTTTTTTACCATGTCCTCATGGTGCTGAACTTGTATTTTTATTATTTATTTATTGTTAGCAATTGTGTTTTATGGAAGCAGGTTTCACTATTTGCAATCTGTTGCTATTGGCAACTGTACACCAAGTCTGCACACCAAAATCTACAAGAAGAGAAGAGTGAGCCCTATACATACAGAACACTGTTGCTGTTCATGTGTAAGTGTGAGTGAGCTCCCTCGCCTCAGCTGCGGCCATAGCAGCAGTGTTCTGTGTGTACAGGACTCACTTCTCTCTTCTTGTATATCTTGGTGTACAGTTGCCAATAGCAACAGCGTGCATGTGTTGGGGGATCATGGAGTTTTTACACATCAAAACATCCCAAATCAGTATACCTTAAAAAGAGGGAGAATTAAAGGCTCATATGCTGGTGATTGCTACTCTTTTACTGGCCAGCCCTGAGAACAGATAATGCATAGGCATGGCATGCTTTAGCACCAGGCCAACTTGGGCAGGTACAGGGGCCCACTAAGCTTTGGGGGGCACATCGCATGGTGAATCCAGTTAGGGGACAATTTTGCTATACAACTCAGTATTGAACTTAGTGAGGCTGGAAAGTTTAATACACACCCTGCTTCTTCATTTCCTGGGTTTGTGCGGAGCGTTCCGGGTACTATCTGCAAGGATCTGCTTATACTGTGCCCAATAATTTTTGGGAACAGGACGATCTGCTTGCCCCTTTACTATTATTTTTGGGAATCTGAAGCGAAGGGATTTTTATTTCAGGAGTACAGTATTTTGGGGGTGCACAGTTTTTGGTCTGAGAAAATTACTCCCACTCAGGCTGCAAAATGGCCCACTGAGATCACATTAACCTGGAGCTAGCCCTGTGTCTATACAAGCAACAAGATACAAGTACTAAAGCAAATACTCTAAAGACAAGATAGAGTCTGTCCTATTCGTGCTTACTGAGTATAGTAGAACTTCATAAATACTGCATCTCCTTTGTGATGAAAAAGACTGCGGGTCTGGGATCAGTGGCTGGGTGGTAGTTTTTTCATGGATAGCCAGGGCCTACAAAAGTTTTCCAGAGCCCCAATAGCAAAATGCATAGTGCCCCCTTCCCCAAAAAAGGGCGTTAAAGTTAACCAGATCCCATGACACCCGGCCTTAAAATGGAAAAGGCTGCAGGGTCAGGGGAAAACCTTCACCATGGGCATCTTGACTTTCTGAAACCCCCAGGATCACCCATGATCTTACCTTATTCCTTGATCTCATAGTGCACGTGCGGGCCTCCAGTGGCATCCCCTGCACCCCTCCATCCGATGTGTGCAGCCTCGAAGTTAAGGAGGGGGGGACTGGCAGAGGGGCACAGAGCTGGACGCACCAGAGAGATGGATAAGGAAAACAGGGTCCAGAATAGATTAGGCAGGTGCCAGTCTGTATGTTGGTAAACCACCAAGGAGAGTACTGCAGTAGTCTAGTTGGGATATGAGCAAGGCATAACATTTTAGCGGTGATAGGCTGAGGAAGGGACAGATGCGGGGGATGTTTGTTGTGTTGATGTAATTTGGAAACAACAGGAGGTGACTAGTGAGTGAATGTGAAAATGGAATGACAGGGCTCTAGAGTGACTCCTGGGCATCATTAAAATTGTTGAGCTGCTGTTATTGTTAAATTGTTAAAGCAGCTAAAAACCTGCTCGGCACAGATTTGGAATCCAAAAGACCCCTATAGCAGGACAAACTAGCAAGAATAAAAGGAAGAAGAACCATTATGGTTTACTAGGGAAGTCAGCACTATCATAAAAGATAAGAAGTCTGCCTATAAGAAGTATAAAGTAAGTGGAAGTGTAGCTGACAGAGAGGCATATAAAATTAAACAGAGGGAAGCAAAACTAATTTTAAGGACTGCTAAAGGGCAAAAGGAGGAAGAAATGGCCAAATCTATGAAGAGGGGAGATAAAACCTTTTTTCGATATATTGGTGACAGAAAGAAGAAAAACAATGCAGTCTCAAAAATTAGAAATAGGGAAAATAAATATATTGACGGAGATAAGGCTGTGGCTGACCATCTGAATAGCTACTTTTGTTCGGTATTTTCAGATAGTAGCAGGCATTGCCATAGCACAGCATTCAGCTGGGAGGGCACAGCTCCGGAGTTTCTAGAGGCTGATGTCTTAGCCGAGCTGGCACATCTAAAGGTAAGTAAGGCGATGGGTCCAGATGGAATCCACCCCAGAGTTCTAAGGGAACTTAGGTTACTGATTGCAGCCCCTCTGACTGATTTACTTAACCATTCCCTTTCAACTGGTGAGGTTCCAGATGATTGGAGAATGGCCAATGTCGTACCAATCCATAAAAAGGGGAGTAGAGAAGAAGCCAGTAATTACAGGCCAGTTAGTTTAACATCTATAGTGGAAACACTCTTAAAAAAACAGATAATTTCCCATCTAAAAATTAATGACCTATTGGACCCAAAACAGCACGGCTTTACTGAGGCAGATCATGTCAGACCAATCTTATTGATTTCTTTGACAATGTCACTAAAGTGTTAGATGAAGGTGGTGCTGTGGATATCGCCTATCTGGATTTTAGCAAAGCCTTTGACACTGTACCACATAAGGAGCTCATAGATAAGTTATTGAAGGTAGGACTCAATCCCTGGATAGTTCAGTGGATTTCCAGTTGGCTGAGGGATCGGTATCAGAGCGTTGTTGTAAATGGTGTGCAATCTGAACAAAGGCGAGTTACAAGTGGTGTGCCGCAGGGCTCTGTCCTGGGCCCCATTCTTTTTAATATATTTGTAAGTGACATAGGAGAAGGCTTGGTAGGAAAAGTTTGTCTGTTTGCTGATGATACAAAGGTTAGTAATAGGGTGGATATTCCGGGAGGTGTCTGCAACATGGAAAATGATTTAGCTTTACTGGATAGATGGTCAAAACTGTGGAAACTAGAGTTTAATGTCTCTAAATGTAAAATCATGCACTTGGGTAGAAGGAATCCCTGCTCTGAGTACCGTATGGGCAGCACTGTGTTAGCCAGGACCTCGGAGGAGAGAGATTTAGGGGTACTGATTACTGATAGCTGCAAGATGAGTGGACAGTGTAGCCAGGCAGTGGGAAAAGCAAGCAGGATGCTCGGCTGCATAGCTCGAGGCATCACCAGTAGGAAGAGGGAGGTTGTGATGCCGCTGTATAGAGCCTTGGTGAGGCCACAGCTAGAATACTGTGTGCAGTTCTGGAGACCTTACCTGCAAAAAGACATTATTCAAATAGAACGGGTCCAAAGGCGGGCAACGAAAATGGTGGAAGGACTTAAACTTAAAACTTATCAGGAGAGACTTAAAGAACTTAATTTGTACAGTCTGGAGGAAAGAAGGGAGAGGGGGGACATGATTGAGACCTTTAAATATGTGAAAGGATTGAATAAGGTTCAGGAGGGAAGTGTTTTTAAGAAGAAACTTAATGATAGGACAAGGGGGCACAACCTGAAGCTAGTCAGAGGTAAATATTATTTTACAGAAAGAGTAGTAGATGCTTGGAACAAACTTCCAGCAGAGGTAGTTGAGAAATCAACAGTCACTGAATTTAAACATGCCTGGGATAAGCACACATCTATCCTAAGATAAAGAGTACTTACAGTATACACATAAGGGCAGACTAGATGGAGCGTATGGTCTCCTTCTGCCGTCAACCTTCTATGTTTCTATATCCCGCTGTGTGACAAGGTAAACTCACCTTTTCCCGACGGGTCCCGCAACGCTGTGATCGCTGGACGCCGCATCTCCGGTTTCCCTGCAGCCGTGCCCACTCCCACGCCCTGCCTTTCTGAATGGCTGGGTGCGGGAGCTTGGGAGCCAGGGATGAGGCCAGCCAGCTGGCACAGGTCGCTGTGGCACTTAGGAGATCAGCCAATCGATCGCCAATCTCCAAAGTGCCACTGAGCGTGGCTTTTCTTTAAAAAAACGAGCCATTGCCAGGCCAATAGCAGCGCTGGGCCCAAGGGGATCAGCAGAGGAAGCCCAAATGGGTTTTCATCTGCTTTAAAGTGGGTTTTCACTCTCTTCGGGTTTTGGTCTACTTTACAGGGCCATTCCGATTCGGTATACCCTTGTTTGTGAAGCAGTTTGTCCCTTGTTTGTGAACCTCCCCTGTCCTGGCACAGCACCAAGGGTAGAAGCAGGGTGGTGGTGGGGTTTAAAACAGACTGGACATTAAACGTTAAAGAAATTCTACAGGCAGGACTTAAACTGGAACTTCACCCTAAATAAAAGTCTATCTTGGATGTTTGCCCCACCCTGTACATACAGATTACCCTCATTAAAAATCCAAGATGGTGGCAAAGCACAGCTATAACCCCACCCCCTGTACCTTTACCCCACTCTCCTCTCCTCAGTATGTGATGCTTCTGAGGCAAGAGGGCGGCACCCGTATCCTAGAGTCCAGAACAGAGTTGCAGCCCAGTGGGGGAAAGAATAATAAGTGACTAAAAATGTAAAATATATTAATTTTAGATGCTATTTTTGGATAGTTTTCTAAGGGTTTGAACTTTTTATGAAATTATGCTGATGGTCCGGTTTAACAAAGGCTAACCTCTTCTGCACGCCTGAACCTTCTCTGCTGCCGTCATCTTCTAAAAGAATCCAGGGCCAGCTGCTGGCCATCCCTTGGGGCATCCCAAACTATATTTCTGTGCAGTGGCGTAGCTAAATGTAACTGGGCCCTGGTGCAAACATTGAATGGGGCCCCATCATGGCTCATACATTAACCTTTTTATTGTCATTTTAACTAAATTGGATACAACTAGACAACTGAAGACTGAAGCAGCAGAGACAAATTATGCTTCTTTTTTCTGTACATTATGCCATGAGAACACCAATATAAGAAATAAGGCTGATAAACAACAATGATGGGGCCCCCTGACCTTATGGGCCCCAGTGTGGTTGCAACCTCTGCAACCCCCTATAGTTAAGCCCCTGTTTCTGCAAATAGTGATTCTGCAATAAGATATTGTATGCATGCTTTGCTTAGTGATAGCAACCTGGAGTTGTTTTTCTTGAAGGCATTAAGGGATCAGCAGTCACACTTCTTACATTCCTCGATAATAATTTTAATCTTTTTGTATCTTTCTAAGCCGATATTTGAGTTGCTGCGCCTCTGCCTTAGGGTTAGAAAGCATGAAAGGAAAATGTGAGGTAAAGAATAATCGTTAATGTTTAAAAGTTGAGCAAAGTTGGGTAACTACTTCTCCCAAACCAACCCCTCTTCCAAACATAAGGGTCGATTCAAAGAAACATGTAACAGCTTTGATTTAGGTGCCGATCATCCTATTTTTCCCGTACGCTCGTGCGTTCGTATGAACTTGGGAGTGATTCTATAAGCAAATACGTTTCTATCCTAAAATATACGTCCGTTCGTATGGCAGTTCGGGAATCAGACCTATGTCAGTTTCCATCCTGAATTTTCCGTTTCATTTCTCAGGTTGCAACATTGGTTTTGCCCTTTTTCCTTTTTTGTCTGGACATAAATCCTTCTAATCTTGCGGCTGCGCACTACAAACTTACCTCATTAAAGTGCATTCTAAATATTTGGTCTTTTATTTTTCTTTATTTCATTCATTTTGTAGTAACCAACCATTAATGAATGCATTTGCATAAGTAAATCTTACTTTGTTTTAGTTTAATTTTTAGTTAACTTGCATTTTTTACTTGTGGATTTAATTTTAATATTTTGGCTTCAAATGGTACAACTTAAAATTTTGTGTGTGGTTACCCACACCCTCTATATACAGATTGCTCTCAAATATTAAAAAACACCCAGCAACTTCTGCATGGTGAGAGATTGTGATGGGTTTGTCTGAGGATACAGGACTCTGCTTGAAATCTTTGAATATTGGTAAAATGTTTCTTTTTCCAAGGTCTATAATAAAAGAAAATTTTCAGAGGTTTCTAACCTCTGCATGATTTAATGAAAAGCCCAAACCCTTAAAAAACTATTCCCCAAGCATCTAACATTAATATTTTTCAGATTTTTAGTCCCTTACTTATTATTCTTTCCCCCACTGGGCTGCAACTCTGTTCAGGGCACTAGGATATGGGCGCCGCCATCTTGACTCAGAAGCATCACATACTGAAGATGGGGAGGGGTCAAAAGTGCAGGGGGGCGGGATTATAGCCATGCTTTGCACAGACAGAGCAGAGCTGGGGTCAGGGAAAGGACAGCAATCCCAGAATGCAGAGCGACACAGTCAGAAGACACTTCCTGTCTGCAGGCTGCCTGATGCTCCATGAGCCGCCATCTTGGATGTTTAAAGGCTCATAACATGCAGTAGATGCAGGTAGGATGATATTTAAAGCGGACCTTCACTCTGAATAAGAGTCGATCTTATATGTTTTCCACACCCTGTACATACAGATTGTCCACATTAAAAATCATCCTACCTGCATCTACTGCATGTTATGAGCCTTTAAACATCCAAGATGGCGGCTTATGGAAGCCGCCATCTTATCAGGCAGCCTGCAAACAGGAAGTGCCTCCTGACTGTGCTGCTCTGCATTCTGGGACTGCTGACCTTTATCTGACCCCAGCTCTGCTCTGTCTGAGCAAAGCACAGATATAACCCGCCCCCCTGCACCTTATCCAACTCTCCTCTCCCCAGTAAGTGTGATGCTTCTGAGTCAAGATGGCGGCGCCCATATCCTAAATTCCTGAACAGAGTTGCAGCCCAGTGGGTGAAAGAATAATAAGTTAGTGACTAAAAACGTAAAATATATTAATTTTAGATGCTGGGGAACTGTTTTTTAAGAGTTTGGGCTTTTCATTAAATCATGGTGAAGGTCCGGTTTAATGCGGGCAATCTGTATGTACAGGGTGTGGGAAACATATAAGATATGCTCTTATTCAGGGTGAAGGTCCGCTTTAAGTATGACAGGTTTCTAATACAATAATACGTTTTTTGTTTTGTCCTCTGTGACCTTACCTAGGTTATTACCTATGGAAGGTTATAGGCATCAGTCAAGCTAATCCTGCTAGGTGGTTAAAGAAGAATAAATTCTTCAGAGATTTGGGATGCCCTGTTGTGTATATCCCCATGGTCGCTGAGAAAACGCACCTTTCTGGTGATCCCATGGGGCAGCCAATCAGTGTGTTCCGCTCCATTCAGTTCTGCTAGGTGCTCTGATGTCAGAGCTGAATGGAGCCGGCCAGAGATCTGCTCAGCTCTAGCCCTGAGGCATACCTGTGCCAGTTATTCACAAATACGCTGGATTGCGTGCCAGATTAGTTTACTCACAATTTCTGGGGATTCACACAGTCAGGGATTTCAAATAGAGATGTCCCAGGAATTGGCTGGCCGATTTAACTCAGGCTAATTGATATCTGGGTGGAGTCAGAATATACTGACAAAGCAACTTTCAGGTGTTGTAACAATTTGGAAAGTTCTCGTCTTGCACAAAATTCCCCTTCCTTCTTTATGTCAAGTAACACCGGATGTACAATCAGAACCATTTGTCATGCATATTAAAGTGGACCAAAACCCAGGATTTTGATTATCCCGATCCGGGGTGCCCTGCTGTGTGAACCCCCAAGATCGCCACAGAACTTGCCTCTTCCCGGTCCTGCGGCGCATGTGCAGCCTCTAAGCCTTCGTCTAAGGCCAGCGGCTCAGAGCGTGCTGGCGGCCGCATACCCCGCTTCCCTCTAACAGGGAGCGTGCCTGCACTGGCCATTCACAAATACCTGGCACGGGCATGCGCCCTGCTAGAGGGATGGCAGGGATGAGGCTGCGGCTCGTGCAAGCACCGTTGGACCGGGAAGCAAGGTAAGTGTATGGGGCGACCTGGGGGGTTTCACACAGCGGGGCATCCTGATTTTGGATTCCCCGGGGGGAGGGAGTCGATCCCCAGGCTGATTGCGGTGGGTTTTGGTCCACTTTAAGGCCTCAGCATCGTGTCTGAGAGACCATACCCATCCCTGCCTGGGTTTTGGTTTCACTTTAAATGTTTGGCAACATCTCTGTTTGTGGCAACTGGGAGCGGCCGCATTGCCCAGAAGCAGGCATTCCCCTGCCCCAGCCTATATGAATGAACCCAAGAAGGTAAATTTGTGGCGTCCCGGGGGGTGGGGGTGTGTTCACACATGTGGTTGCCAATATTTACAATGGCGAGGGAGCCAGGAAGAAGGTGAGTTCACACAGTGGGGCATCCTTATCTGGGATGCCCCAGGGGAAGGACAGTGGCCAGCCTCATTGGGTTTTGTTCCGCTTTAAATAAGCTACATATGAGTATAATGGTGATTAACAACAATTGCAGAGAAGTTGTTTATGAATAAAAACATCTTAATAAACGTTAATACAAGTATTATTGTGCCCATCTCATGTTCCCTAAGCCTTAGAGAAAATTCATTTTAATATAATGTCAAAAACTGGTAACATAGCAGCATGTTGATTAATATGTCCAGAGCTGTTTCTAGGGGAGGATGAGCAAGACCATTACCCAGGCCATTGAGGATGCCATCTTGTTTACTGCAGATGAGTAAGGGCCACTGTTAATGGTGCAGCTCATAAGACAGACCCCCCTTTTTTTGGGCTCATGGAGTCATGATAGGGGGCACTGTCTGATGCTAAGGTAGAGGCACAGCATGGCACATACCTGTATGGGACAGCAGCAGCACCATTGGATGGGGGGAGGAGGGGAGAACATTTTTTTCCTCCCGCACTCAGACCCTCGACCTTATGGGCTCTGGCGTGGTTGCAACCTTTGCACCCCCTGTAGTTACGTCCCTAATATATTACTACCTACAGCTGTATACATATGCTGTGAAACATCAGCTTAAAGTGGAACAAAACCCTGGATTTTGACTATACCCAGTTTTGTTCCCTGCTCCGGGGGCATCCCCGGGGTTACCCCACTGTGTGAACCCCCTCCTTTCCTCTTCCCAGTCCTATGGTGCATGATCCCACCCAGCAGGAACACGCAAAAAGCCCAAAGATGCAGGAGATGCGGCCAACAGTGTTTACATTGGTGAGGGGCATCCTAATCCTGGTTTTAGATTCCAGGGACATGCCTTGAGGGTATTGTTCCCATTTAATTGCCGTTTTCCACTCGCTGCTCTATGCCCGATTTTGGCTGTAGGGGCATCCCATGAGGGCAATTGTTATAAGGGACTTAAAGGAGCTCTATCGCAAAAAAATGGCCTAATGATAAAAATCCATATAAATATGCTGGATGGTGGGAGGAGGGGTCACTTATACTTATTAAACCGGACATTCAGCATGATCTAATGAAAAGCCCAACCCCTTAAAAAAACTATTCCCCAGCATTCTAAAATAAATACATTTTATGTTTTTAGTCACTTATTATTCTTTCCCCCACCGGGCTGCAACTTTGTTCAGGACTCTAGGATACGGGTGCCACCATCTTGACTCAGAAGCATCACATACTGAGCAGAGGAGAGTGGGATAAAGTACAGGGGACGGGTTATAGCAGAGCTGGGGTCAGGGAAAGGACAGCAATCCCAGAATGCAGAGCAGCACAGTCAGAAGACACTTCCTGTTTGCAGGCTGTCTGATGCTCCATGAGCCGCCATCTTGGATGTTTAAAGGCTCATAACATGCAGTAGATGCAGGTAGGATAATTTTTAATGTGAGCAATCTGTATGTACAGGGTGTGGGAAACATACAAGATATGCTCTTATTCAGGGTGAAGGTCCGCTTTAAGAATTATCCAGCCAGGCTTTTTTAATGGAAAGAAGAGGAAATTAGGACAGGGTCTGTCTTCCCTGATACACTCAAATTTGGCACTCCTGGATTTTATTTATGTCATGTGTATAAGTGACCCCTCCTCTTATTAACCAATGTGTTTATATAATTTATTAATAATATAATATACAATTAAATGGCCAGGCATCCTCATTTGGAGGGTGTACCCTTAGGCCCCACAGTCAAGTATACTTCATTTTTCCAGGCCAGGCCCAGAAACAGTAGCTCACATACTTTGGCAGCCAGTAATAGGGGGGCTCTTAAGGGTTCACATGGCCCTTGGGCAAGGATTTAGAAGCCAAGGGGACAGTCTTCACATTGGTCCCAAAACTCTGTGAGCCAGGAATCTTGGTGCCATATCCCATTACTGAAATCAGGAGGTCCATTAGATCAGTGGTCCCCAACCCTGTCCTCAAGGCCCACCAACAGGCCAGGTTTTGCAGATCTCCACAAAGATGCACAGGTGGAGTAATTAGTGCAGCTGCAGAGCAATAGAGCTGGCTATTTGGAGATCCAAAAAACATGACATGTTGGTGGGCCTTGAGTACAGGGTTGAGGACCAGGGCAGCCCACCGCTCCGGGCATGTGTACACTCACTGCACGGATGGGTTAAATGCGGAGGACGAATTCCTATGTGTGCGCAAGCATACAATGGCCATCTATGCATTAAAAAAAAAAAAAATAGATAGTTGGGTCCGGATGGATGATAGACAAGATTTAATACCATTACCTGACGTGATATTTCTGTGTACAGGCTCATCTCTTGCCTGGTATAACCCTAGACCAGGGTTTTCCAACCAGCGGTACTCAAGCTATCCTTGGGTTGGTACTCAAGGCCACCAGTGGTAAAAAGTGGTGGAGCATGGCGCTGCAAACTACTGCTCATATAGGATACACAGGGTGGCCAACTCATCAAGCTGCAGGTGTGGAGCATACTGGAATAACGGCAAAACTGGCAAAAGAGCTTGTGCCACTGTGGAGTACAGTACAAATTGCTTTTTAAAATGGTGGGAGTAGGGTGGTACTTGGAAAAATGGTACTTCATAAAAATAGGTTGGGGAACCCTGCCCTAGACCTTTACAAGGAGTCTTCCTCAACGCTTGTCGCAATAATAAACACCACAAAGCTGACCAGACTGCACATCAAAGGAGGGAAAAACAATGAATTAAAATGTATTTACACTTGTGTAATAAACCACATAATTACTGTGTGTGTTGCTAGAGGAATGCTAAGTCTGCCAACCTGCTGCCTGCCCACACCCTAGAAGAGCTAGAAAACATTTCTTTGGACCATTGTTGCCTGTATGTGCACCCAACACCTTTAAAAAGTGTTCATCCCCTTGGAATTTTTGAAGGTTTATTGATTGATCCACCCTCCTCAAAGCAGTATTTAGCAGAGGCACATTCAGACATAAGTCTATGTGGATAGGTTCTTGCAACTTCTTGCAAAACTGATCCAAGTTCTGTAAAGTCAAGTAGGGCGCACAGACTCCTTTGAGATTTGGACACTGACTTGGCTACTCCAGGACATTGGAGATGTAAGAATGTAAGCTGTTCCTGCTTCTGTATCCTGTATACCTAAAGTGGACCAAAAGCGCCACTGGAGTCTTTAAGACTGATTTCCTTCCCCCTTCCTTGTATTGTACTCTTCCTCCTTCTGTATCCTCCCTTATACCCTAATAGTTTGTAAGCTCTTCTCCTTCTGTATCCTCTCTTATACCCTAATAGATTGTAAGCTCTTCCCCCTCTGTATCCTCCCTTTTACTCTAATAGATTGTAAGCTCTTCTCCTTCTGTATCCTCCCTTATACCCTATTAGAGTGTAAGCTCTTCCCCCTCTGTATCCTCCCTTATACCCTAATGGATTGTAAGCTCTTCTCCCCCTGTATCCTCCCTTATACCCTAATAGATTGTAAGCTCTTCTCCTTCTGTATCCTCCCTAATAGATTGTAAGCTCTTCTCCTTCTGTATCCTCCCTTATACCCTAATAGATTGTAAGCTCTTCCCCATTCTGTATCCTCCCTTATACCCTAATAGATTGTAAGCTCTTCTTCTTCTGTATCCTCCCTTATACCCTAATAGAGTGTAAGCTCGTCTCCTTCTGTATCCTCCCTATACCCTAATAGATTGTAAGCTCTTCCTCCTTCTTTATCCTCCCTTATACCCTAATAGATTGTAAGCTCTTCCTCCTTCTTTATCCTCACTTATACCCTAATAGAGTGTAAGCTCGTCTCCTTCTTTATCCTCCCTTATACCCTAATGGATTGTAAGCTCTTCTCCCCCTGTATCCTCCCTTATACCCTAATAGATTGTAAGCTCTTCTCCTTCTGTATCCTCTCGAATAGATTGTAAGCTCTTCTCCTTCTGTATCCTCCCTTATACTCCAATACATTGTAAGCTCTTCCTCCTTCTGTATCCTCCCTTATACCCTAATAGATTGTAAGCTCTTCCTCCTTCTTTATCCTCCCTTATACCCTAATAGATTGTAAGCTCTTCTTCTGCATCCTCCGTTATATCCTAATAGAGTGTAAGCTCTTCTCCTTCTGTATCCTCCCTTATACCCTAATAGATTGTAAGCTCTTCTCCTTCTGTATCCTCCCTAATAGATTGTAAGCTCTTCTCCTTCTGTATCCTCCCTTATACCCTAATAGAGTGTAAGCTCTTCTCCTTCTGTATCCTCCCTTATATCCTAATAGATTGTAAGCTCTTCTTTCTTCTGCATCCTCCCTTATACCCTAATAGACTGTAAGCTCTTCCCCATTCTGTATCCTCCCTTCTACCGTAAAAGACTGAAAGCTGTTTCTGCTGTACTTCCAGTTATAACCTAGCACAGTGTTAGCTCCTCCAGCTGAAGGATCTATGATCATCTAGCTGCCCAATGAATTGATGATGATGGCCATAGTAATATTTAGAGACTTCATTTGCACACACCCCTCCTGGCCACCATGCTCATCCCTCAGCTTCTGTGTGACCAGTGAGAAGAGACAGTGGATAAACAACCCTCCACCCTACAGAAGTCTTCTACACCTGGCCTCAGGCAACATGGCCGCTGAGAGGTGACACAGCATGTCACATGACACAGCTCTCCCTGCCCCCTAGGGATTCCTCCAATGGCCGTGCAGGAGAAGGGGTGACGTCAACCGCCTCATGACTGCTTGTCATTTCCGCTGGGCAGAGAAGGGTTGGCAGGGGAGGAAGCGGATAACAGCAGCGGGCCCGGCGGAGAATTGGACCGGCCCGGGGTGCAAACGCGCACACGTTCTCTCGACATCCACTGACCGCCGGTAAGAGTGGCCTGGGAGGGAGGAGCCGCCTGTCACCATGGCGGAGCCCGGAAGGAAGAGAGGCCTGGGCTGGGGGGAGACTTCCACCCCCTCCCTGCTCCCCTCCTCCTGTCACCGGTCCCCGATCTGCTCTCTAATGCTACCCATCTTAGTGTCCCTATCTTTGTGTCGCGACAATATATGCGATACTGCTTTCTCCATCCATCTTTCTGCCTTTGTCTCGGCCTGTACATTTCATATCGCAACAATATGTAGGGTACTGCTCCATCCAACCTCCTCCCCCCCCCCCCCCCCCCCTATGTTCAGACCATCCAGCCTCCTCATCCCTGTGTTCCGAACACTATATGTTACATCGCTTCATCTGACCCGACATTACATGTCGCATTGATTAATCTGTCCCAGCCATTCCGTGCGATACTTCCCCATTTACCCAGTCATCCTTTTCTGTGTCCTGGACCTTTATATCTGCCCCAATACAATGTGTGATGCTGCTCTAGCCATTCTCCTTTGGGTGTCCCGGCCGCTATATGTGATGATGCTACAGTTATCGCGACATTGTGTGATACTGCTTCATCCATCCTCCTCACTGTGTCCTGGCCTCTATATGTGATTTCTCTTCATCTGTCCCAGTATTGTGCGTTTAGTGCTTCGTCCATCCACCTCACTATCTCCTGGAGATATATAATAGCAAAATTGTGTGGTGCTTCTCTATCCACCTCCCCCTGCCCTGGCTTTATATGTGACTTCATTTCATCTTTCCCAAAATAGTGTGATGCTGCTTTATCCATTCTCATGGTGTCCTGGTCTGTATATTTAATATCGATTTGTTTATTGCGACATTATGTGAGATATTGATCCATCCATTCTTCTCACTGTGTCCTGGTCTCTATAAGTGATTTATCTTCATATTGTGTGATACTGCTCTATCCATCCTCCTCCATGTGTCCCAGTCTTTAAATGTGATATTGCTTAATTTATCGTGACATTGTGTGATACTGCTCTATCCATCCCCCTTTCTTTATCCAGATTTTTTTATATGTAATATTGCTTCATGTATTGTGACAATATGTGAGATGGTGCTCTGTTCTCCTCCCTGATGTCTCCTCCTTTATCGTGAAATTATGTGGAATACTGCTCCATCAATCTTCTCTCCCTGTGTTCTTGCCCTTTATATGGGGTTTTGCATCGATGTTGTGTGATACTGATTAACACTCCTCCCTGCAATTGAATAATATTGCTTCATGTATTGCAATTTGCCTCATCCATGTATTTTCCTCTCTGTGTTCTGTACTTTATATATGTGATATGAGCCCCCCCCCACACACATAACTCATATCTTGACTATTGCATGCGATACTGTTTCATCCATCTCGCTTTGTCCCCACCATTATTTGTTATAGCTTTAACCCTAGCTAGCATCTGTCCCATTCTTTATATTATGTTGCTTGCTTCATCCATCCCTTCCTTAGCTTTTGTCTCAACTTTAATGGTTTGTGCCCCCCCCCACATTCTTTATATGTACCTTTTTAGATGTATTATTGCTTCATCCATCATTGCCCTGTGTCCCTACCATTATGTGATATTGTTTCAGACTAACCCCCACCTCCCCCCGTCAAACCTGTGTGCTGACCCTTATGTGGCATAATTCTTCATCCTCCTCTGTCACATATTTTGACCATTATATGTGATATTGTTTCTTTCATCCATCCTCCTCCCCCTTCTTGTGTCGTTACCATTTTTTAAAATTCTATTTCATTCATCTTCCTCCTTATGTGATTTTGCTTCATCCATATCCCCCCTTATATGTGTTACTGCTTCATCCTGTACATTTGTGTATATGTATATGTATAATATATATATATATATATATATTCCCCCCCTTATTCTGACTTGTGTATATTGCTTCATCTACCATTCTCCCACACTGTGTCCCAAATATGACATGCAGTACTGCTTCATCCACCCTTCCTCCAAGCTCTATGCTGTATTTTTCATATTTCATCCATCACCCCCCCCCCCTTCCCTGTGTCTCAATTATTGTTATATATGATTGTCATCCAAGCCCCCCTGTCTATTTTGCAAACCTCATCACTGACTTATATATCACTTTATCCACCATTCCCCTTCTTGTGCTTCAACTATTAAGGTATATCGACTCGCCCATCACTCCTTCCAACCTGTGTGATACTTTGGCTTGGTAATCCACTTGCGGCACCAGCATATATAACGGGGATGCTCAACCTTTTGAAGTGTGTGAGCCACTCAATCAATTTGGAAACTGGTCACCGGCCACAATGCATAGGTTCAGAATTTTAAATTTTTTTATTTTGAATAGCATACTGAAGATTTTCTCCAACAATCAGGATACCCACTGTCTATTCTTGTCCTTTCTACCATACCACCCTATTACCACCAATCCCCACATGCTAACCATACACATGCTGGTGGCCTCACCTCTCCAATTATATGGGTCACATATTTATAGCCCATCCCTCAATCAGCCCCAAATTGTAACTATATTCCCAATACTCAACCCATCTAAAGACATACCAATGATAACACATACAATTAAATATAGAAAAAACTGTTATGGTGTCCGATGTCACCCAGGGTGGTGTTACACTATAAATCACACCACGTTCCTTCAAGCCACCACTGCCGCCTCTATTTGGCAATGACCACCCTCAGTTACCACTCTCCTTGCAACCCCCTCCTCCTTACTGAGCCTCTGTTTACCTCTATTTGCTGGTTCCATTTAACTGTCCCACTTGCCGCACAGCAGGTCAGGGGCCATATCGGATGGCTCTGAGGGCCAGAGGTTGAGCATATGTTATGTATAGCAATACTAGTTACTGTAATATATAGCTTTCCATTAGTCCTTGTTTGGTTTTTATATTACACCCTTATCTGTCACACTGTTTCCCAGTGTATTACTCTTAAAGTGGACCAGAACCCACAGAGATCGGCCCAGGAAGCTATAAGATTCCTGGGCCCATCGATTACCCCCCCCCCCCCCCTTGGAAACCCGACTGGGGTGCTCCACTGTGTGAAACCCCCCAGGTCGTCACATAAACTCACCTTCTTTTCCGGTCCAACGGCGTGTGTGCGAGCTGCGGCCGCATCCCACCATCCCTCCCGTCCCTGGCAGGTGCCAGCGAGCTCTGATCCACTCGCCTTAGACGAAAGCTTAGGCGAGCTGACGTGAGCGGATCCGAGCAGGTGAATTGGATGAGTGGCCGCGCATGCGCTGTAGTGGGTGAGTTTGTCTTGGTGACCTGTCTAGTTTTAAACAAAAGACCTTAGATCGCTGATGTCACAGGAGACACAAGATTTTCTTGGAGGAGACACAAGATTTTCTTGGTTACCTTCACCCAGTCCAGCGGTGGCAGTCGCTTTCCTAGAGAACCAGGAGCTGTTCTTTCCCATCTCAGGCTGGAGGCATGGGTGCTGTGTATGAGTCGAGACCAAGGCCTCCCGTTATTGCCAACAAGAACCATGGCTGAGCTCATACAGTTTTGGCCTATGTAAGTGCAGCTCCTGGCTTCAGATACCAATGGTGGAAGAACAATCAGTGTTGCAGGACTGGGTGAAGATAAGCATAGGAGCCTCATGCACCCCTGATCTGAGGTCTGTAGTGGAAAGTATACAAAAAAATATTTTCACAGTAACCTCTCAACATGTACCCAAATTATGGATACAAGCTTCTACACTCACACCAGTGGAATTGTAGTAGCAATAACCTGTAATTCCAGCACAGACCAGCTTAGGGGACAGTCTGATATAATAGCTATATAGCTTGCCGGGAAGTGACACCCTTGCTGCAGGGTATATGGGTGACCCATCTCTCTATGCAGCATATTTATGCTCCTTTTTCTAAAAAGCTATTTTTTGCAGCCGAGTTTCTTTCACTTTTTAACCCCTTTTTCACTTACATAGTTAAAGATTGTGTTGTGCAAAGTGTACTTGAGAGTAAACCCTGTGCCTCTCCACCTAGTTTCAGGTTCCTCTAATCTGCAGGCTACACTTGGTAGATTGTAAGATAACCGTCAAAGAAATGCTGCTTTGTAGGCGGATGGGGGTGATGGGCCCAGCTGTGGATTGGTGTAAATGTATTATTGATGTGCAGTGGTCTGGCCAGGCTAATTGCATCCATATTACCTCGGTGACAATTGTTCTATCATGTCTCCCCCCCCCCCCCCCCCTTCCTGTTCTCTATTGTTCTTCCCTATACCCCCCATATGGTTCTCTATAGACTATTTCTGTGTTCACTGTGTTCTGAATATTCAGAAAGACAAATCATAATTTACAGCCAGATATTCAGGACACAAATTGGACAGCCCTTGCCTGTGTGCATTCATCATAAAAGAGCAGACCTAGAGTCTGAAAAGTTTGCCTAACAGGAGGATTTAGGTGTAAAATAAATTAGAGCTGGGCAGGCCTGGATTGTGCTTAGACCACAATGCAGCTCTAGCTACACTTAGCCCCATTGTTGGACCTGGTTCATGAATGTATTAGCCCCTTCTGGGACTCGCTGCCAGTGAGCTCTGAATTTAGTAGATACTTTACTTTTTCTTGTGAGATTCTGTATGTCTGAAGTAAAACCACACCTGCAGCTGCTGCACCCCCTCCCTCTTATAGGTGGTGTGCTTCTCTGCACTGTGTAGCAGTTTCCTTGCCCCATCGGATGGAGCTCCGCTAGCAAAAGGATCTCTCTAATGCAAAGCTCACGATGATAGATCGTGTAAAGTAAGTTAGGTTAATTTGGGGTAAAGGTGTTCCTGGGCCCTCAATTGTTCCCTGGCTTGAGCTTGCCATGCAGGGTGCTGTACTGCTGGAATTAAAAAGGTCGGGAGCCTTGGCACAGGTCCTCTTTAATAGGGTGACTTTCCTTTTCTCCTCAGATTAGTGGTGCGGCTGCAAATAAGATATGACAGATTCCCGGGCCGATCGATTCTCTCCCCCCGGGTCATCCAGAATTGGGATGCCCCGCTGTGTGAAACCCCCCCTGGTCGCCCCGTTCACCTTTCTTCCCGGTCCAGCGGCACATACATGGCCCACGGCCGTGTACCCGATATCCCTCTAGCGAATGGCGCGGGCATGCTTGCTATTAGAGGGAAGTGGGGGATGCGGCCACCAGCGTGCTCGGAGTCTAAAGCCAGCGGTGCTGTCCTAGATGGCATGACGTTAGCGGCTCCAATCGTGCTAATAGGACTAGCGGCCGTGCATGCGCTGTAGGATCAGGATGAGGTCAATTTTTTTGGGGCGATCTGGGGGGGGGGGGGGGGGGTTCATACAGCGGGGTGCCCTGGGGGAAAGGGCCAAAACCCAGGATAGTCAAAGTCCTGGGTTTTGGTCAACTTTAAGGCAGGCCTAAATTCTCCATTGTTAAGTGCCCATAGAGCTAAATGCTCCTAACATACCCCCTCCTGTCATCATACACACAGGTGGGGCTGCAGCTGTTTCCTGGGGTCCCATTTTATACAGAGCTCCATGAGGAAAAATTGTCAATTAAATGAAGTGTTCATACGGTTTAGATCTGTTTTTTTAATTGATTAATCTCCTGGCTGGAGCTCCCCTTGGGTGCTGTACTGCTAGAGCCTCACCATAGGTCCCTTTGTAACAGTGTGACTTTTATTTTCTCTGTAAACAAGATTAGGCCGGTGTGCTGGAATAATTGTTAGCTATAGTGAGCTATTAGAACTGCAACAAGGCTATTGGTGCATTCAGCAACCCCACTTCTATTCCCACCTCCATCTCTATTCCCACCTCCATCTCTGTTGGCTGAATATGCCCTACGGAACCAGAATCGGGTCTAGTTGTACCTCTCAAAATAAGAACCAGCAGTCAAAAATGACTGTTGGTTCTCTGATCCCTACAACAAGGTAGCATCTGTTTCCTGGATGCCTTGCACAATGCCCGGTACACACCTACTTTCACATTCTCGCAGTGTGTTGCCGCCCCACATGACAGCCAGTGAAGTTTGCAGGACAGCTTCCACAGTACTAATTGTGCGCCTCCAATGGTCACCGTTGATCGGAATCCAGTTTTAGCGATGAGGTAGGTTTTTGGCTTCTCCCACTGGCAATCAGAATTCTCCCTTAAGTTTATATCCCACACCTGCTCTCAGTGGGACCTCTTCCCTCCTGGAATTGCAGGCAGTGCTATGTGACCACTCCTCCTACCACTGGAGGGAGCTATGTGAGCGATGTGGCTTCAGTAATCTTCAGGGGACTGTCCAGGCAATTTGAAAAAGCCAGTGCTCCCCAACTTACCAGTTTGTGCGATCGGATTCCTGCACTGTCCAGGCCCTGTCTTGAAGCACTAACACGAGTGTCCATCCCTGCTGTTACCCACTCCATTCACTGTGAGGAGGGTGTGCTGAGGTCTTGCACTCCCCCCCCCCCCCCCCCACCCGGGGGACGGATGTTTTGTGATGGAGACTGCCTGTGAATAGAGAACAGGTATATGCGATGCAGGACTTAGTCGTGGAAATCTGTAAGTTTGTAGGGGAGAAAAGGGCTTTAGATTTTTTACATTGCCTGGACAGTCCCTTTGAAGAGGAATAACCACCTCCGTAAAGTCTGAAAGTTTCCAGGGGCGATGGTCTCCCTCTGTATGTGGCATTCCAAATTGGGATGCCCTGCTGTCACCTGTTCCTCAAGCCCACACATTTATCTGTGCTGCAGCTACATCCATGCTTTATCTCTAGCTTGGCGTTGGCCAGCATTTCTAAATGGCTAATATGGGCGTGCCACAGCTAAAAGTGAATGGGGATGCGTCTGGCAACACTCATTCCATTCAAATTTTTTTGCTGCTCAGAAAATCTGAATAAGATGTTGATTGGCTAAGCATTTCCCTGAGCCGTAGGAGCAAGGAAAAGGTAAGTTTACAGGCGGTCCCCGGAGATGCATGCAGGGAGGCATCCTAAATCAGGATGCCCCAGACAAAACCCAACATTGAAAATCTTTTGGTTTTGCTCCACTTAAACTCCCACCCCTAAGCCATTTTACTTCGGGATCCGTAGAAGGCCTCCTGCACCACACATAGAAACATAGAAGGTTGACGGCAGAAGGAGACCATACGGTCCATCTAGTCTGCCCTTATGTGTATACTGTATGTACTCTTTATCTTAGGATAGTTGTGTGCTTATCCCTGGCATGTTTAAATCCACTGAACTATCCAGGGATTGAGTCCTACCTTCAATAACTTATCTATGAGCTCCTTATGTGGTACAGTGTCAAAGGCTTTGCTAAAATCCAAATAGGCGATATCCACAGCACCACCTTCATCTAACACTTTAGTGACATTGTCAAAGAAATCAATAAGATTGGTCTGACATGATCTGCCCTCAGTAACATGATGTCACATGATGTCCCAGTGGTGGGGTTTACAGGAGGAACCTTGTGTGTTAAACTATTTGTCTAGCATTCCTCCCCCCCCCCCCTTTTTTTTTAATTCTAATTATTTAGATGCCCCTACAACTCAGATGTAAAAGAACTACAAGCACCAGCGTGCCTCTCATTCATAGGTACATTGAATTCCTGACTTAATCTCTGTTTATACCCTCTGCTGCTTTTCCAGACAGGCTGTCACCCCCCCCCCCCCGACTATCGACTACATGGCTGCAGCCTGGCTCCTTTATATTTTCTCATCTTTCTTAAGGAGCCTGTGACAAAAATAAACTGGGGAGTCTGTTTTGGAAGACCCTTTATTTCCTTGTCTGGAGTATTGCTTGGTTTACTGTGGATGTATGAACCTGGCCAGACCACGGCTAGCAAGACAGCCTTGCTGTGTGTAAACCCCCCCCCCCCCCCCCTCTCGCTGGGGCTGTGTACCTCTTCTGTGATCCACTAGTGCATGTGCGGCCGCTGTGTAGTTTAAAACGCTGAATGAATTGGATAGACAAGCATCTCTTCAGCCTCTCGCCTCTGGCTGTGTGAACCCGCACCAGGCATGCACACAGGCCTGGCGTGCAGCTGCATCATGGGACCGCTGGAAAGGTAAGATACCTGATAAAACTGGCGCGGGTTTACGCAGTGAGGCATCCCAATATTGTGTGCCCCACATAGAGGGTTATCACCAGCCCTAGATTCCTATAGACCACTATTTTTCTACCTGCGGTACTTGTAACCCAGGGGGTGCTCGGATAAGTTCAGGGGCGCACCTACACTGGGTATAAGGTGTGTCTGGTGTGTTATTTTAACATCACAGCATTATGGCCTATTCCCTTAAAAGCGCTTAGATGCGTGAACCTACTTATTTTGGTAAAATGTATAATGTATCCCATCCCTTGGCGATACTTGGTTGTAACTTCCTATCGCTAGGGGGTACTTGGCATAAAAAAGTTAAGACCTGCTATAGACCGGGGGTACTCGACCACTTTTAAAGGTTCATATACAGGCATCTGGTGAGAGATGAAGGTCCGGGTGGAGGGCTGTCGTGGAGGGGGTGGTTAGTTAAAAATCAGTGTACAGGGTGGTGCTATAGATTCCACAGGCAACAATAGCTGGGTTGGTTTGGCAGAGCATGGATGGATGGGGGGGACAAAGCTGAGGGGACAGGAATTGATGAGGCAGAGATGGTGGGATAGGGATGTATGGGGCTGAGCTGGGGCAGTGGCACAGGATTGGATGGAAGAGATAGAGAAATTAAGTTTGTGTACCTTGCAATCCCACTTCCTGCCCGTGCAGTACTTCATATTGCAATGCTAGGTGCCAGGCAGCATAGTCATGACACTGGCATAGGGACTAAGCACTACATCGCCGATCAAGTAAAGGGGGCAACACAGAAGCAACTGAGTGCAGGGCTGTCAGGGCAGGGGTCCGCGTTTGACCCTGGTCCGCCAGTTGAGTACCACTGCTATAGACTCTAAGCCTATTTAAATATAGGACTCTTGCTCTTCTTTAAATCTGCATTGTGAAAGCAGGCGAGTACCCCATCCTTAGAATGGGCCTTCTGCGCTGGTACATGGTGTAGGTCATTGAAGTTTTGACCCCCCCCCCACAGAGACCAAACCCCACATTCTTATGTAGCATCCCCTGATCTACTTTACCTGTGAAGAGTAGCTTCCGGCAGTTTTCGCTGCTCTTGCTTTACTCTACTCCCAGATGATGCCGCCTGTTTTACATGTAAATCCCTGCCACCTAAAGGCATTGCCACTGTTGTGAGTGGCAGTGATGTCCTTGCCACCCCTATGTAATAACCACCTGCCATCTTTCAGAGAGGCACAGCAAAAAAAGCAGTGTTCCAGGAAGATTGGGTGAAAATACCTATTTCTAGTTTTACACCCTAGGAAGGGAGTAGAGTCAGGGGCTTTGCCCAAATGTGTTTCACAAGTTCAGTGGGTTTTCATCCATTTTAAGTGATCTTTCAGTGTTATTTGACTGAAGGGTCAAATAACATGATGGATTTAGTAGACCCTTAGGGCTGTATGACGGGGAACAGCTGCATGCTGTACATGCCTCCTATTGGATCAGATGTGGCTGCTGCGCACTACTAGGAAAAGGTAAGCATCTCTCTAATACAGGGCTTGCTGGTGGTAGGTGAGGTTATTGTCCATGAGGAACAGCACCCTCTCTGCCACAGAATATTCATGGATGTTTTAGGTGTGCTTTGTGATTCAGGAACCAGCAGCCAGGCTTCCAGTGCATTACTGGCACTGCTTCTGCTACGCAGTGTAAGAGTTCACCAGGGCTGTGGAGTCGGTGGATAAATGTTCCGACTCCTCAGTTTTTTGTACTTCCGACTCCGACTCCCCGACTCCTCTGTATTAATATGTAAATGTATTTTATACATTCCTTGAAGGAGAGAAAGGCAACATACATGTCATTACTTCTAGCAGAGAGAGGTAGTTGGGCAGAAGCTGCCTTCTCCTTTCTGTGTGCTGATCTGCTGAAGATAGGGCAGTGGGAGGATCCAGAAAGGGGCCTTTATTATAAAACATGATTTCCCTAGTAGAATCCCATAGTCATGTTTAAAGTTTAAAGTGGACCAACACCCAGGGGTGATCGTCTCGGGAATCTATAAGATTTCCGGGCCGATCACCTCACTCACCGCGGGACATCCGAGATCGGGATGTCCCGCGGGGTGAAACCCCCCAAAAAAAACCCAAACTCCTTACCTGATCCGCTGCCGCTGCCTCCCGCGCGCCCCTCTAGACGTGCCCGCGCCGGCCGTCTGTGAATGGCCGGTGCGGGCGCGCGCACGCCGAGAGTGACGCGCGGGAGACGGCGGCGGACGCGCTGTCTTGGACGCCGCTGTCACCCGCTTGGACGTCGGCGGGGATTGGACGGCGCGGTCACGTGGGAGCGGGGAGAGGTGAGTTTTTTGGGGTTTCTGGGTGGTTTCAGAGAGCGGGACACCCCCCATCGGGGTGCCCCGCCGAAGTGGACCAAAACCCAGGATAGTCAAAATCCTGGGTGTTGGTCCACTTTAAGCTAACAATCGAAGTTTACAAGTTTTTATAGCCTTTTGCTGAATGACAGCAGTTTTTCCAATGGTACAGCTTCAGTCTTGAACTATTGATCCTCCATTCCCTTCACTTATACAAGTGTCTCTAGTCCTGCAAAAAACATATTTACTTAATCCCTTATCAGTGAGAGGCTAGGTTACCCATGGGTTCCCTGTAACAGCAGAACACAACACTATGCAAAGTATAAGTATTGCCGCTTCTAATTGTGCGTTGTGTGCCATATAGTGAAGCACATGAAAAGCATGCTTCTTCACGGTCCCTTAAAGTGGACCAACACCCTCCCATGATCGGCCCGGGAATCTATAAGATTCTTGGACCGATCAGACCCCTGACTGCGGGGCACCCCGATCGGGGGTGCCCCGCTGTGTGAAACCCCCCAGAAACCCTTAAATCCCTACCTTATCCACGATCCAGCGGTGCCCGCCACCGCCTCCCGCGCGTCCGTCTAGCAGGACGCGCACCCGCGCCGGCCGTTTGTGAATGGCCGACGCGGGCGCGCGCCCTGTAAGAGTGACGCCCGGGAGGCGGCGGCGGGCGCGCTCTCTTGTCCCTCGCTGCCTCCCGCTTGTCCGTCGCTGGGGATTGGCAGCGGCGGTCACGTGGGAGCGAGGAGAGGTGAGTTTTTCAGGGTTTCTGGGGGGTTTCACACAGCGGGGCAACCCCGATTGGGGTGCCCCGCCGAAGTGGACCAAAACCCAGAATAGTCAAAATCCTGGGTGTTGGTCCACTTTAACGCGTTCGTTTTGCGGTTACGTGAGGCACTGCATGCGTTGGTCTTTATTCTTACAATAGAGAAGTCATTAATTATAACTTTTTGTGAATTGGGACATTTAAACTGCTAAATCAAAATTTAGTAGGAGTCAGAGTCGGTGCATTGTTTGCCGACTCCGACTCCAGGTACCCAAAATTTCCTCCGACTCCTCGACTCGGACTCCACAGCCCTGGAGTTAACTACCATGATAATGAGCGTGAGTCTATCCATTATCACAGGCACTTGTTTTCCCACATACTACATGTCAGCAGTTGTTGTCGTAAAAAAATAGAGAACTTGGCGTTCCTTTTCAGGTCTCTGCAGAGAAACAAGTTTGCACTGAGGCCTGGAAGCTCTCTCTGCACCAGTGTGTTGGGACATCTGTCTGTTATTGCTGTGCCAGCCCAGGATGCCCTGTCATCTGGTTTGATGAGCTTTCTTATCATTGCTCAGCTCCTCTTGGCAAGCCCATAAACTGATTTCCTAGGCGCTTTCCTAGCATGCTGCTTCAGGGCACTACAGATTCCTGCAGCCCCACATCCAGTGTGCAGACCTATTGTTAGGGACGGCGCCCTAAAGGGGTTGTAGGTCTGCTTTCGAACTGGTCCACCATAGAGTCTAAGATTACAGTACCAGGTTTCAGCATTTTGGATGTACCGCTGGGTAAAACTTTGGGGATCACCCATAAAGGCACCTCAGGACTCGGTCCTACAGTAAATCCATTAGCACTGTGTGCTCCCCTTCCAGCATATTTGAATAACTGGCAGTGCATGCGTGTAGCAGAGGGGTGTGTCTGGCAATGGTTTACACCCAGAACATACAGTGACTTCTGATTAAATGAAATCAGGATGCCCCTGTCATGAAGACCAAAATCCAAACAAGTGACACTCCTGGGTTTTGGTCCAATTTAAGCATAAATGACCCCTGCCACAGCTGGGCATACATGGGTCGCCATGTGATAGGGGACCTGTCTATTGGCAGTTTAGGTCAGGTGATCTTGATTAAACCACTGATAATGTGTGGCAGTTTGGGTGGCAAAAAGAAACCTATCCTGCATTGAGGGGCCTCCCATCCGCATCACTGTGATGCAGTCCTGCTTTAAACCATGCTGCGTGCATTTGAAGGCTAGAGTTCTTCTTTTTAAGGATTTTTTTTCTCACTATATATTTTCGGGGCCTTGTGCTGCCTTGTTCCAATGCAAACATAGAAACATAGAAGGTTGATGGCAGAAGGAGACCATACGGTCCATCTAGTCTGCCCTTATGTGTATACTGTATGTTCTCTTTATCTTAGGATAGATGTGTGCTTATCCCAGGCATGTTTACATTCACTGACTGACGATTTTTCAACTACATCTGCTGGAAGTTGGTTCCAAGCATCTACTACTCTTTCTGTAAAATAATATTTTCTAACATTGCTCCTGATCCTGATCTTACCTCTGACTAGCTTCAGGTTGTGCCCCCTTGTCCTATCATTAAGTTTCTTCTTAAAAACACTTCCCTCCTCAACGTGGGCCCAGATATACACTGCATTTCAATGCCATCAGCTCTGATAGCTGGCTCACACTCGCTGATAATGTGGCGGCACTGCATCCAATCAGTGTGGGAAGCCTGTGCCCTCATGCCCTTTATCAGTATGCTGCATTGTCTGCAGAAGGAGCTGCAGCAGTGGTCTGTTTCTGTCCCCCCATTGCTGGTCTAGGAACACTTGTCCTCTTCTGGAGCTGATGGCAGTGAAACCCGTTACGGATCTGGGGCTGTGTCGGATCAAGTGCAAGAGCAGGCAAATACTAAACTAATCTTTAAGGGTAATGTAACAATCTGTTCAGCCATTGGCTGTGCTTTGATACTTGGTCTCAGCCGGAGCACACCATAGGAGCTTTTTGCTGGCAGGCAGACTTTTAATGAGAAAACGATGAGCAAGCAAAATCAGAGGGCTCCTCCTGATGTGCCGCTGAATACAGGAAGATAACATGAGTCCTCATTAGGAGTAGTCTGCCTGCTGTGCTCCATTTGACAGAACTACAAGCTCCAGCATGCCCTGTTCAGACATGCAGTTACCCAGAGGCTGACAGACCAGTCACACCTTTAGGTGCAGTAATCCTTTGTGTACTTAACTGGATACAGGCTATTTTCTTTTTGCGTCTCAGGAGGACTATTCTCTTCTGCCTGTTGGTGATATATGATCTGTCCGGCAAACCTCTGTGGCACCAGAAGGTGCTGATTGGATCGCTGTTCTTGGGTGCTGCCAAGCGACTCTAACCACATCAGGTCTAATACCAATCTGCTGGATAGCAAGATGAAACCACGTTTACAGGAATGAGACAAAAGCAAGGGTGACTAGTTTTTGAATCTACCATTTTACTTTCACGAGGGAGGACTGCCAAATAGGCTCTACCAATCAACTGGCATCAGTCAGTTAAAATATGATTGGAGATCTTACTGCACCCCTGGGGCATCCCTCTTTGTGATTGACACAAGCCCATGTCAAATCCCATTGGCTGCAATTGAGGTAGTTGGGAGGTTATACAAAGCCTGGACTTCCTCTTTAAAGGAGCACTATCACTAAACTGTAATATTAAAAATCCATATAAACATGTCGGCTAATGAGAGGAGGGGTCACTTATACACCCGAACCGATTAAACTATTATTCTCTCATGGTAGGAAAAAATCCAGGGGTGGCAGGTTTACCGGTAGTATATCTGGGGTGTCAGAACCTGTTACCCCTGATTGTATCTTCCTTCCATTGAAATAATGAAAAACAAGTCTGGCTGTATATTTCTTGATGCTGGGTGTATAAGTGACCCTTCCTCCCGCCATCCATTATATTTATATGGATATTTATCATTGGGACATTTTTTTTCATGATGGTGCTCCTTAATTGCCTGAGCTCAGTTGGGTTCAGGAAAGTGGTCAGTGCACCCACCTGGAGAACCTGAATGGTCGCCTAAGGAGGGGGCTGCCGTAGGTGTGTAGTGTTAAAGTGTTAAAGGGGCCTGCCAGAGCGGGGGAGGTTACTCCCTACCTTGCACGGGATCCTGCACTGTTCTCACGGTGCTTTGGGTCATGCAATGTATTGGTGACTTGTCATTCTCGGTTCCCTAAATGAAAATTCTTCCTGAGAGAACCTTCACATTGAGATGCATGGATGAGTCATGCTTTGCTACTGAGGAAGGGAGAGTTCACTAGGACTTATTAGAAACAGCCCATCACAGCCAGCATGTGGAGAGCAAAATGCAGGCCAATGTAACTTTTTGCCTGTAATGTACCATTAAAAGAACATTCCAAGCAAAGGGTTAAATTAGCCTGATTTCTGCTCTCCTCATGGTGGCTGTCATGGATGGAAAATTGTTCATCCTTCATTTAACCTGCTTTCTATTAACACCCAGTGGACTATATCCCTTCTGCAGGGCCTCCTCAACCGCAGATGGCTCATCTGTGCATTTGTCAGTGTCTTGGTCCCCTCAGAAGTCAATTCATTTTGGAGACCTTGAAAAATGAGTCGGCAGAAGGGAGTGAGTTCTTAAGGGTTAATCAGGGAATTACAGATGCCGCCCCTGACAGCACAGGGCAAGCAGCCAGCTAATTTAACCCCTGCCTGGGATGTCCCTTTTTAAGGTTTCTTTCTAATATTTTACCAATTGAGGATGGGTCAACAAGTGGACCTTCAGTCCGGCCCTGCGGTCATTGTGTTCTCAACAGCCTCCCTTGTTGACGGATAGATGCAGTGTAAAAGCCATGCCGAGCCCAGGATTGGGGCATGGGGGGCGGGGAAGACACATCAAACGACACAAGCCAGCCAGTGCGTCCCCCAAATTACTACAAGCCCTTGTGTCACAGGTTAATTGGGCTAATGGTCAGATGTTCCCCAAGTCCAGTCCATTTGTACCCAGCGTGCTCCTCAGCTGACCATTAACATTAGTTTATGCTACACAAAAAAAAGCCATTTTGGGGGTTCCAAGCCCATTTATCTCACAAAAATTCACGCAAATGCGTTTCAAGAAACATTTGGTAAGTATCAAGGCAAAAATTACTGGTAGTATCAAGGCCTTTTGCCTTGATACTTACCAAATGTTTCTTGAAACGCATTTGCGTGAATTTTTGTGAGATAAATGGGCTTGGAACCCCCAAAATGGCTTTTTTTTTTTTTTTTTGTAGCATAAACTAATGTTAATGATCAGCTGAGGAGCATGCTGGGTACAAATGGACTGGACTTGGGGAACATCTGACCATTAGCCCAATTAACCTGTGACACAAGGGCTTGTAGTAATTTGGGGGAAGCCCTGGCTGGCTTGTGTCGTTTGATGTGTCTTCCCCGCCCGCCATGCCCCGATCCTGGGCTCAGCATGGCTTTTACACTGCATCTATCCGTCTTTGTTCACACGTGCTGTCCCTCCCTTGTGACTAGAGCAGCTGATCAGCCACATGATTCACCATTCAGCTCAGGCTGGGGTTTCTTGGGTGGCTGCATCATTAACCCTTCCATTGCTGTGTCCTGAGAGATCTCCACGCAAGGTGACAGGATGTTTGTTTTTTTTCTTTGTTGCTCAGTGGGCATTGCAGCGGCTTTTGCTGATATATTCACCTGTTGCTGTGTACAGAAGATATGCATGGGATCGTCTGTGTTTTGAAGCGGACCAAAATCCTCTGTTACAGCTGGGTGCCGGCCAAGGGTTCTAAACTAACCTCACTTACCCGTTCATACCATCTTGGTTACTATGTACTGTAGGTCTTGGTAGCTTGACTTTGCTGAAGCTCTAATTTTACTTAGACCCAGAACTGGCTTGGGAAACAAGTGGGTGGATAGAGTAAAAATGATCCCATACCCATTTTGGATGTGGGGCCGCATTGTGATTGGCTCAGGGGGGGCTTCCAGGTTGCTGGAGCCCACCCACACATAGTGTAAATCCAGTGAAGGGTCACCGTTTTAATTTAATTTAATTTTAATATCCCACTTTTATAATATTCAGCTGCTGGAATGGGTGCATGCATTCTATCTAAAGCAGAACTTTACTTGCAAATGTGTGCCAAATGTGTTCCAGGACCTGGAACTCACATACAATAAATTAAAGCAGACCTTCATCCTGAATAAGTGCCTATCTTATATGTACATACAGATTTTAAAACATTAAAAATCCTCCTACCTGCATCTACTGCATGTTATAAGCCTTTAAACATCCAAGATGGTGGCTTATAGAGCATCAGGCAGCCTGTAACCCGGAAGTGTGTTCTGACTTTGCTGCTCTGCATTCTGGGATTGCTGTCCTTTCCCTGACCCCAGCTCTGCTCTGTCTGTGCAAAGCACAGCTATAACCCACCCCCTGCACTTTTCTCCCCCTCTACTCAGTATGTGATGCTTCTGAGTCAAGATGACGGTGCCCGTATCCTAGATTCCTGAACAGAGATGCAGCCCAGTGGGGGAAAGAATAATAAGTGACTAAAAACTTAAAATATATTAATTTTAGATACTGTGGAATAGTTTAAGGGTTTGGGCTTTTCATCAAATCATGCTGAAGGTCCTGTTTAACCTAACCTACCCTTTCCACCATCGGTGAGACATGCTTACCTTTCCCTTCACCCGCACACAGTGAGAAGTGGGATGCTGCTGTTTGCCTGTCCTCTTGCCCAAAGCTCTTCATGGGGAAAATGTGAATATATTCTAAATTGAAGGTTCAATGGCAACTGGAGTAGGTGGACCTGGACCCCTACCTGGCACAGAGCTTCCAGAGAGTGGTTAGGTCTGCTTTAAATAATTGGGTGCAGTCATATGACCTTTGTGTTGGGAGCTGTATAGCATTCCAAGCTATATAAAATATATAAATAAATATTGGCTAAACCTTTAGACTTTGTGTCAGGAAGAATGTGTCGTTTCTTGTTTGGGTAACCGTGCTGTGCGTGGCGTGCGTTGTGTCTAACCACAATTTGGTCTCCAGTGATGGTGGAGTTTCTCTTTCCTCTATTTTCATGTGATTTGGGTGAGTCAGTAGCGAGGTTTGCATGGTGTGGGGACGGCCTCTGTCGCTGTCTCCGCTTGCTGCGTGTGCATGACGTGATTAGCAGTTGTCCCATCTGAGTGCGCAGAGCACCTTTTTTGTGGCCGTCTGATTATGTCATGTTAACCGGGAGAGCTGATCCAGTGACGGTCACACCGACAGGAGACTCTATTGATAGACAGGATTGCTGCTGTTTACATTAAAGAGAATTTCCCCCAGGTTGGCTGTTCTGTAAAGGAAAGCCCTATGTTTTATCCTTAATCTGCCCTCTGTTCTGTCCTAAAACCATTACGGTAACTGTTGGCTTATTGCTTAAGGTTGTTGTGTACCCAACAGCTTCCATATCCATTATAAAGTGATCCTGAAGTCTAAAAAGACACATCCTGGCCCTCACCATGTTTGTTTGTCTTTTAATATTGTTCCTAGGAGGCATCCTGATCTTGGGCTTTCTGTATACTTTTAAACATTGAATGGCTTCTAGGGACAAAACTGATCCTGACTTTTCAGGTAAATTATAAAAAACGCTATACTCTCCTTTTCTCCCACGCAGACCATTATTCCTGCAGCTGCAGTGCTTCCCTGATGGCTGGGTGCAGGTCCTTCACCGTCTGGTGGAGCACATGTTTTTGTCTCTTCGACGTGGAAGCGCCCCCGGCCTTGTCACTATGAGCTGGCATGCAATGAAAAGGCGTGAGTTAGGGCTTCGCACGCCCCTCTCTATTGCAGGTAATAGAGGGTGTCAGCTTGCTGTGATTGATTGCGGGGTGTTTCGGAAAAAAAGGAAAAGACGCGTGAGGGATGTGGATCCAGCGATCAGGTAAGCGCTGAATCTGTGTAGTAGGAGCGATGGGCCAGTTGGGGGGAAAAAAGGAGAGTATAGTGTTTTTTTTGTAATTTGCCTGAAAATTGACTAACTTAGACTAATTCCACTTTGCCTCCAGTGATCAGATACTCTCAGAACAGAAGGAGACTTCTTGCTGCTGCAGGAAACCCTTTTACCATGTCTCCCAAGGTTACCAATTTATTTTCAACTTGAACTCCGTAACATAAACCACGAAATACATAAATGCATAAAAATACAGTTGACCAATAATGAGATGGGTAAAACCTTCTCATCCCTGACGTTTTTGTTTCTTCATGGGGACCAAATCTGCATTCAATAAATAGAAAATTGAATAATAAATGAATAAAAACATAAAATATATTAATTTTAGATGCTGGGGAATCATTTTTCTCAAGGGTTTGTGCTTTTCATTAAAGTCTGAGCTAGTTTTGGCTGAAGTAGGTAGAAAAGTAGCGACTCCAGCATAGGTATTGTATACACAATGTAACCACCACAGTTTATTTAAATAACACGCAGGTAGGATGATTTTTAATGTGGGCAATCTATGCTTTATTCAGAGTAAAGGTCCGGTTTAATCTGAAATAAGTGTACAGCATTTTCGATCAATGCTGGCCTAGCTGCTGTTGTAATTGGGTATTTAAAGTGTCAGTCAAGGCCCCTATACACCAGGACCCTCCCTGGTACAGATCTATAGGCTACTTTTTCCCTGTACTGCAGTTTAATAAAATGTGTAAAGTAGCATTAGTTTACGCAGGATGGGTAATAGGGGCAAGTCATACCCTGTGCTACCTGTTCCATGTTTGATTGCCACATGTGTATCTCCTAGCTGTAAGCAGACCTCCAGAGGTGGGACAGTCATGTGTGTCAACAGCTTTCGTTTCAGGTTGATTGCCCAATTCGCAGACCTGCTCTTGTTTCTTGGAAATGTTGAGAACACTCTGAGCCCATGGTCACACACTTAATGACACAAGTAAAGCCTTTGAAGAAATCCAGCTTAAAGCAGACCCGAACCCTTACTTCCATTTTTAAATCCTTATTTAAAAAACATGAGTGGTTTTATAAATAGGGTGCACACATAAAAACGTGTCTAAACACTCCCTGGCAAGTCTGTGCTGGTCTACAGTGTAACTATCCCATACACCACCAGGAAGCCCTGCATTGCAGAAATACTGTTTCCCCTATTGATTGGGGGACAGGGAATCTCCACACACATGTGGCAGCTGCACACCCCCTCTAATAGGAGACATTCAGTACTGCAGCTGTTTCCTGTTCTCTGTCATACAGATGCTAACCCTGTACCCCATGCCCTGTTTTGCAATACTTGGCTTGGAGGTGTGGATGAGAGACCTGAGCCATGTAAGCTCTCTTTGTATTGTTTTCATGACATTCTTGGGGCTGTGTGCATCCACCTGCAAAAGCAACTGGTCGGCAGCAGCCTTGTGGAGACTCAATCCGGCAACGAGGGCAAGTATGGGGGGGGGGGGGTGGCATTCTCCTGTCCCTGTGCAGAGTGGATGCCCCCTACTGCCAACCCGTGACTGTTGGTCCTCTTATATCAATATGGATATAGAATTTACAATTTATTTTTATATCCAATTGTGTCAACTGACACTTTTCTGGTTTTGTACATTACCACAATGTATTTATACAAAACAATTCAGATGCAGTTAAAGTTCAATCTTTCAGCTTTCATTTAGTGGGTTGATTGAATAAAAATGTGAGGAACTAAAGCAATTTGTAAATTGTTTGAAAACCCTTTGTTGGCAATGACTCCCTGAACATCACCAGACTCGTTTCCTCCTTTTTATTGCTCTGCCAGTTTCTTGTTACTGCAGTTTCTACTTTCAGTTGCTGTTTGTGGGCCTTTCTGTCTGAAGTTTAGTCTTTAACAAGTGACATGCGTCTCAATTGGATTGAGATCAGGTGACTGACTTTTTTGAATATTTAAAGTGGACCAACACCCACGGGTGATCGGCCCGGGAATCTATAAGATTCCCGGGCCGATCACCCCCCACCCCGCGGGACATCCGAGATCGGGATGTCCCGCGGGGTGTAACCCCCCCAAAACCCCCGAAAAACCCTACCTGATCTTCGGCGCCGGCCGCCGCCGCCTCCCTCGCGCCCCTGCAGGCGTGCGCGCGCCCGCGCCGGCCGTCTGCGAATGGCCGGCGCGGGCGCGCGCGCGCGTCAAAAGGGACGCGCGGGAGGCGGCGGCAGCCGCTTAGACGTCCTGGAATAGAGCTTGTACGTTGGCGCTGGGAGCGCGGAGAGGTGAGTTTTTCGGGGGGTTGGGGGGGGTTTCACACAGCGGGGCACCCCGATCGGGGGTGCCCCATCGAAGTGGACCAAGACCCAGGATAGTCAAAATCCTGGGTGTTGGTCCACTTTAAGAATATCTTTGCTTTAATAATCTTCTCCTCCTAAAGCTTTGGCTTTATATTTTGGGTCATTGTCCATCTGTTTTATGAAATGCCGACCAATCAGTTTCGTTGGATTTGAGCACCTGATCTCATCCCGCTTCCTGTGTCACATCATCAGTAAACACTAGTGACCCAGTGCCACTGGCAGCCATGTATGCCCAAGTCATCACACTGCCTCCACCATGGATTACAGATTATGTGCTATGCTTTGAATCATGAGCTGGACTACGTCTTCACTATGCTTTATTTCCATCATTCTAGAAGAGGTTGGTCTTGGTTTCTTCCCGAACTGTGCCGGCTTTTTTAGATGCTTAGAAGTCCTATCTAGCCTGAGGCTTAGGAGTGGCTCACACCTTGCAGCAAACCCTCTGTATTTAATTCCATGCAGTCTTCTCTTTCTGGTAGATTTGGATATTGATATGTCTACACCCTGGAGAGTGGAGGTCACTTGTTTGGCTGTTGTGAAGGGGGTTCTCTTCACCATGGAAATTCCATGGACATTCAGGCCTTTTGCCATTGAGTTCACTAGTGCTTTCTTTCTTTGTACCAAACTGTATGATTTGCCACTGCTAATATTGTACCAATTTCGTGGATAAGTTTTTCAGTTTTCACAGCTTAAGGATGGCTTGTTTCGATTGCATGGAGAGCTCCTTTGACAACATGTTTTCTTCACAGCAAATTCTTCTAAATGCAAGCACCACACATTACATCATATCAACTCCTGGCCTTTTATCTGCTTAATTGAGAATGACATAATGAAGGAAAAATGCACACCTGCCCATGAAACCGCATTTGAGCCACTTGTCCAATTACTTTTGGTCCCTTTTAAAAACAGGGTGGCACATGTTAATGGGAAAAATGTGCCAATATTTTATTAAATGCATGTTCTTATACATTGGTTACAATCAGTTGATACAGCAGAGTAATTTCTAATCCAGTGTCCACAGCCCGATCAGTGGTGTAGGGAGTTGGTGTGGGTTCTATTGTCTTGTTCCCAAGCACACAGTCAGCCAAGGGCTATTGAAACGCTAATCAGTTTCAGCAGCTATTCATAGGCTAATCACTGCATGCTGCCAGGGTGGGGGAGGAGGGGGAAGAGGGAACAGAGGCAGAATGGCAAGCAGGCTGTGATGGTTCAGTCCTAGCATGCTTGTTCTTGCTGAGCTGACTTATGGGGGGGGTAGATCTATAGACCACCAGTCGAACCCTATGATTGGTGGTTCATGGCAAAGGAATGCAGCGGGTGTGCCACTACTCTTCTTCTTATTTCTCTTTCCAGGAGCACCTGTGCCCTCATGAAGAGAGGTGAGCTGCTGAATGTTTGTTTATGCGCTTTGCCTACAGAGTCCCTATAGGTGTCCATGTATACAGGAATCCTAACTGGCACAAAGTTTCAAATAATGGTATACGCTAGTCAAAAAATGACTGGAGGTCCACTTACAGCCCCACCCATGGGGCTTTTTGTTAGAGAAAAGGAAGACCACAAGTGGGCAAATGTTCCGCCTCCTACTTTAGTTCGCCGTGCTCACTTCCACCCCATGTAGTAAACCAGATTGGTGAATGCGTGATTTAGTGGCCAGCCATGGTCCCCTGATGGTTTCAATTTTATGCTGAGGGGCATACCAAGAGAGTATGCTGCAGATTTGCCAGATATCTCCGAGAATCAACCCACAGGAATTTCACTTTCCCGTGTGTTTCTCTCGGTGGGGCATCCCATATTGTGATGCCCAGCAGTGTGTATCCTCCCAGGTTGCCCAATTCACTTACCTTCCTGTCGTTCCCATGGTGCAGGCTCAGCATGAAACAGAGCATGCTGTTTGCTAAGCGGCGCGCTCAATTTCTCTCGGCTCCCTTCAGCTCGGTCAGTGGCTCAGCTGAGCATAGCTTAAAGGAGCACTATCGCAAAATTGTGTAATATTCAAAATCCATATAAACACGTCCGCTTATGAGAGGTGGGGTCACTTAATACACCTGAATGGAAAAAAAACTCCCTCCAAGCTTGTGGTTTATTCTCTCATGGTAAGAATAAAATCCAAGGGTGACAGGTTATTTCTTGGATATTTCTTGATGTCGGGTGTAAGTAACCCCTCCATCGCCATCCAGCATATTTATATGGATTTTTATCTTTGGGCCATTTTTCACGATCCACTTTTAGCTAGTGTAAACTGCACACACGGCTAGGGGGGGGGGGGGGGGGAGAATGCAGCCGTGGTGCTGAGACTCAGCGAGTGCTCCTGGAGAAGGTGAGGGGATCTGGGGGGTTTTACTCGGAGGGGCATCCCAATTCAGGATGCCCCAAGGAGTAAATCTCTGACTGCCTTGGGGCCTTTTAGACTCCAGGGCCTCTGAAGTTCCTTTTAAACATAGGCCTGCACAGATGGGCACTGGGCTCTTCTGTACTCAGTTGTTGGGGATACAGGTAATAAGTCGGGTGGCGGTGATGGAAAGTCACCCGCTGTCATAGTGGCAGGTAATGTGCTGCCCCCCCAAACCTTTGAATTAGAATAGGGGTGCCCCCTATTTGTGTAGGCCTTTTCATTGGTTGTATAGGTTAATTGTTAGGCGTCCTCTGGAAGAGAGAGGCTGCAATATTCTAAGTGTGCCATACACTCCACTTCGATCTTCATGACATGTGGGTAATCTCCAGTAGAGGGCGAACTTGTGCAGAGATGAATATGCAAAAAAAAGTCCCTCCCGGTCCATATATACCTGGGACCTCCCACCAATTCCCATTTCCTTCTCTGCAGGGAAGGCGACAAGACAGAAGATGAAGACTTCTTTTACTTGCAGGTAAGTTGGGCCCGCGCCCGGCCGTTTATTGTCCCTATTGCTGCCAGGACCCTTTCTAAATTGTCCCTATCTGAGCCTCTCAGCTGAGGCTGCGGGTCCTGGTGAGGGTAGGAGCACCCTATGGGTGCGGAAGGAGCATTGCTCCACCGTGAGACCTCATTATGGAGTAGGCGGTTACCCAGGTTTTGGTGATCCTGGTGTGGGATGCCCCGTACCCACATGCCTGTGGCCCTTTTAATAAATATATAATATATTGGTGTGGAACCACTGTAAGTTGTGTGTGAGTTGGTGTGGATCACCTGGAAGTTATTCCTTGATGAATTGGTGCTGTTGCTTGGCCTAGCCTGCTGTGGTTTCTCCTGTCAGCCTGGGGAGCTTCTCTCCCTCAGGCTGTGTTTAGATAAGGGGGCCGGGCTCTCAGCGCGGCCGCGGTAGCCCCACCCCCTCGTTTGGCGCGTTTTCTGAAGGACCTCCCTGGCCAGATCCGCACTGCTGGGAGGGGGGCAGGGCCTGGAAAAGCGCGCCTTCGGCGCTGGCCCGCCCCCCTTCTCTTCCTGACCACCTCAGAGACGGGGGCCATCTTGCTGCATTGCTGCTGCTGCCATTTCTGGGGGACGGTAAGGGCCTGGTGGCCACTTCATTAGTTATTTGGGGGTTCCTCTCTGGGGGGGGGGCCCTATGGTACAGGCTTATGCTTTTTTTGTCATTTTGGTATTTGTGTATATATATGTATGTATTTTGAATGATGTTGCGCTGTATAGTAACTGATATGCCTTATTGTGTGTTGCAGATTGCTTCGTAATAGTGCATATTAAGGGGTTCCTCCTGGTCCGGGGGTCCCTAGTGTTAAATTGATCACCTTAAATCCTCCCACCGGGACTTTTAAGGGGCATCCCGGGTTGCTTAGGCATAATTCCCTGCGGTCTTGCGACTGACCACAAAAATCACCTTATGGAGGCTCCGCAGGATACTGGGCTCGGGCTCCCTCTGGGACAATCCGGGCCATGTGTGGGGTGTGGGGTATCCCTTACGGGGGAGAATGTGCTGATTTGTATACCATGTGCACAAAAGGCCATACGCGGCAGTCCGGTACCCAGCCTTCTGGGTCGGCTCCTCCCGCTTCATCGCCTTCCCCTCCCCGCCTTATCTGTACCCCAAGTGTCATTGGTGCCAGCGGGAGTCGCACTCTGATTTTTGTACTAGGTTGGTCAGCATCAAGAAATTTATTGTTAGCATGGTGGGCAAGAAGGCCCAGGCTAAAAAGAGACATTTGTCGTCGGCCCAGCCCTTGTGGGATGTTGACGATGATTCCATTGATTTGTCGGATTATTCCCCTTTACAGGAAGGGGAATTGTATGTGGAAACGGAGACTATGTACAGTCTGGTGATGCTGATGTCGGGCAGGCGCTGGGGGATGCCGTTGATACAGCCACTGTTTTGTCACATCTATTGGAGGTGTTGGATATTGACCCGCCTCCTCTCAAGAAGGGGGAATTTTTGGGGCCCGCAAGCCCCGTCTGGAATTCCCTACCCAGGGTCATTTTGATGCGCTGATCCTGAAAGAATGGGAAAGGCCCAGTCGGCTTCCTGGTGTGCCTCAGGGATGGGATAAGAAGTATCCTTTCCCGGTGGAGGCGGTTAAGTGATGGTCTACTCCTCCCGAGGTCGATGCGCCAGTTTTGGGTTTGACTAACTCTTCTGTGCTGAACACCCCTGACGCCACTTCCCTTAAGGATGGCGAGGACAAGCGCCTTGATCAGATGGCATGTCACGCATTTGCCAGTGTGGGCTCGGCCCTGCGGCCTGTTTGTGCATCTGCCCTAGTGTCGCTTGCTACCAGGTCTCTTATCAGGGACTGGTTGAATGACGCTCAGTTTGATCCGGCTAGCGATGAGTTCGCTACCCTTAAGAGATGTGAATTGTTCATTGGTTTTGTCTTGGCTGCTATGGAAGATTCTATTGTCATGTGTAGCAGGACTTCAGCCCTATTGGTGGCTATGCGCAGATTGGTCTGGCTCCCGACAGTGGACGGTGGATTTTGGGGCCAATAAGTCGCTCACAGCTCTTCCCTTCTTGGGTACGCGGCTGCTTGGAGATAAATTGGATGCTGTTGCTAAGGGAGGTAAGTTACCTCAGCGGAAGAAACAGCGCCATCCCTTTCGGGGGGCTGGCTCGTTCACTCCTTCCTTTCGAGGGGCCAGAGCGGCTAGAGGTTTGGCCTTCTCAGGTGGCAGGGGCTCGTCCTGGAACAGGGGCAGAGGTCGGGCACGCCCCGTGGCTGCCTGGGGTTCCAAGTCCAAGCCCGCAGTTAAACCGGCTCTGCAATGAAGGGGCGCCCTCACCCGCACGTGTGCGGGGACGGCTGCGGCTCTTCTTCCAGGTCTGGTCCCAGGAGGTCACAGATAATTGGATTTTGGAAGTGGTCGCCTCTGAATACAAACTGGAGTTTGAGTACTCGCCGCCTCCAAGATTCTTAAGGTCTCGGGTGCCCTCGGACCCTCGAGCTGCACAAGCTCCTGTTAGCAGTAAAAAACCTTCTGGACATGGGAATTATTTGCCCGGTGCCTCAGTTGGAGAGAGGCAGGGGTTACTACTCCAACCTTTTCACGGTTCCCAAAAAGGAGGGTTCGGTGAGACCCATTCTAGATCTCAAGGTTTTCAACAGGTTTATCAGAGTCAAAAAGTTCCGCATGGACACTCTGCGCTCGGCTATCAATTCCCTTCGCCAGGGGGATTTTATGACATCCATAGACATCAAGGATGCGTATCTGCATGGTCCGATTTTTCCGGCGCGTCAGATTCCTCCGGTTTGCGGTGGAGGATCAACATTTTCAGTTTGTTGCCCTTCCCTTCGGACTGACCTCGGCGCCGAGGGTCTTCACCAAGGTCTTGGCGGGAATAATGGCTCTGCTCAGAGCTCAGGGCATTCGCATTGTGCCTTATCTGGACGACCTGTTGATCTCCGCTTCTTTCCTCCGTCAGGCGGAGCTGGACACCCACCAGGTGGTGTCGACTCTGGAGAGGTTCGGGTGGGTGATCAACCGCCCCAAGTCTTCTCTCTCCGTCACGCCCACCGGAGCTTCGTCAGGGTCATGTCTTTTGGTATTAGTGAATCCTTGTAGTGGTTAGTAGGACGCCGCCAATATTCAGCGGCAGTGCACATGCTTAGATGTATGAACTCTCTCCAGCCATTTTATAGAGTTTTCCTGTCTCCCAGGGTTCGGCAGTCCCTTTGGTGGCTGGAGTCGAGCAACCTGTTGAAGGGCAGATCCTTTCTGGTCCCTTGTTGAGAGACGGTTACTACGGATGCCAGCCTGTCGGGCTGGGGAGGTTATTGGAAAAGTCATCAGTTCCTGTGGGGTCCTCAGGAGGCTCACACCCCCATCAATGTCTTGGAGCTCAGAGCCATCTGACTGGTTCTGGCACGGCTGACCTCACATTTACAGGGTCTACCGGTTCAGGTTCGTCTAGACAACCGAACGGCGGTAGCTTACTTCAATCACCAAGGAGGGACTTGCAGCAGGAGTGCCCTCAGGGAAGTCTCTCTGATCCTGCACTGAGCGGAGAGCAATGTTCCTTGCATTTCGGCAGTCTGCATTCCGGGAGTGGAGAACACGGAGGCGGATTCCCTGAGCAGGGGATCCTCTCGCCAAGGAGAGTGGTCTCTCAACCCCGAGGTTTTTCTGGATCTTTGCCGCAAGTGGGGGACTCCGGAGGTAGATCTCTTTGCCTCGAGGCACAATCACAAACTTTCAGCCTTTGTGTCTCTTTCTCAGGATCCTCTATCTCTGGCAGTGGATGCCTTGTCCCTTGCTTGGAAGGATCTGGGTTTTCTTTACCGGTTTCCGCCCGTCTCCATGCTGGGCAGGGTAGTTCGCAAACTGGTTCTAGAAGGGGCGCCAGCAATTCTTGTGGCTCCAAGGTGGCCAAGAAGGGTTTGGTACGCAGACGTTGTAAGGCTGGCCGTAGATCAGTACCGGCTTCCCATGTTGCCGGATCTGTTATCTCAGGGTCTACTACTTTACCCCAATTTACAAACGCTGGCTTTGACGGCTTGGCTGCTGAAACCTTCATTCTGAAGGAGGAAGGTTTGTCTGCGGCCGTTGTCCAGACCTTGATTAGAGCTAGGAAGCGTTCCTCTTCTGGCATTTACTATAGGACTTGGAGGTCCTATATTGATTGGTGTGAGGCTAGGGCCTTGCCTTGTAGGCTGTTTTCGATTCCTAGGATTTTGGAGTTTCTTCAGCATAATCTGGATCTTGGGTTCCAGCTTAGTACTTTGAAAGGACAGGTTTCTGCTCTGTCGGTTTTCTTCCAGAGGTCTTTTGCCTTACACTCGCTGGTTAAGACCTTTTTCCAAGGGGTCGCGCATGTGCGGCCCCCTCGGAAGGCTGTGGTTCCTGTTTGGGATTTTGAATTTGGTTCTTTCGGCTCTCCAGGGTCCTCCTTTTGAGCCGCTACAGGATATTGCTCTTTCGGTTCTCACTCAGAAGGTGCTTTCTTGGTGGCTATTACCTCTGTTCGGCGTGTCTGAGTTGCCGGCTCTGTCGATTCAGGCCCCTTACTTTGAGAGACGCCAGGATAAGGTGGTTTTTCATTTTAAGCCAGATTTCCTTCCTAAGGTGGTGTCTGCTTTCCACCTCAATCAGGATATTCTCCCTTCCTTGTGTCCTAAGCCCAACAATGACAAGGAGAGGGTTCTGCACAATTTGGGCGTTGTTCACTGTGTGAAGTACTATTTGGTGACTACTTCTTCCTTCCGCAAGACGGACGCTTTTTTCGTGGTGCCCTGCGGGCCCAGGAAAGGTTTGGCGCCTGCTAAGTCTACGATTAGCAAATGGATTCGTCAGGCCATTGTCTAAGGGGAGGACTCCCCCTTTTAGGGTCACTGCGCTCTCTACTCGTGCTGTTGGTGCATCCTGGGCTTTTCAGCACCAGGCTTCTGTTGAACAAGTTTGTAAGGCTGCTACTTGGTCTTCCGTTCATACTTTTTCCAAGTTTTACAAGGTTGATGTGCGGGCTTCAGCGGATGCTGTTTTTGGCTGCAAGGTTCTGCAAGCTGCAGTTGGTACATTCTTTACTGTTTCTGGTTCCCACCCATGACGGACACTGCTATTGGATGTCCCAGATGTCATGAAGATCGAAGTGGAGTGTATGGCACACTTAGAATAATACCGTTTTGTGAGTACTCACCTGTAAAACGGGTATTATGAGTGTGCCATACACTCCACTTCGCCCCACCCCCTTTTTCAGGTATTCTGGAGCTTTTATATGGTGAACCATTAGTTTTGATTGTTAAGGTTATAATTGGTTCTTCCTGGTCCCCTTACTGCTTTTATACACTGGGAAATTGGTGGGAGGTCCCAGGTATATATGGACCGGGAGGGGCTTTCTTTTTTTGCATATTCATCTCTGCACAAGTTCGCCCTCTACTGGAGATTACCACATGTCATGAAGATCGAAGTGGAGTGTATGACACACTCATAATACCCGTTTTACAGGTGAGTACTCACAAAACGGTATTTTTGTAACCTTGCAATTTGCAATTTGTAATTGTAACTGTGAAAGTTTGTGATCATAAATAAAAATGTATTAAAAAAATATAGGGGTCCCCTGTTCCCCTGACTAGTGCAAGGTAGGGAGAGTAAAACATAGAACGCGACACACAAATATTTTATTCTAATTTTACGTTATTATCCTATCTCTTGTTGGCTCCTCTACTGCTGGCAGAAGTGGTCAGAAGGGTCAAGACGAGCATCCCCCCCCCCCTTCCTTCCAGTATGATGTTCTACCTTCACCCTATTCATTACATGTACCCCCCTGGCTATCTGTGGCTATGGTTAATTGTCACAGGACCTGTATTCACCCCTGGGGGACTTGTGGCAAAGGGCATGGGAGCAGATGTCCTGGCATGGCCAGAGGCTGGCCTTTCAGTCCCCCAGCCATAGGGAACCCAGCCCCTATGCCTGGTGTGTGGGTCGGTAGCTTCAAAGGAGGAGGGACTTTGCGTGGCTGGGCCATAGCAATGGTGCTTCCTCGATGATTATGCAGATAATTTGCATAAGGGCTAACTCTAAGCGCAATACTTGCTTGCATCACAGTGCCCAGGCGTTGCCCGCATGCTTAAAAAATGGTAAAACTTTAAACCCCAATATTCTGACCATTTTTTTTTTTTTATCAATTTTAAAACGTAAACAAAAACAAAGCTTCATATTTTGAATGCCTAAAACTTTGGAGTGAATGTAAGGAATGATTCACATCCTATTGAGCAGGCTTCTAATTGGTCTGTTTGGAAACTGTGATAGATGGGTGACGGGGCTGTAGACGGGTTACTTAGGGTTATGGCTGAACAGCAGCTGACTGTACCGGGCACATGCTAATTACTGTGACACATTCCGGCCTTGTTTATCTGTATCCAGCCTGTGACTAGCTTGATTCGGATTGGGTGCGATCTGCTGCAGGGTATTTTATTTTTTGCTTGCCTAGGTGGATCAAATGCAGGAATCGATCAAAGAGCTCTCCTGAGGTGTGGCTTGATTTAGGGTTCCCAACAGTGTAGTAAAATGCCATAATGCAAACTGGGGAATAGGCTGAAATACTTGCTACTGGATATCAGTGCCACAATTTAAATTCTAAAAGATTCCAGGGCCGGCTGCTGGCTTTCCCCCAGGGCATCCCAAATCCGAATGCCCTGCTGTCTGAAACGCCCCAGGGCGCCGGTAGTCTCTTGCCTTTCCAAGGTCCAATGGCGCATGTGCGCCCTCTTGTCCAGTGAGAGCCGCTTGCTATGGCTACATCATTTAGCAGCAGGCTGTCATTGTTTTGAATAGGGAATGAGCGCTCCTCTACATTGTGCGCACGCTCCTGTCCCAGCCAGTCAGGTAGGCTGGGGCGGGAGCGCATGAGGCAGAGGATGTGGCAGTGTGCGGCCCCCAATTAAAGTCAATGAGAGCAGTTTGCCAAAATAGCTAAACACCATAACCGGCTCTCATTGGTTGAGTGTCTGCACATGCGCCTTTGGAATGCATAAGCGGTGAGTTGTTTGGGACTTTCTGGGGCGTTTCAAACAGTGGGGCATCCTAAATTGGGGATGCCTGCGGGGAATGGAACAAAACCCGGGTAAGTCAAAATCCTGGGTTTTGTTCATTGTAATTATTGCGAATCGCCTATTAATTTTGAGTCTAAAAATACTCCTCCAGGAGTCTGGGAGAAGTGTTTTTTACTCTTCTGGAAAAAATATAGTGTAACCCCTGTGTGGTTTATAGATTCAGTCCGGTGATTGGGCCACAATTTTTTTTTTTAATTTCCACAATTTTTTCCTTTTGTTTTTCTGTATATGTGTAGCAGCAAACCAAATTCATTTTCTAAATAATGGCACGTGGAAGATAACTTAGAAGAAGCTGGTAGATTGATGTCTGGCCAGTAGATGGCCCCTTTTTCTGAACACTTTGGCTCTAATGGCTGCTCTTCTGTTGCCTTTACATTAAGCCCGAGGCTGAAGGTGGAGGATGAATAATTGATTTCATGTAGTGCAGTCCTGTTCAGCCTTTCATCTGATGTTCTGTCGCTGTGTTCTGCTGAAAATCTACATAATTACATAATGCGTTGTCCAGTGAGCAGAGCCTGTGTTTGTATGTTATAAAAGCCTCTGTTTCCCAGCAACCATCCACTGATTTTTTTTGACTAATTGACTAAAATCTATATATTAACCCCCTTTAAAACTGGTTTTTAACCCAAATTCGTTAGTTCATCCCATGTGTTTATGCATCGAATACCCAGATGAGGTTGCTTGGTGGGGGCGGGTACTAATGCTAATCGCCTAATTTTACTCTTTATTTCTCACTCCCGCCACCTTCTCTACTAGCTAGACCAGTGCTTCTCAACCTTTTTTATGCCAGGTACCCCCTAGTGTCAAGAGGTTCCTACCAGGTACCCCCTAAGGAGTGATCAAATATAAATGGTACCACAATAAGTAGTCCACAGGCTTCATAACCCTTTTAAAGAAAGAAGGGATAATGTTTAACTGTCAAACACCCCTTGTTGTGACCCTGAACACCACCTGGGGTACATGTAATGCAGGGTGAGAAACTATGATCTAGACCAGGGGTACTCAACCTCTTCTTGTAAAGTTCCATTTAAAAGCATCTGGTGAGATGTGAATGTCTGGAAGGAGTGTTGTCATGAGAGGGTGGATAGATATTGGCACGGGCGGGGGGCCTATATATCCCCTATGAAAAACTGAAAAATTAATCCTTTTGGGCACAGGGGGGTGGCCCCACAGAACCTACAGCTTTGGCACACTGCATTTACCCCCCTTGCGTTCTGTGCAGACAGAGTACAGGGGTGGACTAGGGCCAAAAATGTTACTGGCAATAAGGTCTGGTAACAAGGAAGGATAGATGGCGCTTGGTGGAGAGGGATAAATGGGAGAGAAGCTATTCTGAAGAGGGATGGATAGACAGAGGCTGGGGATTGGATGGGAAAAACTGGGAGGACAGGAATGGAATGGGGCAGAGCTGGGGGGGGGCAGGGATGGATGGGGCAGAGCTGGGGGGGGCAGGGATGGATGGGGCAGAGCTGGGGGGGGGGCAGGGATGGATGGGGCAGAGCTGGGGGGGGGCAGGGATGGATGGGGCAGAGCTGGGGGGGGGCAGGGATGGATGGGGCAGAGCTGGGGGGGGGGCAGGGATGGATGGGGCAGAGCTGGGGGGGGCAGGGTTGGATGGGGCAGAGCTGGGGGGGGGCAGGGATGGATGGGGCAGAGCTGGGGGGGGGCAGGGATGGATGGGGCAGAGCTGGGGGGGGCAGGGATGGATGGGGCAGAGCTGGGGGGGGGCAGGGATGGATGGGGCAGAGCTGGGGGGGGGCAGGGATGGATGGGGCAGAGCTGGGGGGGGGCAGGGATGGATGGGGCAGAGCTGGGGGGGGGCAGGGATGGATGGGGCAGAGCTGGGGGGGGCAGGGTTGGATGGGGCAGAGCTGGGGGGGGGCAGGGTTGGATGGGGCAGAGCTGGGGGGGGCAGGGATGGATGGGGCAGAGCTGGGGGGGGGCAGGGATGGATGGGGCAGAGCTGGGGGGGGCAGGGATGGATGGGGCAGAGCTGGGGGGGGCAGGGATGGATGGGGCAGAGCTGGGGGGGGGGCAGGGTTGGATGGGGCAGAGCTGGGGGGGGGGCAGGGTTGGATGGGGCAGAGCTGGGGGGGGCAGGGATGGATGGGGAAGAGCTGGGGGGGCAGGGATGAATGGGGCAGAGCTGGGGGGGCAGGGATGAATGGGGCAGAGCTGGGGGGGGCAGGGATGAATGGGGCAGAGCTGGGGGGGGCAGGGATGAATGGGGCAGAGCTGGGGGGGGCAGGGATGAATGGGGCAGAGCTGGGTTGGGGCAGGGATGGATGGGGCAGAGCTGGGTTGGGGCAGGGATGGATGGGGCAGAGCTGGGGGGGGGCAGGGATGGATGGGGCAGAGCTGGGGGGGGGCAGGGATGAATGGGGCAGAGCTGGGGGGGGGCAGGGTTGGATGGGGCAGAGCTGGGGGGGGCAGGGATGGATGGGGAAGAGCTGGGGGGGCAGGGATGAATGGGGCAGAGCTGGGGGGGCAGGGATGAATGGGGCAGAGCTGGGGGGGCAGGGATGAATGGGGCAGAGCTGGGGGGGGGCAGGGATGAATGGGGCAGAGCTGGGGGGGGGCAGGGATGAATGGGGCAGAGCTGGGTTGGGGCAGGGATGGATGGGGCAGAGCTGGGTTGGGGCAGGGATGGATGGGGCAGAGCTGGGTTGGGGCAGGGATGGATGGGGCAGAGCTGGGGGGGGCAGGGATGAATGGGGCAGAGCTGGGGGGGGCAGGGATGAATGGGGCAGAGCTGGGGGGGGCAGGGATGAATGGGGCAGAGCTGGGGGGGGCAGGGATGAATGGGGCAGAGCTGGGGGGGGGCAGGGATGAATGGGGCAGAGCTGGGGGGGGCAGGGATGAATGGGGCAGAGCTGGGTTGGGGCAGGGATGGATGGGGCAGAGCTGGGGGGGGCAGGGATGGATGGGGCAGAGCTGGGGGGGGGCAGGGATGGATGGGGCAGAGCTGGGGGGGGGCAGGGATGAATGGGGCAGAGCTGGGGGGGGCAGGGATGAATGGGGCAGAGCTGGGGGGGGCAGGGATGAATGGGGCAGAGCTGGGGGGGGCAGGGTTGGATGGGGCAGAGCTGGGGGGGGCAGGGTTGGATGGGGCAGAGCTGGGGGGGGCAGGGTTGGATGGGGCAGAGCTGGGGGGGGCAGGGTTGGATGGGGCAGAGCTGGGGGGGGCAGGGTTGGATGGGGCAGAGCTGGGGGGGGCAGGGTTGGATGGGGCAGAGCTGGGGGGGGCAGGGTTGGATGGGGCAGAGCTGGGGGGGGCAGGGTTGGATGGGGCAGAGCTGGGGGGGGGGCAGGGTTGGATGGGGCAGAGCTGGGGGGGGGCAGGGATGGATGGGGAAGAGTTGGGGGGGGTGGCAGGGATGGATGGGGAAGAGTTGGGGGGGGTGGCAGGGATGGATGGGGAAGAGCTGGGGGGGGGGCAGGGATGGATGGGGCAGAGCTGGGGGGGGCAGGGATGGATGGGGAAGAGCTGGGGGGGCAGGGATGAATGGGGCAGAGCTGGGGGGGGCAGGGTTGGATGGGGCAGAGCTGGGGGGGGCAGGGTTGGATGGGGCAGAGCTGGGGGGGGGCAGGGTTGGATGGGGCAGAGCTGGGGGGGGGCAGGGTTGGATGGGGCAGAGCTGGGGGGGGGCAGGGATGGATGGGGAAGAGTTGGGGGGGGGCAGGGATGGATGGGGAAGAGTTGGGGGGGGGGCAGGGATGGATGGGGAAGAGCTGGGGGGGGGGCAGGGATGGATGGGGCAGAGCTGGGGGGGGCAGGGATGGATGGGGAAGAGCTGGGGGGGCAGGGATGAATGGGGCAGAGCAAGGGGTGTGTACCTTGCAATGCAACCTTCCGTCTGCATTACTTCATATTGCAATGCTAAGTGCCAGGAAACCATGATACCGGCAGGGAGACTAAGCACTACATCGCCGATCAAGGGGCAGCTCTGAGAACCGCAACACAGAAGCAACTGAGTGCAGGGCGCATTCAGACCCAGGTCCACCAGTTGAGTATCGCTGATAAAGACAATACTAATAATCATGACTCATGTCACAAAGCCTTTTCTTTTCTATTTTTGTTTTATTGACATTCTCAATCCAGACATCAGTTAAAGTGGAACAAATCCCACCAGCGGCCAGCCTGGAATCTAAAATGTTCTAGGGCAGGCCCCTGGCTTTTCCCAGCTGTGTGAACCCCTCCGGGTGCCCATAAAAACTCACACTTCCCTGCTCAAAAGGCGCATGCAATCCAATGGGAAGCATGCACTACCGCAGCTCCGGCGCACCTGTCCCAGCCATTCAGATTGGCTGGGTGGGAGTGCATGAGGCTTGGGGGATGCACACGCTCCCTGTTCATTTTCATCGTAGACATTTGCCAATTACGTAGTCAAGGTAAAGGGCTCGAGAGCATGTGGATGCGTCATTGGATTGGTGTAAGGTGAGTTTTAGTGAGCTTTCTGGGTACACAGTAGGGCATCCCAATTTTGGATGCCCCAGGAGCCTGGAACAAAACAGAGTGTCAAATACCTGGTTTTGTTCCACTTTAAAAACGTGTTATTTTAGCTTTTTTATAGCTCTATTATAACCTATTTACAAAAATGAGAGTGGTGTACTCTCTTTTGCAAATAGTAAATACTTATTCTACAATATAATCTGGTTCAAATGTATTAGGTTATCCTTATCAAAGGATTTTACTACTTCCCCATAGTGGTATGATTTTTCACTTTGGCTTCATTGGCTAACAGCCAGATTTTCCATAGAGGAAAATCAGGGGGGACTCCTAATAAGATAAAATAGAATATATCAATGCCTGGTTTTGTTCACCTGGTATTTTTGTGTATCACATGTATCATTCAGTAAGTAAAAAATTAAAGAACAAGATGTGAGCAAAGAGGAAGTTGTCATATGAAAACCAAGTGAAGATGAAGAGGCAACATGGTTGAACAGTGGTTAAAGAGAAAAATCCAGTAATGTCCAATCAGGCAAATCCATTAGTTAAAATTTATGGATAGTGGGACAACATAAAGTGAAGGCTTCACCCGAGGCACTTGGAAAGGTGGCGGTTTTCCTTGGTAAATGAAAAACGTGCATGAAAATATAAAAAAAAAAAAATAGGACATGTGCATGTGATATCCAGAAATACTCAGTGGACATAGTAATATCATCTTGCATCTTTTATTAGTAGTACCATCTATTGGCACCTGAGGAAGCTGGTGGTTAGTGAAAGGTGTTGGGAATATATCAAGCCAGAGTAGACAATCGTCTTTCTACGACTGTGGGGAAATAGTAAAATTCTTATTTTACGCATAGCTGTATACTATATGGATGTGTGTTTAACGGTTATGTCTTGCTTAAGGCAATGTCAAAAAAAAAAAATATGAAAATCAATTTTAAAACAAGCGAAAATCTTTGTGACATATGTATTGCCTAGATCAGGGGCAGGCATCCTTTTGGCAAACGCAGGCTACTTAAAGGTTTTGGAACCTGGTTGTGGGCCACAATGAATAGGCTTGGATTTTTTTCATTTGGAATAGTATAATAAAGATTTTCTACAATAACCAGGATACCCACTGTCTCCACAAACTCCACTCCTATGTTCTTCCTCCACAGCCCTACATTCATATATAACAATCCCCATATACTAGCAATGCACGTTCCAATTGGCTGACCTCTCTGATAAGGGTTCCTTATTCATTGCCCTACCCCATCAGTCCCACATCTTAACCATGTTCCCAATACTCAACCCAACTAAGCTCCCACCAATGCTAAGCATACAATAAATAGAAAAACTATTTTACCAAAGATTTCACCCAGCAGCAGTATTGTACAATCAATGTCGGTCAAGCACCGATATCCCCTCTATTTACCACGCCCGCTTTCCCCACAGCAGGTCAGGAGCCACATCTCATGGCTCTGAGGGCTATCTAGGCCACATTCTCAACCTGTACACACGTAGCCAAGATGGGTGAGGAGCAGGTGGCTGAAGTGGGGTAGGATAAAATGATTTGTTTAAAATCTATATAACTGCTGCAGCTGGCCTGTTGACCAAAGGCCACCTAATTTATTTATGGTTATCTCAGGACTGTGCCTGTCTATACAGGAAAGATTGGTATTGTTGCTGTGGACTGGGGACCTTTATGATAAGGATCCATACCCTGCTTCTAGAGTTTGAAGATGGTAAAATAATTAGTGCCTGTACTTTGCCTGTAGAAACTGAAAAACTAGTGCCAATTGTTTGCTAAGGGCACAAGGTAGGTACTTTTTTCACAAGGCTGGCATTAGTAGTGGGCTAAATGGAGCAGTTGCTCAGGGCCTCATCCCTAAAGTGTTCTACTGCCTGACCCACGTTGCAAGCTGCATCTGCAAGACTCCAGGGCCTGAGGCATCCCAATTTGGGATGCCCTGCGGCATGCAACACCTGAGGTCTCCAGATCTCCTGGGAATTGCTGCCTATCCATTCCCCTTGAGACCAGAGAGCCTGACCACCTGTGATTGGTGTCATCCCATTGGCATGGTCTCCTATCCATTCCCCTGAAACCAGTCTGTCAATTAATCTTTCTAAAGATCATGTTCTCCCTAAATGTGGCTATTGTAGTATAATGGTGTTTTTTCTGTCCTATCAGTCTGTAGCTTGTCTTTTTATTCTATAACAGTAATATGTCACTCTCCTGGCTGTAGTCAGCACTATGATTAGGAGGGGACTGGATTTCCCAGCAATTGCTAAGCTTTCGTAGCCATTCTTTCCCCACCTGACTGCACCAATCATTTCACATTCCAGCCATACAGGTGGAACCACTCGAATGTGTAAAGATGTGTTTAAAAAATAAAGAGGCTCAAGTGGTCTTAAATTGGCTGGGTTGTGCATTTCTGTTCTTAAGATGGGCTGCCCATAATAAATGTAAGCACAAGGGGCCCTGTTGGGTACTTTCCTTCCTCGAGCAGTGGCCAGGTTACTGCCAGATCAGTGTGTCTTATATTTGTTTGGAGTTCCCAAATGTCCAGGTAGGAACTGAAAGGTGGCGGTACTTAAAGTGGAACAAACCCAATGCTGCGCCGGACACTTGCCTTTCCCCTCGGGTGCTTTGTGAAGACCCCCCTCCTTTTCTGGCTCCCTCGTTGATTGTAAATATCAGCGGCTGCATATATTCTTAGTATACAGTACGTCCTGTTCCAGATAGATTACTTACACTAGGGTTATCCTCCGCCAGATGGCGCTGCACTGCAGAGACATGTAAAACGGGCTCCTCCCAGCCCCTTAAATACCCCGGGACCTTCCACAAATCCCCAGATTTCTCTGCAGTGCTTACTGCGAAGACATGAAATTATCACTCTGTCGCAGGTGAGCGGGGCTATTAGCCTGCGGCCCTGTTGGACTATTCCCACCCGTCCTTCGTGTGATGTGCCTCCCAGCCTGGGCTGCGCTGGTCGGGTGAAGGTAGGCGGCACCATGTGTGCTTAAGGAGCCCTGCTCCACCGCAGTCCCCCACCAAAGGGTAGGCGGTATAGGCTGATGAGCCTTTATGGGATGCCCCTCCTGCATTATTGTCCCATGCCCCGGTAGCGGTGCGCCCGGTACAAAGGGCCGCCATCCTCCCTTATTCTCCCTGTAGCCTTCGGGGGGGGGAAAGAAAGGGGGGGGGTGGATGTCAGTGTATTGTTATTACGTGCATATGGCCTTTTGTAATGTCTGCTTGGACTAGTATACAGTATGTGGTGTCAACCGCCGCGCTGACTTGTCTTTTTACACTGCAAATGCCGCCGCCGCCTCGCGCGCCTTTTCCTTCATTTGGATGTTCGCGCCGGGCGGCGGCTTTACCTCAGACGCTTCTGCGTCCTCATTGGCTGCTTGTCGGTTGGACTTCACGCCCTTCGAGGTACTCGGCGGCATTTTGTCTGGTCGCGCGCGCGTGTGACGTTCTTACTTACCGTGGTTCGTAAGTGCCCTCGCGGGCGGCCTTATACTCACTGTAGTGTGTTTCGGTTCTGACACCCTTCTTCTCATTGTGTCTTTCAGAGGGTGAATCCATTGGCTTCTCCCGGTCCGGTGTATTTGATAGTCGGGCTTTGTAAATTTTCTCCCACTTCCCTAGCGGGTCATTGGGGCATCCAGGGTTGCTTTATAGCGTCAATCCCTACTGGCATATTGTGCCTTATAATCACCATATGGAGGCATCTCAGCATAATGTGACCGGGGTCCCTTTGGGACAAGACCGGCTGTGTATGGCGTGTGGACAACCTCATGCTGACGCTGACAAGGCATGGGTCTGCGTACCCTGTGCTGAGCAAGCGCTGGCTTTGTAATCTGGCCTGCCAGTGGCTGCACCTCGTTTCACTTCACCTACTCCCCCAAGCTTAAATCTCACTCCTGCTGAGTTGCATACAAGTGGGGATTCTCAGCCTGATGTGTCTTCTAGACTATCTACTGCTGAAATGATTATTGCAAGGTCCTTAGCGCGCAAGGGCCCTGGTAAGAAGCGTCACCTGACGCCTTATGATACTGTTTTCCCTATGGGATCTCAGGAGTTTATGAATCTGTGTGGCTATACCCCTTCTGATGGAGAGCTCTTTTCTGACTCGGGCTCATCTGATGAGAGATCAAGGGGTCATGGCGATTCTGGCTCTGACCCCTGGGCCCCGGATGACACTGACAGATTATTGACCCAGATCTTTGAGATTCTGTCTATCTCTCTCCTTGGTGATGCTCCCAGGCAAAGAGGGGAGCGTTTCCATACCGCATCATCATGTTTGGAATTTCTAGAGCAGGCACATTTCCATTCCCTTGTGCTCAAAGAATGGGGAGTGTCCCAGTAAACTTCCCGGGGTTCCAAGGGTTTGGGATAGGAAGTATCCTTTTCCACCTGAGGTGGTTAAATGTTGGTCATCCCCCCCCCCCCCCCCCCCCCGAGGGGGATGTCCCGATAATAGGGCTATCTAACACCCCTGTCATGCATCCCCCTGATTCTACTACCCTGTGGGATGCTGAGGACCGGCGCATTGACCTGCTGGCCTCCCACGCCTTTGCATGTGCGGGGACAGCGCTGCGCCCGGACTGTGCCTCTGCCTTTACTGCTGTGGCCACTAGAACCCTCATCAGAAATATGCTTGATAGTGCCCCTGATGATCTCCCTTGTGAGGTGTTTAATGCACTCTCCAGTTGTGATGTGGTTGTAAATTTTGTTCTAGTAGCGTTGGATGACACCATCAGAATGTGTGCAAGAACTTCTGCCCTCGTGGTGGCTATACGTTGCTTGGTCAGGCTGCGACAGTGGGGTGCTGACAATGCTGTGAAGAAGTCATTTGGATGAGTGATCAACCACCACAAGTCCTCACTGTCCCCTTCCTTGGTAACTTCATTCTTAGGGATGAATCTGGACACAGTTCAGGCAAGGATATTCCTTCCTCAGCAGAAGGTGGACAATCTGCTTGCACAAGCTCAGTCTCTCCTAGCTGTCTCTGTCCCTCCACCAGGCAGGGGATGCGGCTGGTGGGCCTGATGGTGGCGTGCTTGAAAGCGGTCCCTTATGCTCACTCCCACTTGGGGCTTCTGCAACTTCTCCTATTGTCTGTATGGGACAAGGACCCAGCATCCCTGGACAGGGTCTGTGTGTCTCTCCCCCCCCCTGGTGAGGAGGTCCCTCTTGTAGTGGATGGACTCAAGGAACCTATTGGGGGGCGGAACCTTTCTTGCCCTTTCCTGGGAGACGGTCACCACGGATGCCAGTCTATCAGGTTGAGGGGGTTCTTCTGGAAGTCCCTGCGGTTCCAGTGGAGATGGGGCCCTTAGGAGGCCCATTCACCTATCAATGTCTTGAAGCTGTGAGCGATGAGGTTAGTTCTGGCTCGCTTGACTACTCCTCTTCAGGGCCTGCCTGTTCAGGGGCGCACGGTCACTCTGATGGCAGTTGCCTGCATCAATCATCAGGGAGGGACTCGGAGCAAGAGGGCCCTCCAGGAAGTGTCTCTGATCCTGATCTGGGTGGAGGCCAATGTTCCCTGCATTTCAGCGGTATACATTCTGGGGGGGGGGGGGGGGGGGGTCCGTCCCTCTGCAACAGGGTGTTCCAATCTCTGTATCACCGTTGGGGCCAACCGGATGTGGATCACAAGCTCCAGGCCTTTGTCTCCCTGTCCCAGGATCCTCTGGCCGTGACCACGGTTGCCTTAGTAATGTCATGACAGGATATTCAGTTTCGGTATGTCTTTTCTACATTCCCCCTGCTAGGCAGGGTTCTGCGCAAGATTACTCTGGAAGGGGTGCCAGTGATTCTGGTGGCCCCCAGGTGGCCAAGAAGAGTGTGGTTTGCAGACGTGGTGCAGATGGCAGTAGATCAGTGCTTTCTGCCTGGAGTGCCAGATCTGCTCACTTAGGGCCCCTTACGTCATCCCAATTACAAACTCTGGCTTTGACTGTCTGGCTGCTGAAACTTCCATCTTGATGGAGAAAGGGTTTGTCTGCCTTGATGGTTGAGTCCATGGTGAAGGCTAGGAAGAGGACTACTTCTTCTTCCATCTGTTATAAGATGTGGCGTACCTACATTGACTGGTGTGAGAATTGGTCTCTTCCCTGTTGGGTGTTCTCAGTTCCCAGGGTTCTGGAATTTTTACTGCATGGGTTGGAGTCGGGTCTCTAACTCAGTACTCTGAAGGGTCAGGTTCTACCCTGTCTTCTTTCAGGAGTCTTTTGTTCAGCATTCCTTGATTAAGACTGCTTTTAGGGGGTTACTCATGTGTGTTCCCCATGACAACCTATGGTCCCTGTTTTGGGATTTGGAATTGGTCTTGCCTGCCTTGCAGGGTGCTCCCTTTGAACCTGTGCAGGATGCTGCCTTGGCCATTCTTACGCTCAAGCTTGTGTTTCTGGTAGCTATCACTTCTGTCAGGCGTGTGTCTGAGTTGGCGGTGCTGTCCATTCAGCCCCCCTACTTTGAGAGGCACCAGGACAAGGTGGTGTTTCGTTTCAAACCTGATTTTTCTGCCTAAATGTAGTGTCTGCCTTTCATTTGAATCAGGATATTGTTCTTCCTTCTTTGTGCCCTAACCCTAGCAATGCTAAGGAGAGAGTTTTGCACTCTTTGGATGTGGTTAGGTGTCTGAAGTACTATCTGGTGGCTACTGCACCTTTTTGGAAAACTGATACTCTTTTTGTGGTCCCTTCTGGTCCTAGGAAGGGTTTGGCTCCTGCCAAGTCTTCTATCAGCAAGTGGATTCGTCAGGCTGTGATTCAGGCCTACTCTGCTAAGGGGCAGAATCCTCCCTTCGCCTTATTGCTCATTCTACTCGTGCTATTGGTGCCCCTTGGGCCTTCCAGCACCAGGCTTCTGTTGAACATGTTAGCAAGGCCGCTACTTGGTCCTCTGTTCATATCATTTCAAAGTTTTTCAAGGTTGATGTTAAGGCCCCAGCTGATGCTGTTTTTGGCCGCGAGGTTTTTCAGGCGGCAGTGGTTTAAACTGTCTGCTGTTACACTTTTTATTGGGGATCCCACCCTACTCGTGCTATTGGTGCCGCTTTGGCCTTCCAGCACCAGGCTTCTGTTGAACAAGTTTGCTAGGCCGCTATTTGGTCTTCTATTCATACCTTTTCAAGGTTTACAAGGTTGATGTTACGGCCTCAGCTCATGCTGTCATTGGCCGGAAGGTTTTGCAGGTGACAGTGATTTAAATTGTCTGCTGTTGCCTTTTTTGTTGGGGATCCCACCCTACTTTATGGACACTGCTATTGGATGTCCCAAGTGTAAGTAATCTATCTGGAGCAGGACGTACTGTATACTAAGAATAATACAATTCTGTGAAATACTCACCTGTAGAATTGGTATAAGTATACAGTACGTCCTGCTCCACCCCACCCTGGTTTTTGCATTATTCTGGATCCCCTGTATGGTGATTGTTATCATTGTTATAGTTACCAGTTTTTGGGTGGTTAAATTCTCCCGGCTTCTTGTTCACTGCTTTTCAATGCTGGGGATTTGTGGGAGGTCCCCGGGTATTTGAGGGGCCGGGAGGAGCCTGTTTTACATGTCTCTGCAGTGCAGCGCCATCTGGTGGAGGATAACCCAAGTGTAAGAAATCTCTCTGGAGCAGGACGTACTGTATACTTATTAATACCAATTCTACAGGTGAGTATTTCACAGAATTGTATTTTTGGGCTGTGAGCATGCTCCCATCCCCAGCTATTCAGATTTGCTGGGGGCAAGAGCGCAGCTGCTCGCAATCCCAATTGCCATAAACAGGGCAGTTTGCCAAACATTTAATATGCACGGCAAGCGGATTTGATTTGATGAGAGCCTACAGATGTGCCATAGAACTGCGGCAAGGTGAGTTTTTTTTCAAGGCGATCTGAGGTCTTGTCTTAGAGTGGGAATCCCAAATTTGGATGCCCCCAGGAAAGGGAACAAAACCAGGGCCTTGTCCTGGGCTTTGTTCCACTTTCAATTGTATCTAAGGGAGAGACATGGTTGTAAATGTAAGGCAAACGTCTCTGCATACATCCCTATGGATCTGTCTTCCTATCTATTGAGTGCCTGGCGATGAGCTGCATGGCATAGAAATGTGACCTGGAACTGGATCCACTGAAACTGTACCTCGGGTGATGTGTCTGGCTTGGTGGCGGCCTGGTCTATTCACCACCAAGGCCACCTGGCATCACCAATTGGCTGATCTCAAGAATGCTGACCCAGCTGCTGGCTGCATCCCTGGTTACCTTGTAGGCTGAGGGCAGAAGTGCTTCCCAGTCTATCTGGATGGCTGGGTGTGGGAGTGTGCCTCGTCTACAGGGAAGCTAGGGATGCGGCTGCCAGCAAAGACTGCACTGTGGGAGTGGGATCCTGGGAGTTTTACACAGCGAGGCATCCTGGGGGCAGGGTTACAGACGTTGATACTCCAGAACCACACCCTTTAAAAAAAAAAAACCCTGTAAGTGACCCAATAACACTTCATTATTCTAATCTAATGCGGTTCGTGCCTCACATCCTAAACGGTTTACGGAAAGACAGATGTGGATTGGAGCTACTACCTGGTGCAGCTAAATTCTTGAACAAGGCATTCTGAATTAAGATCCATTTGGATGACGAGCAAAATGTCTTAAAAATAAAGATTCTGGTTGCCCTGATTTATTCCTACAGCTATACCTACCATGACCCATGAATGAGTTCTTTCAGAGATGTATTGCCTTGATTATCTGCATAGCTCTCCATCAATTACACCTTTCTCCTGTTGTAATTCTTGCCTTTTCCTTCCTTGCAGTTTTTGAAAGATGACGTCCAGAAAGAAAGTGCTTCTGAAAGTCATCATTTTGGGGGATTCTGGGTAAGTGAAGAGGCCAGCTGTATAGCCACTTGTGCATAGATATAGCCCGAGTGCAGAATTTCAGGAGCCTACTTTGTCACTCTCCATCTTGGTTGATTAGAAGGAAGTGGCTTCATAAGGAAGCAGACAGTTCCCCTTCTGGTGCCAGATTTATTCCTGCTCTGTGTAGGTACTTGCTTTTATTGCAGCTTCCTTATCTTGTTTATAGTACACACTGTTCCTCCAATGCTTCATTGTGCTGTGGCCTAGTCCTACCCACCCCCAAAAGCTTACCCTTTTTTTACATGCACAAGAGCATGGCTCTGAAAATATCAGCATGTATTCAAAGTCCCTTTCTGAATTGGGCTTGATTTTGCCATTTGTATACAATGTACATACTTAGCATTTTACATAGCAAGAGACTTAAGCAGAGGCTACATAGGTGCAGTCTCAGAGCCTGGGGTGAGGTTTTCTTTACTTATTGATGACTTGTCTTCTGCTTTATAACTGTGTGTAAAATTATCAAAATATCAAATAGTAACCTCCTTGGACAATACAGACTTAAATCTTTTGTGGAACATGGACCCTAACCCATTCACACTGCCAGTAAGCCCTGAATTTAAGAGATGCACATTTTTTTTTAAATGGTTTCCTATTGGAAGAGGTGATCAGCTGTTTCCTGTCCCAGGTCAGATGATCTCTAATCTCGATTGACGATCGTCAATTCATATCTAATGCAGGGCTTACTGCTGGCGTGAGGGGGGATTGGTGAGTTGTGGACCAGAACCCTTCCTGGCACACGTGAGTTGCAAAGGCTGATTTAGGTCTGCTTTAAATACTAGGACAGAGCAGTGTAGAAATGGACAATCCTATGAGGTGTAGAAGAAAATCTGAGCACTCAGAGGAAACACTCTTTAGAATGTTACCACTGGCAGTGGATCCTATTGATTGTATTGTATACTTGCTATGTAATGCACCCCCAATTTAATACACCACCTCCTGACCCCCAGCAGTGAGTGAGGTAGGTAAATGTGTCCCAGTAAACCAATAGGGGTGCTGGTAATAATTGAAGTAGCGGCCTACAAAAGAAAGCATATTTTATTTTTTTTAAATACAAACATGTTTCTGTCCTCTGCAGGGTTGGGAAGACCTCTCTCATGAACCAGTATGTTAATAAGAAATTTACTAACCAGTACAAGGCCACAATCGGGGCTGATTTTCTGACCAAGGAGGTAATGGTGGACGATCGGCTAGTCACAATGCAGGTACGCATTTTTTTTTCCTCCTCTTAGCTTAAAGTTGACCAAAACCCCGGAGACTCCAGAGCAGGCTTACTCCCTCCCATTCGGGGCATCCCGAACTAGGATGACTTGCTGTGTGAAACCTCTCAGGACCAGAACCCGGGTTTTGGTCCACTTTGACAAAGCATAAGCAGCTGGAATGCTTGTTGTAAATCTTTGGCATTTCCTACACTATTAACCTGATATAAGGCCAATCAAGATCTAGCAACCACTCCGGCTACATGCTTCTGTTCAGTAAAGCTTCCAGGGGCTTGAATCAACATTTTGAAGGAAAATGTCCAAAACTATGGACAAACTGAGTAGAAAACTAAGTAATGAGCATCTCTTAAAATTCAGATTGTAGGACTAACCTTAAAGAGGAACATTGGGGGGGGGGTTAAAACCTCTGCCAAACCTCACAGGACTGCTGCCCCCCCTCCCATTTCACATTTGGGCACCATTTACTCACCTCATTGGGTAATCCATCTTCTGCGTCCCTCAGATTCCGGTCGATCTTCCGACGGGTGGTGCAATTTTGCCTCCCATCAGGCTTTGCGTGCAGCACCTGATGTTGCTCCTGCTCAATGCCCATGAATGGGATACAATGGGGCCACCTGAAATACCGTGAGACTTAGCTGAGTGGAGCACAGCTAAGCCAGCGACATCCAAAAGATAAGTAGGGGCCGATTGGGGGGGGGGGGGTTGCCCCTTTTTATTTTGTGTCAGATGTTCTTCTTTAAAGGTGATCAACAGTCAAAAATGACTTGTAATTCAGGAGGTAGTGTCCTCCGGTTACAAGATACAGCTGTCAGCCAGGCCGCCCACAAAATTCCTCCGTTCAAGGATATCCCAAAACCCGCTAAAGGCCCAAGCCTTGAGAATGGCTGTGCAACACCTCCTGCGGATAGGTGTGATTTGCCCTGTACCTCGGCAGCAACATGGTCAGGGATTTTACTCCAACCTGTTCACGGTTCCCAAGAAGGACGGAACGCTAAGACCAATCCTGGACCTGAAGGGTCCCAACAGGTTTGTAAGAGTCAGACACTTCCGCATGTAAACATTACGGTCTGTGGTGAGATCTCTTCGGCCTGGCGACTTCATGACCACGGTGGACATCAGGGATGCTTATCTGCACATCCCGATTTTCCAGGGACATCAGAAGTTTGAGGTTTGCTCTGGAGGATCCACATTACCAGTTTGTAGCACCTCCATTTGGGATATCCTCAGCCCCCTGTGTGTTTACCAAGGTGCTGGCGGGCATCATGGCTATCCTGAGGAGCCGGTGCATTCGTGTGTTACTCTATCTGGACGACTTGCTGATTGTGACCCAGTCCCTTCAGCAAGCCGAGAGCGATACTCGGACGGCGTTGGCAACCCTGGAGGCCTTCGGCTGGGTAATCAATTACCCCAAGTCCTTTGTCACTCCCGCAACCGTGCGATCCTTCCTGGGAATGATGATAGACTCCACTCAGGTCAAGGTTTTCCTGCCACAGCAGAAGATTTTGGGTCTCCAGACGCAAGTGCAGGCCTTGTTGTCTTGTCAGCAGGAGAACCGCTTACCCATAAATCTTTTGGAGCTGAGAGTGATCCAGTTGGTGCTTCTACGCTTGACTCCCTATTTAAGGGGTCGTGCGATCCAGGTTCACTCGGACAATCAGGTGGCTGTCGCCTACATCAATCACCAGGGCGGGACTTGGAGCAAGAGAGCCCTCAAGTAGGTGACCCAGATTTTGACTTGGGCAGATCAGAATGTTCCCTGCATCTCGGCGGTCTACTTTCTCGGGGTGGAAAACCAGGAGGCAGACTCCCTGAGCAGGAGTGCCTCACATCTGGGGGGGGAATGGTCTCTCAGCAGCAAGACCTTTCACGCTCTGTCTCCGCTGGGGTCAGCTGGCCGTGGACCTGTTGCGTCCAGACACAATCACAAGCTTCTCAAGGGATCCTCTGGCCATTGCCACAGACGCTCTGGCAATCCCTTGGACGGAGTTCAAATTTCTGTATGCATTCCCTCTGTTTCCACTCCTGGGCAGAGTGCTGCGCAAGATAGCCCAGGAAGGGGTACCAACCATCCTGGTGGCTCCTCGCTGGCCAAGAAGTAGTTGGTTTGCGGACATAGTTCAGATGTCAATAGGTCACTAAATCATGCCCGACGACCCAGGGCTTCTCACACAGGGGTCGCTGCGGCACCCCAATTTACGGACGCTGGCTTTGACAGGCTATTGAAACCTCAATCCTGACGGAAAAGGGGTTATCGGCCACGGTTGTGCAGACAAGGATTCAGGCATGGAAGTTTTCTTCCATGATATACTACAGAGTTTGGCACGCCTATGTTGCTTGGTACGAGACCAAGAGTCTCCCTTGCCGCATATTTTCCATTTCTAGGATTCTGGAGTTTTTACAACACGACTTAGACTTGGGTCTCCAGCTGAGCACCCTCAAGGGTCAGGTCTTGGCCTTAGCTATCTTTTTCCAGAGATCCATAGGTTGATCAAGACTTTTTTCCAGGGAGTCGCCCATGTCCGGCCACCGCTTAAGTCAGTATTACCGGTGTGGGACTTCAATTTAGTACTTTCTGCTCTTCAGGGTCCTCCCTTCGAGCCACTGTGTGATGCTGCATTGTCCGTTTTGACTCTCAAGGTGGTCTTTTTGGTAGCGATCACCTTGGTGCGTCATGTTTCAGAGCTGGCCGCGCTTTGTATGACACCTCCCTATTTTGAGCGGCATAGGGATGAGGTGGTTTTTCGCTTTAAACATGATTTTTTTTTTACCTAAGGTCGTTTCTCCCTTTCACCTTTTTAATGAGGAAGTTGTCTTACCTTCCTTGTGTCCAGCACCGGCTAATTCTAAAGAACGGACCCTCCATGCTTTGGACGTGGTCAGAGCCATAAAGTATTACCTGGCTGCGACTGAATCCTTCAGGAAATCGGATTTGCTCTTTGTCTTAACAGAGGGTTCTAGGAAAGGATTGCCACCAGCTAAGTCCACTATCAGTAAGTGGATCAGACAGGCGGTGGTACAAGCATATTCTGCCAAGGGGAAGGAACCCCCTTTTCGGATCACAGCTCATTCTACCAGAGCTATTGGTGCCTCTTGGGCTTTTCAGCACCAGGCATCGGTGGAACAAGTTTGTAAGGCCGCAACCTGGTCTTCTGTTTATACTTTTACAAAGTTTTACAAGGTGGATATCGGGGCCTCAGCTGACGCTGTTTTTGGCCGAAAGGTGCTTCAGGCGGTAGTGAAATGAACTACATGCTTTTTTGCACCGGGGATCCCGCCCAAATGGACACTGCTTTTGGATGTCCCATCTGTAAGGATATGGGACGACCTGAACTGGATGTAGGGAAAAATACAATTCTGTGAAACTCACCTGTAGAATTGTTTTTGGATACATCAGTCCAGGTCGTCCCACCCCGCCCTTGTGTTCATTATGTCCTGTTTGCCTTTTATGGTGATCAACCATTTTTATTTTTCATAGGACATTTGGTTTTGTGCTAATTTTTTGCTTAGAGAGTACAAGCTGAAGCTATGTGAAGTAACATGGTTTCTTAGGCCTCCCGGCCTGTCCTCTTGTTGAATACTGCTTTTTAACCACTGGGAATGATAGAGGGACACCTGCCTTTATAGGGGGCTGGGAGGAGCTACAACTTGTTGGATGTATCCAAAAACAATTCTACAGGTGAGTTTCACAGAATTGTATTTTTCCAACTGTGCAAGGCTGTTGGTCTGGTTTAATGCAGACACAATTTATTCCACGTTTTTGAAGCGGACCAAACCCACTGCACTTGTAAAAATGCATTTGGCCAAAACCCCTTCCGTTACTCCCTTCTTAGGGCGTAGAACTAGACATTGATATTTTTGCTTTTCGATCTGCCCTGGAACACTTTTCTTTTCCTGTTTTTCTCTGTAAGATGGCAGGCAATCAGTCATTACATTGGTGTAAGTACAATGACATAATGAATGGAGGAGGTGGAGCTTTACAGATTAAACAGATGCCATTATCTGGGATTAGTGAAGCAGGAGCAGTAAAAACTGGCAAAAGGTACTTCTTATGGGGGGAGCAGCAGGGTTCCAAAGTTTGCTCCTCCTTTCATTCCTCTTGGCTGGATTTCTGGTGTCTGTGGTAGTTCCATTCCATAATCATAAGAAAATAACATGTGAGCTGAGAGCTCCCCACTAGACCAATCTGTGCTTTATACCAATAAATGCAAGTCTCAGCAGTTGTAACACTGTGACATTGCTTATTTCAAGCCTTTATTCCACACAAGTGTATTCAGTTACTTGCTTCAAGCCTTTGTTACACATCGTCTTAACATAGGGAGTCTTCACTGAGCCTTTCTGCTCTGTGGGGCTTGGCAGTTCCCTGTCCCCAGGCTATCTGCATTGTGAAAGCACTGTGTGTGGATCCTTGCCCCCCACGGTGCCCAGCAAAGCTTTCTCGGTATTCCTACTTTTGCCTTGCACATCTGCAACAACTTTTCAAGTCCCCCCAGACTTGGTGAATGCGCACTGTGGGGATGCTGGATTAGGGCATGGGTTCACCAGATTTAGGTGGGTATTGGGCGAACTGTAGTGTTTCGCACAGAAGGATGTGACAAATCGGGGGTTCAACCGTCGCAACTTCTTCTAACTGTGATTGCTACAGGAGTGGAACCATGACTTGATTCAGCATGTGATTGGCGCATGCTTGCTATGGGGGCAGGGTCACCTATTGCTCTCCCCAGCTCCCAGAAGCAAAAGGCAGTGGAGCATTCTACATCCCCCTGGCTCCTGCTGTTCTGAGGCCAGACAGGCTCAGCCAAGGGATCGATCAGCATTGGCATCTAGTTACAGGTTGGAGGGAGGTTTGAGGAATCATCTGTGCTGCAGGCTCCCCCTGCAGCCACCACACAGGACCACTAGTCCCTGACCACAGCCACCATCAGGACCCCTGTCTCCCCATGGGCCCCGCAACATATGTATTCATATATAATATATATTGAATGAACACATAAAATAGACAAAAACCCCAGGATTTTTACCCTCGATCGGAGGTGCCCTGCTGTGTGAAACCCCCCAGATCGCCTGAACAAACTCACCTCCTCCCTGTCCTACAGCACTTGTGCGCCCGCTCGTCCAATCAGCATGCTCGGAGTCTCTGACGTTATCTAAGACGGCGTCTAAGGCCAGCGGCTTTGAGCAAGCTGGCGGCCACATCCCCTGCTTTACAAATGGCTGCCGCAGGCAAGCGCCCTGCAAGGATAGCGTAGATGTGACCCTGCATGTGCCGTTGGACCTGGAAGCAAGGTAAGTGAACGGGGCAACCTGGGGGGTTTCACACAACTGGGCATCCTGTTTTTGCATGCCACGGGAGGGGGAGGGGGACGGAATCGATCAGCCCGGGAATCTATAAGATCGATTACGCTGGGTTTTGGTCCTCTTTAAAGACCATCCATATGATAGGACTATCAAGGTAAGAGACAAGGCATCAAAGTTTACCCCAGATTTGTGTTAAAACCTTTCAGTGAACCAACTGCCTATGGGGCTGTGAAGCAGATGGCTGGCCAACTACATCTATGGCACTGGTTTTTATAGTCCTAGTATGTCACACACCCCGCTTCCAACATCCATGACACTTGGGAACCCGGCCTGTAGAGGGCGATCTTGCAGAGATGACATGGAAAAAAAGAGCCCCTCCTGGTCCATAAGTACCTGGGACCTCCCACTATTCCCCAGTCTTTTCGTCTCTGCAGTCGGCGAAGCATTCAGAAGATGACTCTTTCCTGCAGGTAGCCGGGGATAACTCCCGGACTTTTCTATTTCTGCCTGAACCTCGTTTTTATTGTACTTGTGATATGCCTCCCAGCCCTGGCTGAAGGGTTCAGGCAAGGGTAGATACACCCTTGGGGTGTATATGGGAGTTTTTTTCCCCCCGTGAGACCTCAAATAAGGGGTAGGCGGAATCCGGGTTGGTGTCCCCCGGCATGGGATGCCCCATCCCTTGAAATCTCCCTGTGCCTTAGGGTGCCCTTTGTACCTTCTCCCTTTGCTTTCCTGGGCCCTGCATGGGGTGATAAGGAGGGGGGGGGTCTGAGGAGTGTTGTTTCCTATGCACTTTTCGGATTAAGTATATATAAGAGTAAGAGAAAAGAGGCTGGCATACCTGTGGTTCCTTTTTGTTGTGTCAGGATTTGAATTTCCCTTTTTTTTTTTTTCTCCCTCCAGCGTGCGGACCCGGATGTGGACGGGGCTTGGCCTGCTGTGTCGGCCCCATTCTTTTGCGTGGTTTCTGTTTATTGGCTCTCCCTGGCCCGCCCTCTGTTCTCTGCTGCTGTTTGGTGGGCGGGGTTTCTCGACGGCGCCACATATTATGGCGCTTCCTTTCTGTCCACATGCGGTTGTGCTGGCGCGCTGGCCCGGTTTCTGGTCTGGTTGCTGTCCGATCGCTGGGCTGCGCGCTGGCCCGGTTTCTGGTCTGGTTGCTGTCCGATCGCTGGGCTGGTTGCTGTCCGATCGCTGGGCTGGTTGCTGTCCGATCGCTGGGCTGGTTGCTGTCCGATCGCTGGGCTGGTTGCTGTCCGATCGCTGGGCTGGTTGCTGTCTGATCACTGGGCTGGTTGCTGTCCGATCGCTGGGCTGCGCGCTGGCCCGGTTTCTGGTCTGGTTGCGGTCTGATCGCTGGGCGGGTTGCGGTCCGATCGCTGGGCTGGTCACTGATCCCGTTTGTGGTGCTGTGAGTACCCTTTAGTTCTGCTAAAGGGAGGTTGTATTGCTGGTCTCTTTACTGTTATGTGCATAAGGCTTATTGTATTTCTCTTTCCAGGTGGAAACTCTTCATTAGGGGTTTCTCCTGGTCCTTCATTGAAATCCTCCCACTTGGGATTATTAAGGGGCATCCTGGGTAGCTATTGCGTAAATCCCGCATACTTGGCGACTATAAAATAATTAAGTATATTTTAACATACACCATATGGAGGCATCTCGGGATACTGGGCTTTCAGTTCCCTCAGGGCAGACTCGGCAGTGTTTACGTTGTGGGGTATCCCTTGTTGGGGATAATGCATTTCTTTGTGTATCTTGTGCTCAATTGACTATAATACAGCAGTCAGAGGCCCAAGCCTCAGGGTCTGGGGCTCCTGCTTCTTCTCCCACTCCACCTTGTTTTGTCCATACCCCCAGTGATATTGTCTTGGGTGGACAGTTGCTTTCTGATGTATGTGCCAGACTGGCGCACATTGAAAAGTTAATGTCTAGCTCTGTGGCTAAGAAGGCCTCGGCTAAAAGAAAACATTTAGCTCCTGCCGTTGCGGCAAGTGAGCTTGATTGTAGCGAGCGTCTTGATTGGTCAGATTGTTCTCCGTTGGAAGAAGGAGAATTTTTTTGAGGAATCCTCTATTTCTGATGTTCAGCAATTTGTGGGTGTTGACGCTGAACAGGATGAAGGGGAGGTTTTTGACACCCCTAAAGCTCTTGCTCAATTGTATGAGGTTTTGGCAATCGATTTCCCAGACGCTGTCCCTCCTCAGAAAGGGGAGTTCTTTGGTGTCTCCAAGCCTCGTTTAGAATTTCCTAGTCAAAAACATTTTGAAGAGTCATTCTTAAGGAATGGGAAAAGCCTGCGCGGCTTTCTGGCGTTCCTTTAGGCTGGGATAAATAATATCCTTTTCCGGCAGACACTGTTAAGCGTTGGTCATCCCCCCCCCCCTGTGGTGGATATACCTGTGCTTAGTTTGTCCAATTCTTCTGTTTTGCATTCTCCGGAGTCTACTACCCTTAAGGATGGGGAAGACAAACGGATTGATCAAATGGCTTGCCATGCGTTTGCTAGCGTTGGCTCGGCCTTGCGGCCTGTGGGTGCCTCGGCACTTATGGCAGGCGCTATTAGGTCCTTTGTTAGAGACCTATTGAATACCTCAGGGCTTGATCCAGCCTCTGATGAGTTTGCCGCTCTTAAGTGATGTAAATTATTTGTGTCTTTTATACTTCTGCTTTGGATGATACCATGGCCATGTGTAGCAGAACTTCCGCCTTGCTAGTTGCTATTCGGCGGTCTATATGGCTACGCCAGTGGGCGCCTGACACGGTGGCTAAGAAGTCACTTACAGCTCTCCCCTTTGGGGGATTGCGCCTCTTTGGTGAGAAATTGGATTCTGTCATTAAGGGAGGCAAATTGCCTCAGCGTAAGAATCAACGTCGTTCCTTTCGGGGATCGGCCTCCTTTAACCCTTCCTTTCGTGGTTCCAGAGTGGCCGGAGTATCGGCTTTTCAGCCCCAAGGGGGACTGCGTGGAACGGGAAGAGGACGTGGCTGTCCAGGTCAGAGTTGGGGGTCCAAGCCTAAGTCCACTTCTAAACCTGTCAAGCAATGAGGAGGCGCCCTCACCCGTACGGGTGGGGGGACGGCTGCGGTTCTTTTTCCAGGCTTGGTTCAAAGAGATATCAGACAGATGGATTCTGGAGGTTGTGTCCTCCGGATACAAGCTGGAATTCGAGTTCCGGAGCATTTTCAGTTTTCGGGCCTTCCATTCGGTCTTACCTCATCCCCAAGAGTTTTTACCAAGGTTTTGGCAGGAGTAATGGCCATTCTCAGGCTCCAGGGCATTCGCATTGTGCCATTCTTGGACGACCTTCTCATCATGACATCGTCTTTCAATCAGGTGGAATTGGACACCCAGGATAGTGGTGGCGACGCTAGAGAGATTTGGTTGGGTGATAAACCATGTCAAATCGTCTCTTTGCCCTGTCGGGGAGATTCCCTTTCTGGGCCTGATACTGGATACCCTTCAGGCCAGGGTATTTCTTCCTCAGTCCAAAGTTGTTCTGATTCAGGATTTAATTAGTCTGTTCTTATCCAAGGGGGACTGCGTGGAACGGGAAGAGGACGTGGCTGTCCAGGTCAGAGTTGGGGGTCCAAGCCTAAGTCCACTTCTAAACCTGTCAAGCAATGAGGAGGCGCCCTCACCCGTACGGGTGGGGGGACGGCTGCGGTTCTTTTTCCAGGCTTGGTTCAAAGAGATATCAGACAGATGGATTCTGGAGGTTGTGTCCTCCGGATACAAGCTGGAATTCGAGTTCCGGAGCATTTTCAGTTTTCGGGCCTTCCATTCGGTCTTACCTCATCCCCAAGAGTTTTTACCAAGGTTTTGGCAGGAGTAATGGCCATTCTCAGGCTCCAGGGCATTCGCATTGTGCCATTCTTGGACGACCTTCTCATCATGACATCGTCTTTCAATCAGGTGGAATTGGACACCCAGGATAGTGGTGGCGACGCTAGAGAGATTTGGTTGGGTGATAAACCATGTCAAATCGTCTCTTTGCCCTGTCGGGGAGATTCCCTTTCTGGGCCTGATACTGGATACCCTTCAGGCCAGGGTATTTCTTCCTCAGTCCAAAGTTGTTCTGATTCAGGATTTAATTAGTCTGTTCTTATCCAATCCTCGTCAGCCTATCCGCCTGGGGATGAGGCTAGTGGGGCTGATGGTGGCCACATTCGAAGCGGTTCCGTTTGCTCAGTTTCACATGAGGATGCTTCAGCTCTTTCTCTTGGGCAAAGTGGGACAAGAGCCCACTGTCTTTGAATCGGGTTTGTCTGTTGTCTCCCCACGTTCTGCAGTCCCTTCATTGGTGGCTGACTTCGAGCAATCTCAGAAGCGGCAAGTCATTTCTGACCCCTTGTTGGGAATTGGTCACCACAGATGCCAGCCTTATGAGCTGGGGGGGCATCTGGAGGGAACATCGGTTCCAGGGTTTGTGGGGGCCGCAGGAGGCTCACTCTCCAATTTATTGGAGCTTCAGGCCATTCGTTTAGTCCTTCTTCGATTGACTCATTTCTTGCGGGGTCGGCCGGTTCAGATTCGGGCAGACAACCGAACAGCGGTTGCATACATCAATCACCAAGGAGGGACTCGCAGTTGGGGTGCCCTCTGGGAAGTGTCTCTGATCCTCCACTAGGCAGAGATCAATTTTCCCTGCATATCGGCAGTTTACATTCCGGGGATAGAGAATGTGGAGGCAGACTCCCTGAGCAGAGCATGCGCTCGCCAGGGAGAGTGGTCTCTCAGTCCCAGGGTCTTTCAGTTTCTTTGTCACAAGTGGGGGACTCCACGGTTGGACCTGTTTGCTTCTCGTCACAACCACAAACTTCCAGTTTTTGTGTGTCTAGCCCAGGATCCTGTGGCAGTGGCAGCGGATGCCATGTCTCTGGCCTGGAAGGATCTGGGGTTCCTGTATCTGTTTCCCCATTCTCCATGATGAGCAAGGTAGTGCGCAAGCTAGTTCTGGAAGGGGCGCCAGCAATTCTGGTGGCTCCAAGATGACCAAGACGTCTGTGGTTCGCAGACATCACAAGGCTGGCAGAGGATCTGTTGCTTCTGCCTCTTCTTCCAGATCTCATCACCCAGGGTCAACTCTGTTACCCCAATTTACCAACGCTGGCTTTGACTGCGTGGCTGCTGAAATCTCCATCTTAAAAGAGGAAGGTCATTCAGACTCTTGTTGGAGCTAGGAAGAAGTCTTCCTCTGTTGTTTACTACAGGACTTGGAGGTCCTATATTGATTGGTGTGAGTCTAGGGTCTTGCCCTGTAGGGTATTTTCTATCCCTAGGATTTTGGAGTTTCTGCAATATGGTCTGGATTTGGGTTTCCAGATTAGTACGTTGAAGGGGCAGGTTTCTGCTTTGGCTATTTTCTTTCAAGGATCTTTTGCCTTTGGGTAAGACCTTTTTCCAGGGGGTCACGCATGTGCGGCCTCCTAGAAAGCCCCTACTTCCAGTTTGGGATCTTAACTTGGTGCTTTCTGCCATGCAGGCTGCTCCTTTTGAGCCGTTGCAGGATATTCCTCTTCATATTCTTACTCAGAAGGTTGCTTTTTTGGTTGCTATTATCTCTGTCCATCGGGTTTCTGAATTGGCAGCCCTGTCAATCCAGGCCCCTTATTTTGAAAGGCATCGGGATAAGGTGGTTTTCCGTTTTAAACCGGATTTCCTTCCTAAGGTGGTGTCTGCCTTCCACCTTAATCAGGATATAGTTCTTCCTTCACTTTGCCCTAATCCTAGTAATAACAAGGAAAGGGTTTTGCATTCTTTGGATGTTGTTCGTTGTGTTATTGTGTTATTTGGTTACTACTTCTGCTTTCCGTAAGACGGATGCCTTTTTTGTTGTGCCCTCTGGGACTAGGAATGGTTTGGCTCCCGCCAAGTCTTCCATTAGTAAATGGATACGTCAGGCCATTTTTGGGGCCTATTCTGCAAAGGGGAAGGTTCCCCCTTTTCGTGTTACTGCTCATTCTACTCGTGCTGATGGGGCTTCTTGGGCTTTTCAGCACCAGGCTTCTGTTGAGCAGGTTTGTAAGGCTGCTACTTGGTCTTCGGTGCATACTTTTTCTAAGTTTTACAAGGTTGATGTGCGGGCCTCAGCGGATGCTGCTTTTGGCCGCAAAGTTCTGCGAGCTGCAGTAATTTAAGTTATGCCTTATTTTTCTTGTTGGGTCCCCACCCATTATTGACACTGCTTTTGGATGTCCCAAGTGTCATGGATGTTGGAAGCGGGGTGTGTGACATACTAGCAATAATACCATTTTGTGAGTACTCACCTGTAAAATGGGTATTACGAGTATGTCACACACCCCGCTTCCCCTGCCCTTTTTTGTTCTGGGGTCCTTTATATGGTGGTTCTTATATTATATTATATAATTTGCTCTTTCTGGTTTCTCACTGCTTTTTTAAAAGACTGGGGAATAGTGGGAGGTCCCAGGTACTTATGGACCAGGAGGGGCTCCTTTTTTCCATGTCATCTCTGCAAGATCGCCCTCTACAGGCCGGGTTCCCAAGTGTCATGGATGTTGGAAGCGGGGTGTGTGACATACTCGTAATACCCATTTTACAGGTGAGTACTCACAAAATGGTATTTTTCACTGCAGTATTAGTCCTCAGCCGAAGAGTTGCCTACTCTGAGTCATGAAATGGATAGACGACGTGAGCTGAGAAACATCAGAGAGCAAACCCCCTGCAGCCATTGCTGGAAGAACACAAGGTGGAGCTGGTAGCATCTGGGATTCTCTGGGCCCACTCATCCATGTGGAATACACCTCAACTGATTTATATATGAATCCATCCTTGTTGATCACATACATTTATACACGAAGATTGTCTTTCTGGGGCAGATAGGACCTTTTCAACAAGACAGAGTCATGTCACATGTCTGGAAATGTCCGACTTTGGTTGGAAGAGTATAAACAAGACTTCATGTAATCCCACTGGCCCCTAATTCCCCATAATTGAACCTAACTGAGCATCTGTGGGAGCACCTTGATGCCGTGTTGTCTCTATGGATCCTCCCCCACGCACCCTCCAGCAGCTGTGGGATGCACTGCAGTCAGTGGCTCCAGATACCTGTGACAAGCTACCAGCACCTTATTGACTCCCTCTCAGCCCGTCTAGCTGCTTTATGCTGCACACGGCGGTTACAGCGGGTGATGGCTTCTCCTCATAATAGTGTGACTGTGTAAATGTTTCATAGCGTTCAGGTCCCCCTTAGCTCAAGTGTTGAGTGACGAAATGTTAACAGCAGAACTTGAGGTTTTTCTATGTATAGATTTTTTGTAATTGCCATGTTTTTGTTCTTTCCTCAGATATGGGACACAGCCGGGCAAGAGCGGTTCCAGTCACTCGGCGTGGCTTTCTACCGAGGGGCTGACTGCTGTGTTTTGGTGTATGATGTCACTGCTCCTAATACATTCAAAACACTGGATAGCTGGAGGGATGAATTTCTCATTCAGGCCAGTCCCCGGGACCCTGAAAACTTTCCATTTGTTGTCCTTGGAAACAAGATAGACCTTGAAAACAGACAAGTAAGTGCAATTAACTGTTAGAAATATGTACAAAAAGCAGGCAGCCAATTAGTTTTCACTTTACTAAAAGGAGCTCTACCACGAAATTGTCTTAATTAAAGTCCATATACCGCATTTTCCTAGTGCACAGCACGGCCTGTTTCATGTAGTCCTTACGGCTGGGTATTCCGCCACAAGGTGGCGCAGTGTACTGCAGAAGAATTGTGGCTCCTCCCGGCCCCATATAAAAACCAGAATCGCCCATAGACCTCCAGTGTTTCCTCTGCAGTAATACTGCGAAGATAGAAGATGGCTCTCGCAGGTGAGTGGGGCAACCAAGCCTGCGGCCCTGCAATCTATTGCCACCCGTTTCTGGACCCTATTTGCCTCCCAGCCTCGGCTGTCTGTTCGGGTGATGGTAGAGGAGCACCAGGGTCAGGTGCTCGGGGAGCGCTGCTCCAAGCCGCAGACCCTGTACCACAAACGGTAGCCGGCCATGGGCTTTCATGGTGAGCCTACTGCGGGATGAAGAAGCCCATTTTGACTCTTAAGGTGGCCTTTTTGGTGGCTTTTACTTCGGTCAGGCGAGTTTCTGAGCTGGCAGCGCTTTCCATTAAACCTCCTTATTTTGAGCGGCATCAGGATAAGGTGGTGGTTCGGCTTAAGCCGGATTTCTTGCCTAAGGTTGTGTCTGCTTTTCATCTCAATCAAGACATTGTTTTGCCTTCTTTGTGTCCTAACCCTGCTAATTCCAAGGAGCGGACCCTTCACTCTTTGGATGTTGTCAGGGCATTGAAGTTTTATTTGGTTGCTACTGAGTCTTTCAGGAAATCTGATGCTCTTTTTGTTCTTCCTGCGGGACCTAGGAAGGGTTTGCCTCCGGCTAAGTCTATTAGCAAGTGGATACGTCAGGCGGTGGTACAAGCCTATTCTACTAAAGGGAAGGTTCCTCCTTTCCGGATTACTGCTCATTCCACTCGGACTGTTGGTGCCTCTTGGGCTTTTCAGCACCAAGTTTCTGTTGAACAAGTTTGTAAGGCTGCTACTTGGTCTTCTGTTCATACCTTTTCCAAGTTTTACAAGGTTGATGTTAAGGCCTCAGCTGATGCTGCTTTTGACTGCAAGGTACTTCAGGCAGTAGTGGTTTGAACTACCTGCTGTTACTCTTTGGGGATCCCAGCCTACCTTACGGACACTGCTTTTGGATGTCCCAGACGTAAGGACTACATGAAACAGGCCATGTTGTGCACTAGGAAAAATACAATTCTGTGAGTACTCACCTGTAGAATTGTTTTTACTATGCACAGCACGGCCTGTTTCATCCCTGCCTTGTTATCGTTATCTTTGGTTGCCTTTGTATGGTGATTTGTACCAAAGTTAGTTGTGAGGGTTCTTTTTACCTTTATTACCTCCCGGCTTCTTGTATAACTGCTTTTCAACACTGGAGGTCTATGGGTGATTCCGGTTTTTATATGGGACCGGGAGGAGCCACAATTCTTCTGCAGTGCACTGCGTCACCTTGTGGCGGAATACCCAGACGTAAGGACTACATGAAACAGGCCATGCTGTGCATAGTAAAAACATGTCTACAGGGGATTACTCACAGAATTGTATTTTTTCGTCCTATGAAACACACTTATTTTCCCCAAAAGTGGGGGGAAAATATCAGGGCATCTTATTGGGTGAATGTAAAAAAAAAACTTACATTCCATGGATCCCCCGACTCCTTAGTCTCCGCTGCCTGCCTTCTCCGCAGCAAGTTCAGAGCCATCTGGTTCGGCCCCTGGGTAGGGCGTGGCCTGTGACTCCTGCCAGCATTCAATGATGCTAGCAGGAGTCACAGGCCACGGCCACCCAGAAGCTGGAACCGCCTCTCTCTGAACTTGCTGCTGCTGCCTGCCTCTTCCGTAGCCGCCGCTCCCTGCTGCCTCCTACAGAGGCGGTGGGGAGCGGCAGTCGGTGAGTTCAGAGCGGGCCGATTCTGGCCCGGGGGGCTTGGCCTGTGACTCCTACCAGCGTTATTGGGGATGCCTGCACACTGCCTGTAGTGGGGGTGGGGGGTGGATGCCTGCACACTGCCTGTAGTGGGGGTAATGGTAATCATCCTGTATTTGAGGGACTGCTTGTATTCCCATTGTGATAAATAATATCCAACACATGGGGGAGAACTGCTCCGCGCTGCCTGCCTATCCGCTGAGCCTGTCCATGAGAAACAGAAGCAAAAACAACTCCAATATCTGCCCAAAGCATTGCTGAATGAAAACCCTCTCCATACATCAGAAGAATTGTACTAGCAATAAGCCAGCATTCCAAAACCAGTTGGCTCAGGAGATGGCCTGTAATGGTGGACCAGAACTCTGAATTAGAGTCTTAGTGCTCTGTACTGCCACCTGCAGATTAATGCGTGTCACTGCCAAGGCAACAGGAAAAGTGAAAGCACACCATGGACCCCAGCTTTATAGTGGCAATTCCCACTGCTGGGCATCCCAAATTCTGATTTCACCTCGAGGTGACTGCGTGTAGACCAAACTGCATTTCAAACATTGCATCAGATGTCAAGTGTTTGTGTGGTTATTTTGCTAGTTTGTTTTATTGCTCCTGTCTTTGTTCTGAGGGCTGAAGTGCGCAAGAAATATGAAGCCAGGTGAAATTCTTAGATCTGAAAGATTTTTTTTTATATTCTCTGCTTCCTCACAGGTCACTACAAAGCGAGCACAGGCTTGGTGTGTATCCAAAAATAATATCCCATACTTCGAGACCAGCGCTAAGGAAGCTATAAATGTGGAGCAGGCTTTCCAGACAATTGCCCGGAATGCACTTAAACAGGTAATGCGCGTGTGATCCCCGATTTTTTTTTTTTTTTACCTTCCTTGTTACAATCACATTTTGTTATTGATATATATGTGTTCTCTTCCTGCAAGTTGTGTTGGGAAGGGGGGGGGGGGGGGCACCACTTAGAGATCCTACAACCTGATGGTCTGCAGGCACCCTAACCCCTACCCCTGTTTGCTGCCATCAAGCTCTCTGCAGCTTCCAAAGCTATAGAAGTCAAGAGAAGAGAGACACATAGATTGTTAAATACTCCCCCCCCCCCCCCTTCCTTGTTTCAGTGTGGCTGGAAAAAGTAGCAGTTTACTGTAACGTAACGTATTCAAGTTATAGTAATATAATGGACATAAAGTCCAGACTTTCAGCTTTCATTTGAGGGTAAACCTATTGAAATTGGATGAACAGTTTATGAATTTCAGCTCCTTTACATGTGCCCCCCTGTTTTTAAAGGGACCAAAGGTAATTGGACAAGGCTGTTTTTATGGGCAGGTGTGGGTTATTTCTTAGTTATGTCATTCTCTATTAAGCAGATAATAGGCCGGGGTTTGATTTGAGGTGTGGTGCTTGCATTTAGAAGAATTTGCTAGGAAGAAAACATGCAGTCAAAGGAGCTCGCCATGCAGGTGAAACAAACCATCCGTAGCCATATTAGCAGTGGCACAATGGTAGTGGCAAAATCTACAGTTCGATACATCCTGAGAAAGAGAGCACTGGTGAACTCATCAATGCAAAAAGAGCTGGGTGCCCACAGAAGACCACAGTGGTGGATGATCGCAGAATAATTTCCATGGTGAAGAGAAACCTCTTCACAACAGCCAAGTAAACAACACTCTCCAGGATGTAGGTGTATCAATATACAAATCTACCTTAAAGAAAATACTGCATGAAATACAAATAAGGATCATTCGCTGCACGGTGCAAGCCACTCATAAGCCTCACCAATAAAATGGCTATGTTGGACTTTGCTAAAAACATCTAAAACAACCAGTTCAGTTCTGGAAGAACATTCTTTGGACCGAAGAAACCAAGATCAACCTCTACTAGAATGATGGAGATAAATTATGGTGAAGGTGTGGTATAGCTCATGATCCAAAGCATGGCACATCATCTGTAATCCATGATGTAGGCAGTGTGATAGCTGGGGCATACATGGCTGCCAGTGGCACTGGGTCACTAGTGTTTATTGATGATGTGACAGAGGAAGCCGCATTAATTCTGAGATATTCAGAGACTTGCTGTGTGCTCAAATCCAGCCAAACTGATTGGTCGACATTTCATAATACAGATGAACAATGACCCAAAACATAAAGCCAAAGCAGTTTATTTAAGCAAAGAAGTGGCATATTCTTGAATGGCCAGGTCGGTCACGTGATCTCATCCCAATTGAGATGCATGTCACTTGTTAAAGACTAAACTTCAGACTTGGCCCACAAACAAGCAGCAACTGGATTCCACTGCAGACCTGTCAGAGCATTAAAAAAGAGGAAACACAGTCTGGTGATGTCCATGAGTTCCAGACTTTCGGCAGTCATTGCCGACAGAGTTTTTAACCAAGTATTAGAAATTAGCCTTTTATTTACAATTATTTAATTTGTCCGATTTTTCCTTTTGAGCCCCTGAAATGAAGGGATTGTGTTTTAAAGAATGCTTTAGTTCCTCACAGGTTTATGCATTCATTTTGTTCAACCCACTGAATGAAAGCTGAAAGTCTGAACTTCAACTGAATCTCAATGGTTTTGTTCAAAATTCATTTTGGTAACGTACAAAACCAAAATTAGAAAAATATTTGTCCAAATATTTGTAGACCTTACTGTATGCCTCTGCTATGTGAAATGGCATTTTATAACCACGCTGGAACATAGAAAGGATATAAGTATTTTAACTAGATCTCAGGCACTCTCCAGGTCTGGTTTTGGTATGTACTGAAGTGGCCGTATCAATTCACAAAAAGTCTCCTCCCCTTTTATAGGTTGAATTTAGTACCACAAATATTTAGTTTGGTGTATGGCTGGTGGGAGTCAGCATTTGCAATATCAATCACACCATAACTGAGCTGACAGGTTGTGAAACACACAACCTACCTGAAGCTGGAGTAACAGTAAAGCTATACCCCTCTTGAGTGGGGAAGGTAAGCAGAATGCTTTGCTGCCAGGCACCTCCAGTACAAAAATGATGAAAGGGTTTTAAACCTTTAACCCTTTTGTTGCCAAGCACGTAACACCTACGTGCTGGCTTGGCTGGGCCTTAAGTGCCAAGCACGTAGGTGTTACGTGCTTGACTTTCCTCGCTTGTAGTTTAAAAAGTAAAAACAACAAATACTCACCTGACCCCTTGTTGGATCCGGCCGGGTCTCCTCTTTAATTTGGTGTTATCCGATCCCCCGTGGGGGGTCGGATGGCTCCAGGAGAGCCCCCGGAATAGGCCGCCCCCCCCCCCCCCGCTTCTGCAGCAGCAGCTTCTAACTGTAAAAAAAAAAAAAAATAAAAATGACATTCACTTACCTGTGTGTGCGCTGGCTCCCGCTGTCCCTCCTCTTCACCTGGGGGGCCTCCGATCCCCCCCCAGGACTTACCGATCTTCAGGAGAGAGCCTGGGAGGCTCTCTCCTCTCTTCTGCACGATGGCGGCCGCCATCATGCCTCTAAGCCCCGCCCCCTTGGGGCGGGGCTTATGAAGTCATCCCGGCCCCGATCTCAGGCTTCAGCCTTCTCAGCTTCTCAGATGCCGGTGATCGGCACAGGGGAAGGAGGTGACAGGAGATCCTCTGATCTCCTGCCTTCTCCTTCTCTGGATGCCGATCACCGGCATCTGTCAGCTGAGCGGCGAGGGACAAGAGCTTGCAATCGAAGGTAAGTACAGTAAAAAAAATTTTTTTTTTTTTTCTAATAAAATACTTTTTATTATTGTGTGGTGTTTTTTTTTACAGTTAACCCTTTGTGAGCTGGTAAGGGGTCCATGAGACCCCTTATACCAGTTCACATGGCTGGGGGGGTGGCATTGCCATTAACCCCCGCACCCCCATTACCTGCCTCCCCAAAGGCCAGGGGGGGGCAGAAGAGCCCGGGCCCACATAGGCTATGTGGGCTCGTAGGCTGCAGGGTGGGGGGGCCACCAAAGCTGGCCCCCCCACTCTGTGCCTACAAGCCCCCATAGCTGGTCCCGGGCTGGTTACTTTGGGTAAGGGGGACCCCACGTCATTTTTTTTTTTGGATTTTGAAGGGTTTTTAACCCTTCAAAATCCAAAAAAAAATGGGGTCCCCCTCCCCGGGAAGGGGGACCCTATGTCATTTTTTTTTTTTAATTAACCATTTGTCATCCAGCAGCTATAAAAGGCTTCTGGGCAGGAAAGGGTGTCTACCTATACATATGTGGTATCGCTGTAACCGGGAGAAATTGGGGTTTCTCACGCAATAAGATTTTATTGACAAACTTACATTTTTTATTACAAAAAAACTCTACAAATTGTAAAAAAATGTTTTTTTTTTGTTTTTTTTCACACATTTCACCCAAAAAAATTGAGAATACACCTAAAAAATACAAACAAGACATTTCATGTTAAAGCCCAGACTCTGTTGAAAAAAACAATATATAATTTTCCTGGGAAATCCCTGGAAATCCCTTCAAAAATGACAGTTGAATATGTGTAGCGCAAAATGGTGAAACATCGTCTGGCAACAGGGAGTGGCAAATGCTGCAGGTAGGCTGGCAGCGAAAGGGTTAAGACCAAACCTGTGGTTTTCACTCAACCCAGGTCTTGTCCATTGGTGGTGGTTCCTTTTTTAAAGCGGGGTGGGATTTACACTGTGGGGCGAATCTGGGTGCCCTGAAATATTATAGCTTCCAGAGGCATGTTTGACTATTCTGAGCTTTGGTCCTCTCATTTGGGGTGCCCCCACTGTGTGAACCCCCAGGTTGCCCAGTAAAACTTGCCTTTCCCTGGTCTGAAGCGCATTTGTGGACTTTTGTCCAAACTGCCTCTCTAACACGGTGTGTGTGCCCATTCACAAATGCCTGGATAAAGTTTATAGTTGAGTCTTGTAGACTCCAAGGCTGCTTTTGGTCCAAGTGTGCAAGCCTGGAGTCCGTACAGGTCTATGCTAAGACAAAGAGAACACATACACATAGGGGCAGGCTAGATGGACCATGTGGTCTTTTTCTGCTTTTAACCTCCTATGTTTGATCTAGTTTGTTTGATCAAGCAGCATGTCGGCCAGGTATTTGCAGGAGGATGTTGGGTATAGCAGTCTGTATGTTGCTTTTACCGTATGACTTTTGCCCTTCACAAACTACCTCCAATACCATCTCTGTGCTCACTTATTTTTTTTATCCTCTCTAGGAAACAGAGGTGGAGCTGTACAATGAATTTCCAGATCCCATTAAACTGGACAAGAACGATCGAGCAAAGGCCCCGACGGAGAGCTGCAGCTGCTGAGAGGAAGGAGAGGACGGAGCCCTTCACTAACAGATATCACACTTAGGCCTTCGAACACGAAAACCCTCTCTCCCTCCCTCCCACCCCCCCGCCCAGAGTGTCAAGGAATTAAATACTCATCTCCTGCACCCTCTAGAGCTCCCAGGGACCGGTCCAGACAACAAAAATAGGCAAACACCTGTATTATACGCAGAACAACCATTCTCTCCCCTTTCCCCACCCCCTTCCCTGTGGACTACTCACCCTTGCCCGGTTAACCCCTGTGTCACTAAGAGGTCCGCAATCCATTGCCTTGCGCCCCCTTTGGCTCAGAGCGGTTAACATTAAACACATACTGTTAACTTAAGTTGTGTCTTGCGGAGAGACAGGTTTTCTTTCGTGTTTTTTTTTTTTTTTGTTTTCCTTTTTACAGTTTTGTGTATAATTAACCTACACCATGAAGTAAAAATCCTTTTAATTGTTCCTTGTTGAAGGCTCTCATAAAGCTGCATATCCTGCTGCAGGGGTGGACAGCCTCTCGGGCCTCCCTTGCTGTGTGGTCAGGGGGGTCTAGGCTTGTCCTCCTCTGCTGTACTCCTTTGCAAGCTCAACGCCCAGTCTCCACTAGGTTTATGAGTTTTGTATGTATCTGTTATCGCTTGTTACTTTTAAACTAATCTGTACTTTTTACAGACTCCATTTATTATGTAATGCTTCTTTAGGACAAAAAAAAATCAAATCATATGTTAATATATGCAACCAATTAAAATGTATAAATTAGAGTTAGTAATATTTTTTTTTTCTTTTTGAGTTAGGTATTTACGCACAGCTAAACAAGAACCTGTATTGTTTTACGTGCTTGGCCTGCAAACGGTGGTCAACCGACAAATGCTGCTTTTCAGCTCTGTAGAAGGATGTGGCGATGGTTAAAGCTTGCAGTCTTACACCCGCCAGAGGTAGCTATGATTCAAAATGGCTGCCTGGGCTGTAAGCAGGGGGCTGCTAAGTTTTAAAGAGCCGAATGAGGCTGCTCCTTGTTCATTTCAATTAGACCTCCAATGATGGCATACTGGTGGTCTGCTCGCTCTCTAAGCCTGGGGGCATCCTAATTTGGAATACCTCACTGTGCATCCCCCATCCTTTGCTGCCCTTACTTACCACTTCCATGTTCATGTGACCTAAAGCGTGCTAGCAAATTAGTGTGTCCCCGCTTGCCTAGTGAACTCAATTGGCAGCCACCTGTCACAAGATTTGCAGTCATAGGAGTAAGTGCATAAGTGTAGGGACTGGTGGAGGGATGCCCAGCGGGCCATTCCACTTCAGGAAGCCTCCATGCTTGGAATGCGAGTGGTCCTCAAGTCTGTTTTTGACTGGTGGTCCTCTTTAATTAGCTGTATTTATCTCCTTTGTGACTGCAGTTAGGTCTGTGTCGCTGATGTGCATATTGGATCATGTACAGGTATTGTATCACTTTGGGTCTTCATTTTTTTTCCTCCCCATGATCCCTCGGTTTATAAAGGCAGGGTTAAGGGCTGTGTGGAGGTCTTGGCCCTTATCCGGTATCGGTTTCTTTGTCTTACAACTAATGCTATACTAAAATGGTATCGCACTAGCTGTGGAGATTTTAAAGCGGACCAAACTGGACCTAAAGTCTAAAAAAACAAAAAAAAAAACTTGCTCTGGCTGAAACCCTATTCTATTGGGTATCCCAAACCAGGATGCACTGCAGTGTAAAACTCTCCTAGTTCCTGGATCCCTCTGTCATATTCTGCAGACACACGTCTCTGCATTGTCACAGAAGTGGGGATGCTGTAAACCTAAAACTAGGACCAACTTTTATTTTCAAACTCTAGGTCTGATATTGGTCCACTTTAAAAAGTTTCCGTTAGGCATTGAATCTTAATCCCCACAGTGCCCATGTGGCATGGATGACTCTAGCCTCTGCTGCCAAACCATAGTTAATTTATTTCGGGCGGTAGAAACGTCTTCCCACGGCCCTGGAGTGCACAACCTTTGTACAGGTAGAGGGCACACTTGCAAACTCAATGCCTGAAAGTGTATCCAGTCCGTGAATGGTGATGGAACGTTCCATGGTTTGTCCGACACGCCAATGACCCCATGCATGTGGCAGCTGGTCAGTTGTGTAAGTGGGGTCTGATCTGAGGTCTACTGAAAGAAGTCCACAGGAAGGTCACCCTCACTTGATGTCAGAACCTCTTTATTATGTCTTATCGGTTATTACCCTTAAGGGTGCAAGTATAGATTTAGGACACAACCGCTTTTATTCTCTCCTAGGACATTGCTTAACTTTGCCAATAAAACCCATTTAGCCACAATGACATGGCTGTTTGTAGTGCCACCTGTGTCCATTTTTGTTTTAGGCCTGTCTGCAGCACATCAAAAAGCCATAGTAGCAGGGGAGAATGTAGTCTCTTAAACTGGATATTCATGAGACCCTTATTATCCCAGAAATAAGCAGACTGTTCATTTTTGATCATGGCAGATATTTGAGATTTCCAACACATTAGAAGTTTTAAAGTGCGTCGTATTGAATGAGCAGCATCCAAGTGGGTTTCAAGCTTTAGAGGCGCAGAGCCCTAAGTGGAGAACTATTGAGGGCATTAAAGGATTGCCGGCTCTTGCCTCTGCTGCAGGTGGGCTGACCATAAACAAATTGGATTAGAAAACTGCCTGGTTGCTTTTCTGGTGTTAGAGGACGATAAGGGGTTATATTGGCAAAGTTGCCTGGTTCCCCAGATTGTATGAAGGGTGTATGTGGTAGGAAAGTATAAAAATGTTACTTGCCCTTCTGATCAGATTCTCTCCTATTTCAGGTCAGAAAATATGGGGGGACCGTGGGTAACTGGCCTGCTTTCAGACACTGTAATAAATCTGACCTCTGTGATCTATTAGTAATCTTGCCATGTCTGCAGGGGATGGTCACTAAGCTTTCTCTTGGGGGGTTTTCTTGGTATCGGGTAGAATGACGGTGCTCCTTGAGTCTGGGGAGTATTAATGTTTTTCTCTTCACTGGCAGGTATTAGTAGTATTAGTCCCCCCCCCCCCCCCCCCCCATTTATTCTCCTTCACTCCTTCTGTGCAATGGATCAGACTCTTGATTGCTATGAACCCCTCTCAGCAGTTTAGCTCCCCTATGTCTCTGTTTTTGCATTTGTGGCTTGCTTCCATATAGAGCACTTCTGCCATATTTTTTCTTTTCTTTTTCTCTTTGTTTCTCCGGGCAGTCTACATCCTACTGCGTAGGCTGGATTCTTCTGTAAAGATTAAAATGATGCCAATAAACTTAACAAGAAAAGACTTGCACACTGGTCTCATGTCTTGAATGGTCTCTTTAGAGAAACACTCGATACATTGAACAATGGTTAATGATGAGCGTCAGATTTGGCTCATTGGTTAATTCAGCCCGGGTGCTGCCTAATCAGGTATGCTTGACCAGCCCCAAATAACTATAAAATGCAACACAAACTTATCTGCATAGGGGGTGGTATCCCAATACACAGGACAAGCAGCCAGTCTCTGTCCCTCCTGTAGGTGATAGAGGTGTACCGGCCCCTCAGGAGCATTGGATGGTGACCTCAAACCAAAACCAGGCTTGCCACTTGCTGATGTGGGACCTTATGCGGTAGTGTTGGGTCATATGTGCATAGAGTATACATTTTAATCTATGCAAGCCTGCTGCCGATAAGGGACATGGTAAACTGCTGCACACCTGCAAAAAAAATTCCCCTGGTCCTATTGGCAGCAACCGCAAGAATATGAATATGCAGCATCCCCACTATTTCTACTTTCCACACTACAGCTGCTCTCCGGCAAACCGATGGCTTGCCAGGAGTGGCATACAAATCGTAGTGAGTGGGGATGCCAGGTCTGCAGCTTCACTGTCACCAGTGGAGGTATGTGCTTGCTGCTATTTAATCCCATAACTTAACAGAGCGCTTGAAGTGGGGCGGGGGGGCGGCTTTAAACTTGACTTTACAGTGTATTTAAAGTGGAACAAAAGTGATGTTATCTCTGGTCTGCTTACTTATACCCCCTACCTTTGGCCTTGTGAAAGGCTAGTAAATGGTTGAAGAGGCTTTACCAAAACCCACCCTGAAGTCTGAGACTCCAGGGCAGGCTTACTGCCTCCCTGGGGCATCCCAAACTGGGATCCCACCACTGTGAAACCTCCCAGGACCCCCTTTCCTCCAAGCCCGCACGCAGTCGGTGCCGGCATTACTCGTCGCCCTTCTCGGCTGTGCGCAGCCTGGTCTGCCGCAGTGAATGACTACGAAGGAGGTAGAGTGCTGCAGCGCACGTCGTAAGTGCAGTTAGGATTTTATTCAGCTTCTCGAGCTGCACATTAAAATGCGTGGCAGGAGAAGTTGATTGGAAGAGCAGCTCTGACTTGAGCTCGAGGAGAGTGATCTTGACTTTCTGGGGGGCTTCACACAGCAGGTTTGGGGTGCCCGAGGGGGGAAGGAGTCTGGCACTGGTAGAAAATATGCTCACTCTGTCTTGCTTCTTACTGGGTGGCACTGGCAGCTCTATCCATGGCTGGACCATCATGAGTACTCTCGGTCACTGTTCAGCTCTCGGACTGCAAGCCGTTCTCGCAAGTAAGTCTGGCCAGTCAAAAGCTGCAAGACTTAATATTGTATTCACTTTTCAGCAGGACGACCACCAACCCAGCCAAAGCTACAATGGTATGGTTCAAACTTTAAATCAAAGCATATTTGTGTTGGAGTGGCCCAAGTCTAGACCTAAATCCCATTAAGAATCATGACTTAAAATGTTCTGCTCACAAACGCTCTCTGTGATGGTGGGGGTGGAATTATAGATAGATAAAATCACCTCAGAGGAATGTCCACTGATAACCCAATTGTCCGGAACAGGTCACAATTTTACATATGTCGTGAGTGTGTCGTGTCCATAAATGGAGGCCTCAGCTGATAAGACCACATACTGACTCAGCTCACATTTGAGGCTGGGAAAGCCTGAGCAGCAGGAAGCCCCTGCCAGAAATGTGGGCAGAATGGAAGCGTCAAAGAAATCCTGCAGACCTATCGGCCCCCCAGTGTGGTACAGGGAATTATGAAGCTGCAGGGACGGAGCACAGCCAAGGTGTCTGAAGCAGAATCTCAAGCTCTTACAGATCCTGCCCATTATGCTGATTATTATGCATGATCACAGCCTCAAGGCCCCGCCCACTTGCTTCAGTAGAGCATTCCTAAGGTGAAACTGTATTCTCCAATATCTCTGCAATTTATTCTTCTTCAATTTAAATAAGGAAAAAGGTTAAGGGAATTGGCAAACATAGCCCAACACATTGGTCTAACTAATGGGATGCCCTGCTCTGTGAAACCCTGAGTTGCCAGATAGCCTTACCTGTCCGTAGATCCCACCTGAATGGCTGTGTGTGGCTGCTCACATCAGAAGGATGAAAGTGATGCAGGGGGCTGCTAATGTGTGCGCCTGGATTCCATTCAGCTTCTCCAGCTACACGTTAATATGCGCGTAAGAAGAGGCTGATTGGATGAGCGGCCATGCAAGTGCATTTGGACTAAGGCGAGGTGAGGACAGATGGACTCTTTATCAAAATATCACTCAAAAGACCTAAAACAAGGGTTTTACACACATACATACAGGTAGTTGACCTGTTATCACTCCACATAATATAGTGTTATGGCTGCTTTCAGTCACCAGGGGGAGCCAACTGCTACACTTGTAGTGCAGTGGAATTGCAAGAAACATGACTGCGTGTAATGCAGCTCCGTAAATGTAGACTGCATACATGGAAAACTCAGTCACAAGAAATTGATGATTGAATTCAGGGTTTGGAACATCACTTATTCTAAGTGAGTCACACACCCTGCTTCAGATAGTCATTACACTTGGGTTATACTGACCTGTAGAGGGCGATCTTGCAGAGATGTAATGGAAAAAAGGGAGCCCCTCCCGGTCCATAAATACCTGGGACCTCCCACTCATTCCCCAGTCTTTCATCTCTGCAGACGGCGAGCAAGTCAGAAGATTGATGTCTCCTCCTTGCAGGTAGCCGGGATAACTCCCGGCCCCTCTATTGAGTCTATTTCTGTCCGGTTCCCTTTGTAACTGATTTACTTTGCCTCCCAGCACAGGCTGCTGGTTCAGACAATGGTAGATGGCACCCCATGGTGCTTAGGAGCTACGCTCCACCGTGAGACCCCATACCAAGGGGTAGGTGGTTGTCAGGTTGGTGATCCTGATTTGGGATGCCCTGTCCGTTTTAAATCCCTCACTACATAACCTAATTGTAGCTATCGGCCTTCCCCCCTTTCTCCCTGTTCCCGGTTAGTGGGGGGGGGGGGGGGGGAGCAGTATGTATACTAGATATATACATATATAATTTTTATTGTGTATGTGTTTTCACATTGGTTTTTCTCTTCAGCCCGCGTGCCTTCCATTGTGGTGGGCCGGTCACCTCGCAGCCGGCTCCCGCATGGCAGGTTGTATGCTCTGAGGGAGGGGCTCGGCGCGCTGCCCGCTCTCTCTTGTCTTTGTTCACTGAGGCCGGCTCCCGCTTGACAGGGGAGCGCGGCTGTCTCGGGGGGGGGGGGGGGGGGGGCCTGTTTGCGGTCCCTAGAGCTGCCATGCGGTGCCATGTTTCTTCCCTCAGAGGTGTTCCTGTCTCTATTATTATTAGCTGTTATATATGAACAGCAATCATTTACCTGCCTGTCATGGCGATCCTGTTTACACAGGTACATTAACTATGGGGTGAGAAGAAGTGTAATGGCGCCAGGGAGCAGCATCTATTAATCCCGGCGTTGATAGGGGGCCTAGCGCTCGCCGCGCTACTCTGGCGGCCCGCCCCTTTGGCTTAGTATTGTAGACAAGGCAGGCTCCCGCATTGGATGGGGAGCTTGGCCGCTTGTAAGTTTCCCCGCGCTTGGGGGGGGCGGGGCCTAGCGCTTGGCGCTGTGCAGACGGTCCGCCCCCTTCGCTCTCTCACTTCATCTACCCCCTCTGGTCGCCATCTTGTCACCTATAGCGTGGGTGAGTGCCCACTGCCGGGCTGTTTATTGTCCTCATGTGCATGTATTTTATGGGTACATTTTCTTTTGTGTCATTTGCATCCTCTGTGGCTTGGGGCTGCATTGTATTTTTTGTATTTTATGTATATAATTATTTATATATGTTATGTGGGTGATGGTTATTGTGTCTTCCGGGGGATTTTCAATTTAGCGCTTCCTATATATATAAAAATCCTCCCACTGACGGACATTTAAGGGGCATCCCGGGTAGCTCAACAGCGTAATTCCCATCGGTCATTGCGGCTACCAAAAATCACCTTATGGAGGCTTCCCAGGATGCCGTGCTCGGGGTCCCCTCGGGACATCCCCGGCTGTGTGTGGTATGCGGGGCATCCCTTGTGGGCATTATTGTGCTAGATTGTGTATCTTGTGCGCTGCAGGTGCTGGTGCGGCAATCTGGGCCCGTGCCCCCGGATCAGTTTGGCTGGTCTCACCACCCACACCCCCGCACCTGGGTATGACCCCTAGTGTCCTTCACACTAGTGGGGAGTCGCGTGTTATGGTTGTGCTAGACTAGACAACACTGATCTTGATTGCTAGCCTTGCAGCCGGAAGGCTCCAGCTGAATGTCGGCACAGGGAGCCCTTTGCGCTGGCCTATGCGTTAACATCCTGATTAATATTATTCTATTACTGTACTCCCCTTGTGTAAAGGGATATTATTCAGATTATGTCCCTCTGATGATCAGCCTGCCACGGCACTGATGCCGCCTCAGAGCTGTGGGATGCTGACGTCTCCCTATACGCCTTACTTTAGTAGTACGGCCCCCTTTTTCTCCTCGTGGTGACTCCTAGGCAGCAGGGGAAATAATTATTTTTTTTTTTTTTGGTTTTGGTACTGCAAATCCACTGTTGGCATTACCAGAACCGATGCTTGACCTAAGGGGTGGGACAGGAGGTATACCCTTCCCCGCGTATCGGTCAATTATCCCACTAGGTGGATGCCCCCATCCGGGGGCTGTGTATTGCGTCTGTGGTGCTTTCCCTCATTCCATTGCTTGATGGATAGTGAGGACTGACATATCGATTAACGGGCCTCCCATGCCCTTGTCTGTGTGGCCCGGTGGTGGTCTCCGCTATTACGGCCGCGGCTTTTAGGACCTTATTTAGGGGTCAGCTTTAGGCTCCCCTTGGACCCTTCTGGTGCTGGTTTTAGAGCTTGTCGCTATGTGAGCTATTTATCTCCTAAGAGGTATTGTTGACCTCGGCTGTCAGGGTCAGGGTCCTTCACTACCTCTTTCATGAGCCTGGGTCAGGCAGGGGGGTACCCTCGCGGGACTAGGGGAGATCCCGGGGCATAGGCTGTTGCCGGGCCCGACTTGGATCTCTCTGGGGTGCCAGGACTAAATCCTCTGCTAGCCCGCTCAACATTGAGGGGGTGCCTTCACCCTTCTGGTGGGGGACGGCTGCTGCTCTTCACTCCTCCTCCCAGATTCTCATCATGGACTTCTTCGGGTCCCTGGGCAGTTTAGGGCCTGTTGACGACGGTGCTAGGCCGTCTGGCCATGGGGGTCGTTTGTCAGGTTCCCACCAGGGAGAGAGGTCAGTGTCTGCTATTCCAGTCTCTTTACGGTTCCCCAAAAGAGAGAGCTCCACCAAAGGCCCTTCTGGTTTAAAGTTCCTTAACCGGTTCATCGGCACTAAACGGTTTTGCATGGAGACGCTGCGCTCCGCTGTCAGTTTCCTACACCTGGGGGACTCCATGACACCTATAGATATCGAAGACGCTTACCTTCATGTGCCGGTCATCCCAGGGCACCAGCGGTTCCTCAGGCTTGCGGTAGGGGAGCAGCACTACCAATTTGTGACTCTCCCGTTCGGACTCACCTGTGCACACAGGGTGTTCACCAAGGTGCTGGCGGGTGTGATGACTCTTCTAAGAACCCAGGGCTTTCGCATTCTCTGGGGTGAGTGATCAACGACCTGCTCGTTACGTCTCCCTCGCTCCATCAGGTGGAGCTGGACACTTGGACGGTGGTGGCAACACTGAAGGGTTCGGGTGGGTGATCAATTACCCCAAGTCCTCACCCGCCCTGTCACGGGTGGCTTCTGTCCTGCGCATGACGCTGGATACCATTCAGGCCAGGATTTCTTGCCTCAGCAGATGGTGGATGTTCTCCTAGCGCTGATTCGTATGGTCCGGACGATCCCTCATTTGTCCATCCGGCAAGGGATGAGACTGGTGGGACGGATGGTGGCCTGTTTCTAGGCAGTGCCTTTTGGCTCAATTTCACATGAGGCTTTTTCAGCTCCATCTCCTATCGGCCTGGGACAAGTGTTTCCTGTCTTGGATCAGTCCTTTGTTCTGGGGGGGCGCTACTGGAGAGCTTTCCAATCCCTGGGGCTGTGGGGCCCTCAGGAGCCACCCGCCCCCATCAACATTCTGGAGCTGAGGGCGGTTTGGTTGGTGCTGTCGCACCTGACACATCACCTTCAGGGCTTACCAGTTCAGGTTCGCTCCGACAATCGGACAGCGGTCACTTACATCAATAACCAAGGAGGGACTCGCAGCAGGAGTGCCCTCTGGGAAGTGTGTCTGATTCTTGCTTGGGCCGAGAGCATTGTTCTGTGCATCTCGGCAGTTTACATTCCAGGGGTGGAGAACCTGGAAGCGGACTCCCTGAGCAGGGGGACCTCTCGTGGGGGGAATGGTCCCTCAGCAGCAAGGTATTTCTATCCCTCTGTCGTAGGTGGGGGAGGCCAGAGGTGGATCTGTTTGCCTCTCCTCCCAGCCTTTGTGTCTCTGTCCCAGGACCCTCTGGCTATGGCAGTGGTTGCCATGTCTCTGTCCTGGCGGGAGCTCGGTCTATTGTATCTGTTTCCTCCCTTTCCCATGGTGGGCAAGGTGGTACGCAAGCTGGCTCAAGTGGGTGTGCCAGCAATCCTGGTGGCCCCAAGGTGGCCAAGACAGGTGTGGTGCGTAGACGTCGTCCGGCTGGCGGTCGATCAATTCACGCTGCCTCTGGTTCCGGTTATGATTACACAAGGTCAACTTTGTTACCTCAATTTACAAACGTTAGCTTTGACGGCGTGGCTGCTGAAACCTTCATCTTAAAGGAATGGGGTTTGTCTGAGGCCGTTGTCCAGACTCTCGTCAGGGCTAGGAAGAATTCTTCCTCTAATGTCTATTACAGGACCTGGCGGGCCTACGTTGATTGGTGTGAGGCTAGGGCCTTTCCTTGTCGGGTGTTTTCCATTCCTCGGATTTTGGAGTTTCTTCAGCATGGTCTGGACATGGGTTTTCAACTTAGCACCCTTAAGGTGCATGTGTCCGCTCTGGCGGTTTTCTTTCGCTCTTCATCCTTTGGTTAAGACCTTTTTTCAGGGGATCACTCATGTGCGCCCTCCTCGCAAACCCATGTTGCCTGTTTGGGATTTAAATTTGGTGTTGTCTGTCCTTCAGGGTCCTCCTTTTGAACCAGTGCAGGGTGCTGCACTATCCATTTTCACCTTAAAAGTAGCCTTTTTGGTGGCTATCACCTCTGTTCGACGTGTTTGAGTTGGCGGCTTTGTCTATTCAGGCCCCCTACTTTGAGAGACATCAGGACAAGGTGGTTTTCTGCTGTAAACCAGACTTCCTGCCAAAGGTTGTCTCTGCTTTTCACCTCAATCAGGGCATTGTGCTTCCTTCATTGTGCCCTAAACCTAGCAATGACAAGGAGAGGGCTTTGCACTCTCTGGACGTCGTTAGATGCGTAAAGTACTATCTGGTGGTTACTTCACCATTCCGGAAGACGGACGCCTTTTTTTGTGGTGTCCTCCGGGCCCAAGAAGGGTTTGGCGCCCGTCAAGTCTACCATTAGTAAATGGATTCGTCAGGCCGTTATTAGGGCCTACTCTGCCAAGGGGAGGGTTCCCCCTTTCCAGATCACTGCTCATTCTACTCGTGCTGTTGGGACTTCCTGGGCCTTTCAGCACCAGGCCTCTGTTGAACGAGTTTGTATGGCCGCTACTTGGTCTTCTGTTCATACTTTTCCCAAGTTTTATAAGGTTAATGTGCGGGCCTCAGCGGATGCTGTTTTTGGCCGCAAAGTTCTGCATGCTGCAGTGGTTTAATTTGTGCACTATTGCCTTGTTTTGGATCCCCGTCCTTTATGGACACTGCTATTGGATGTCCCAAGTGTAATGACTATCTGAAGCGGGGTGTGTGACATACTTAGAATAATACCATTTTGTGAATACTCACCTGTAAAATGGGTATTATAAGTATGTCGCACACCCCGCTTCACCCCGTCCTTTCTATGGTGAACCTTTTTTACTGTTACTGGTTATTTTGGCTCTTCCTGGTCCCTTTACTGCTGTCTTAATACTGGGGAATGAGTGGGAGGTACCAGGTATTTATGGACCGGGAGGGGCCCACTTTTTTTCATGACATCTCTGCAAGATCGCCCTCTACAGGTCGGTATAACCCAAGTGTAATGACTATCTGAAGCGGGGTGTGTGACATACTATAATACCCATTTTACAGGTGAGTATTCACAAAATGGTATATTCTAAGTATGTCACACACCCCGCTTCAAGACATTCATTACACTTGGGTATACTGACCCGTAGATGGCGATCTTGCAGAGATAACAAAAAAAGGTCAGACCCTCCCGGCCCATAAATACCTGGGACCTCCCACTCATTCCCCAGTTTTCCATCTCTGCAGAGGCGAGCAAGTCAGAAGATGATGTCTCCTCCTTGCAGGTAGCCGGGTTGACTCCCGGCCACTTTTTATTCTTCTATTTCTGCCCGGATCCCTTCTATTAAGTTACTTGCCTCCCAGCCTAGGCTGCTGGTCCAGGCAAAAGTAGTTGGCACCCCTGGTGCTTAGGAGCCGTGAGACCCCCATAACAAGGGGTAGGCGGCTATCTGGGTTGGTGATCCCAGTTTGGGATACCCCTACCCTGGCATGGATTCCCCCTCTCCCGGATACCCTTAGAGGGGGGGGGGCTGGGTCCCTTTGGGGATTCATCCTTTATTAGTGTGTGGTGCTTCACTGAGTGTGTGTGTGTTTTGACTGGTGCTGGCAGGATGCGGCTCCGGCGTGTGTTAATGGCGCCTGTGGGCACCTGAGGCGCTTGGGGGGTTGGGGGGGGGGGCTCCGGGCGCTGTGTGTTATGTCCTGGCTTCTGGCAGGGAGATACGGGGGAGGGGCGGGGACGGGCATGACGCACGAACCGCGCCCGCCCTCCCTCCTTTTCTGCTCTCCTCGTGTCCCCATGGTTCTTCTTGCCTGCGGCAGTAATCAGGTGGGGCGAAGGTCGGGTGAGTGGCCTGTGGCCATCAGAATTCTGTCATTAACTCCTTATGGACTTTGCCAGTATAGTCGGAGTGTATGTGTTTTTTGTGTGTTCCAGGTGGACCATTGACACTATTAAAGGGGGACTCTCCCGGTCCTAAGGTCCCTGGTTAAATTTAGTGGATTAACATTCCTCCCACTCGGGACTTAAAGGGGCATCCCGGGTTGCATTACTGCGTAATTCACTCGGGGCAATCCAGGCTGAGTTTGGGGTGTGGGGTATCCCTTTTGGGGGATGATGTATTTCTTTGTGTACCCTGTGCGCAGCGGTCTATTACGCGACAGACCGGATCTCAGGCGTCCGGTTCTGCTCCGCCAGTCTCCTCTCCGTCTCCCCCTCGCTTGACACGTACCCCATGTGATGTGGTCATTGGCGGGGAGTCGCAATCTGAGGTGTGTGCCAGATTGGCCAATCTTGAAAAAATGTTTTCCAGCGCCGTTGCTAAAAAGGCCACGGCAAAGAGAAAACATTTGTATAAGGCTGCGCAGGCCTTTGATAGGGAGGATTTTGACTCCCTGGATTGGTCTGATTTTTCCCCGCGTGAGGAAGGGGAGTTGTATGAGGATTCTGATGACTCCGATGATCAGCAGTTTGTGGGCGCTGATACCGAGCAGGGCCAGGGGGATTCTTTGGATACCGCTAGGGTCCTGGCTCATATATTTGAGGTCCTGGCTATTTCTCCCCTGAGGCGGCTCCTCCGCTCAAGGGGGAGTTCTTTGACGTAACTAAGCCGCGCTTGGAATTTCCTTATCGAAAGCATTTTGATGGTATCATTCTCAAGGAATGGGAGAGGCTGACGGCTGACTCGGCTTCCGGGTGTTCCACCGGGTTGGGACAAGAAATATACCCCCCCCCCCGAGTGGATGCTCCTGTCTTGGGGTTGTCCAGCTCCGCAGTCCTCCATTCTCCGAAGTGCACTACTCTCAAGGATGGTGAGGATAAACGCATTGACCAGATGGCTTGTCATGGTTTTGCCAGTGTTGGATCGGCCTTGCGGCCGGTTTGTGCTTCTGCGCTTGTACTGGTTGCTGCCAGGTCAGTTGTTAGAGAATTGTTGACCTCGTCCGGGCTTGACCTGGCTAGTGAGGAGTTTGCCGACCTTAAGCGCTGTGAGTTATTTTTATCCTTTGTACTGTCCGCCCTGGACGACACTTTGGTGATGTGTAGCAGAGCTGCGGCTCTGCTTGTGGCTATCCGCCGGTTGGTTTGGTTACGCCAGTGGGTGGCTGATTTTGTGTCCAAAAAGTCGCTCACTACCCTTCCCTTTGTGGGGTTGCGGCTCTTTGGAGAAAAATTGGATTCGGTGGCAAAGGGAGGTAAGCGTCAGAAGCAGCGTCGCCCCTTTCGGGGGGCGGCTTCCTTCTCTCAGTCCTTTCGTGGGGCTAGAGTCGTCAGGGGTTTGGCTTTCCCCTCGTCCAGAAGTGATTCCTGGACCAGGGGCAGGGGTCGGACCCGTCCAGGACACAGTTGGGGCTCCAATCGGATGGCAGTCGCCTACATCAATCACCAGGAAGGGACTCGCAGCAGGCGTGCCCTCAGGGAAGTGTCCTTGATCCTTGCCTGGGCAGAGAGCAATGTCCCATGCATCTCGGCGGTGTACATTCTGGGAGTGGAGAACACGGAGGTGGACTCCCTGAGCAGGGGGTCATCTCGCCGGGGGGAATGGTCGCTCTGCCCCAAGGTGTGGGTGTCTCCGGAGGTGAACCTCAAGCTTCCGGCATTTGTGTCTCTCTCGTGGGATCCACTGGCTCTGGCAGTGGATGCCATGTCTCTGAACTGGAGGGATCTGGGGTTTCTGTACCTGTTCCCTCCGTTTCCCATGGTGGGCAGAGTGGTGCGCAAGCTGGCCCTAGAGGGCGCGTCAGCAATCCTGGTGGCTCCAAGGTGGCCAAGACAGGTTTGGTTCGCAAACGTGGTAAGGTTGTCGGAGGATCAGTTAGACCTGCCCCTGCCGGATCTGCTCACTCAGGGGCCACTGCTCTACCCAAATTTACCAACGCTGGCTTTGACGGCGTGGTTGCTGAAACCTCCATCTTGAGGGAGGAAGGTCTTTCTGATGCTGTCATTCAGACTCTGGTTAGGGCTAGGAAGCAGTCTTCCTCTTCCATCTATTATAGGACTTGGAGGTCTTATATTGATTGGTGTGAGGTCAGGGCCTTGCCTTGCAGGGCGTTTTCTATCCCTAGGGTTTTGGAATTTCTGCAACATGGTCTGGACCAAGGTTTGCAGCTTAGTACGCTGAAAGGGTTTCTGCCCTGGCCGCGTTCTTTCAAATACCTTTTGCTCTTCATCCTCTGGTTAAGACCTTTTTCCAGGGGGTTACGCATGTGCGGCCTCCTAGGAAGCCTTTGCTCCCAGTTTGGGATTTGAATTTGGTTTTGTCTGCCTTGCAGGGTCCTCCTTATGAACCTTTGCAGGATATTGCACTTCTATGCTTACTCATAAGGTTGTTTTTCTGGTTGCCATCACTTCTGTTCAACGTGTTTCGGAGTTGGCAGCCTTGTCTATTAAGGCTCCGTACTTTGAGAGGCATCAGGACAAGGTTGTTTTCCGTTTCAACCCAGATTTCCTTCCTAAGGTGGTCTCTGCTTTTCATTTGAATCAGGATATTGTTCTTCCCTCCTTGTGTCCTAAGCCCAGCAATGACAAGGAGAGGGTTTTGCATTCTTTGGATGTGGTTCGCTGTGTGAAGTACTATTTGGTGGCTACTTCTCCTTTTTCGTAGGACTGACGCCCTTTTTGTGGTGCCCTCTGGGCCTAGGAAAGGTTTGGCTCCTGCCAAGTCTTCCATTAGTAAATGGATTCGCCAGGCCATTGTTGGGGCCTATTCTGCTAAGGGGAAGATTCCCCCTTTTCGTGTTACTGCTCATTCTACTCGTGCTGTTGGGGCGTCCTGGCCTTCCAGCACCAGGCTTCTGTTGAGCAGGTTTGTAAGGCTGCTACTTGGTCTTCGGTTCACACTTTTTCCAAGTTTTACAAGGTTGATGTTCGGGCCTCAGCGGATGCTGTTTTGGGCCGCAAAGTTCTGCAAGCTGCAGTGGTTTAAGTTTGTGCCTTGTTTTTTTGGATCCCTGCCCTTTATGGACACTGCTATTGGATGTCCCAAGTGTAATGAATGTCTTGAAGCGGGGTGTGTGACATACTTAGAATAATACCATTTTGTGAATACTCACCCGTAAAATGGGTATTATAAGTATGTCACACACCCCGCTTCACCTTGCCCTTTTGTATTCTGGATCCTTTATATGGTGAACCTTTGTTAGTTTTTATTGGCTTTCCTGGTCCCTTGATCTTACTGCTATCTTTAATACTGGGGAATGAGTGGGAGGTCCCAGGTATTTATGGGCCGGGAGGGTCTGACCTTTTTTTGTTATCATCTCTGCAAGATCGCCATCTACAGGTCAGTATACCCACATGTAATGAATGTCTTGAAGCGGGGTGTGTGACATACTTATAATACCCATTTTACAGGTGAGTATTCACAAAATTGTATTTTTTTTAAATAAATGTTGATTTATTCTAAGTATACAGTACGTCCTGCTCCAAATAGATTACTTACACGTGGGTATTACTCTGCCAGATGGCGCTAAACTGCAGAGACATCGAAAAATAGACTCCTCCTGACCCCTCAAATACCCGGGGACCTCCCACAAATCCATAGAATTTCTCTGCAGTCTGGACTGCGAAGGACGAGTAAAGGCTCTCTACTCGCAGGTGAGCGGGGCTATTAGCCTGCGGCCCTGTAGGACCATTCCCACCCGTTCCACTAGTAATATGCCTCCCAGCCTTGGCTGCGCTGGTCGGGTGATGGTAGGCAGCACCGCTGTTAGGTGCTTAGAAGCGCTGCTCCACCACAATCCCCCACCAAAGGGTAGGCGGTTCAGGCTTATGGTGAGCCTCTATGGATGCCCCTCCCGCACTAGTGCCCCCTTGCCCCTGCCTATCGGTGGGCCCTGTTTAAGTGGCCGCTGTCCTCCCTCATTCTCCTTGTAGCCTTCAGGGGAAAAGGGGGGGGGGTGTAACTGTATGCTATGCATTCTGTGTATTCTTAGTATACAGTACGTTCTGCTCCAAATCCTAATACCTACACTTGGGATATACTCCGCCAGATGGCGCTGGACTGCAGAGACATCGAAAATAGGCTCCTCCCAGCCCCTCAAGTACCCGGAGACCTCCCACAAATCCCCAGAATTTATCTGCAGTCTGGCTGCGAAGGACGAGAAATGGCTCTCTACTCACAGGTGAGCGGGGTTATTAACCTGCGGCCCTGTAGGACTATTCCCACCCGTTCCACTAGTAATATGCCTCCCAGCCTTGGCTGCGCTGGTCGGGTGAAGGTAGGCAGCATCTCTGTTAGGTGCTTAGGAGCGCTGCTCCACCGCAATCCCCCACCAAAGGGTAGGCGGTTCAGGCTTATGGTGAGCCTCTATGGATGCCCCTCCCGCACTAGTGCCCCCTTGCCCCTGCCTATCGGTGGGCCCTGTTTAAGTGGCCGCTGTCCTCCCTCATCCTCCTTGTAGTCTTCGGGGGAAAAGAGGGGGGGTGTGTGTAAATATGTATGCTATGCATTCTGTGTTTTACACCTTTTTTCCATTCTGTTTAGTCTTGTGTCAGACACCACGCTGGCTTGTCTTTACTGTCTTTTTTTTTAAATTGCTGCCGTGCGCTGACTTGGTTCCACGCTTGGCGGCGGCATTACCTCAGGCGCTGGTGCGCCATCATTGGCTGCTTGCACGTTCTGGCTTCGCGCTCTTCGGGGTACACCGACGCCATCTTTATTCTGCCTTTGGCCCATGCACGACGGACCCCTACCTACCGCGGTCCGTAAGTGCCCTCGCGGCAGGCTTTATATCTTTCACTTTTTGTTACTGTGTGCTTACGGGTCTTGTCTGCTTATGTCTTTCAGGCGGGGCGAACCCTTTTGGCTTCTCCCGGCCCTGTATTAGTATATAACTTGTAGGCTTTGTAAAGCTAATACTCCCACTTCCCTAGCGGGTTATTGGGGCATCCGGGGTTGCTATTTAGCGTTATTCCTTATCGGCGTATAGCGCCGCTATAATCACCATATGGAGGCATCCCAGGATAATGTTACCGGGGTCCCTTCGGGACAAGTCCGGCTGTGTGTAGCGTGTGGGCAGCCTCATGCTGACGCTGACAAGGCGCGGGTCTGTGTACCCTGTGCTGAGCAGGTGCTTGCATTGCAATCTGGCCTGCCAGTGGCTGCACCTCGATTCACTTCGCCTACTCCCCCAAGCTTAAATCTCACTCCTGCTGAGTTGCATACTAGTGGGGATTCTCATCCTGATGTGTCTTCTAGACTGGCTACTGTTGAGCAGTTGATTGCTAAGTCCTTAGCGCGTAAGGCCCCTGCTAAGAAGCGGCACTTGACGCCTAATGTCACTGTTTTCCCTATGGGAACTGAGGGGTTTTGGAATCTGTGTGGCTATACCCCATCTGATGAAGGGGAGCTCTTTTCTGATTCAGGCTCATCTGATGAGAGACCAAGGGGTCATGACGATTCTGGCTCTGTCCCCTGGGCCCTGGATGACACTGACAGATTATTGACCCAGATTTTTGAGGCTCTGTCCATCTCTCTCCCTGTTGCGGCTCCCAGGCAAAGAGGGGAGCTTTTCCATACAGCAAAATTCACGAATTTCCAGAGCAGGCACATCTCCATAACCTTGTGCTCAAGGAATGGGAGCGCCCCAGTAAACTTCCCGGGGTTCCAAAAGGTTGGGATAGGAAGTATCCCTTTCCTGCTGAGGTGGTTAAATGTTGGTTATCCCCCCCCCCCCCCCGAGGTGGATGCCCCGATTCCTAGGGCTATCTAACACCTCTGTCATGCATTCCCCTGACTCCACTACCCTGCGGGATGCTGAGGACCGGCGCATTGACCAGCTGGCATCCCACGCCTTTGCAAGTGCGGGGACAGCGCTGCGCCCGGTCTGTGCCTCTGCCATTACTGCTGTGGCCACTAGAACCCTTATCAGAAATATGCTTGATAGTGCCCCTGATGATTTGCCTTGTGAGGTGTTTAATGCACTCTCCAGTTGTGCTATTTTTGTAAATTTGTCCTCTCATCATTGAATGACACCATCAGAATGTGTGCCAAAACTTCTGCCCTTGTGGTGGCTATACGCCGCTCGGTTTGACTGCGCCAGTGGGCTGCTGACGACAACGCTGCCAAGAAGGCCCTCACTGGGTTTCCCTTTAAAGGACTACGCCTTTTTGGGGATCGCCTGGACCTTATTGCTAAGGGAGGCAGGTTACCCCAGCGCAGGTGGCAATCTCGGCCTTTTCGGGGTCAGGGTTCCTTCTCCTCCCCTTACCGTGGTGCAAGACAGGGAAGGGGGTTTCCTTTCCTGGGGCCCGGGGAGATTTCTGGGGTAGAGGCAGAGGACGTGGACGTCCTGGCTCCTCCTGGGGTCCCAAAGCAAAATCCTCTCCCAAGCTCCCTCAGGCAAGGGGACCCTCCAGGAAGCGTCTCTGATCCTGACTTGGGCGGAGGCCAATGTCCCCTGCATATCAGCTGTGCACATCCCGGGGGTGGAAAATCGCCTGGCGGACTCTCTGAGCAGGGGGACCTCTCGCCAGGGAGAATGGTCCCTATGCAGCAGGGTGTTTCAATCTCTGTGTCACCGTTGGGGCCAACCAGATGTGGATCTGTTTGCGTCCCGCCACAATCACAAGCTCCCAGCTTTTGTCTCTCTGTCCCAGGATCCTCTGGCCTTGACCTCGGATGCGCTAGCAATGTCATGGCAGGACTTTCAGTTCCTGTATGTCTTCCCTCCAATCCCCCTGCTGGGCAGGGTTCTGCGCAAGATTGCTCTGGAAGGGGTGCCAGCAATTCTGGTGGCCCCCAGGTGGCCAAGAAGAGTGTGGTTCGCAGACGTGGTACAGCTGGCAGTAGATCAGGACGCTCTGCCCTTGGTGCCTGCTCACTCAGGGCTCACTACGCCATCCCAATTGACAAACCGTGGCTTTGACGGCTTGGCTGCTGAAACCTCCATCTTGATGGAGAAGGGGCTGTCTTCCTCGGTTGTGGATACTTTGATTAAAGCTAGGAAGAAGTCTTCCTCTTCCATTTATTACAGGGTTTGGCATGCCTACATTGACTGGTGTGAATCTAAGGCTCTTCCCTGTCGTGTGTTTTCTATTCCCAGGTTTCTGGAGTTCCTGCAGCATGGGTTGGAGATGGGGCTCCAACTCGGTACTCTGAAGGGTCAGGTTTCTGCCCTGGCTATTTTCTTCCAGAAGTCCTTTGCTCAGCACTCTCTGGTCAGGATTTTTTTCCAGGGGGTCTCCCATGTGCGTCCCCCACGTAAGCCTATGGTGCCTCTTTTTGGGATTTTAATTTGGTTTTGTCAGCCTTGCAGGGTGCTCCCTTTGAACCTGTGCAGGATGCTGCCTTGGCCATTCTTACACTCAAGATTGTCTTTCTGGTGGCTATCACTTCTGTTAGGCGTGTGTCTGAGTTGGCGGCGCTTTCTATTCAAGCCCCCTACTATGAGAGACACCAGGACAAGGTGGTGTTTCGTTTCAAACCTGACTTTCTGCCTAAGGTAGTATCTGCTTTTCATTTGAATCAGGACATTGTTCTTCCTTCCTTATGCCCTAATCCTAGTAATGTTAAGGGTTTTGCATTCTTTGGATATGGTTAGGTGTCTGAAGTACTATCTGGTGGCTACCGCACCCTTCAGGAAAACTGATGCTCTTTTTGTGGTCCCTTCTGGGCCTAGGAAGGGTTTGGCTCCTGCCAAGTCTACTATCAGCAAGTGGATTCGTCAGGCTGTGAGTCAGGCCTACTCTGCTAAGGGGAAGAATCCTCCCGCCTTACTGCTCATTCCACTCATGCTATTGGTGCCTCTTGGGCTTTTCTGCACCAGGCTTCTGTTGAACAAGTTTGCAAGGCTGCTACTTGGTCTTCTGTTCATACCTTTTCAAAGTTCTACAAGGTTGATGTTAGGGCCTCAGCTGACGCTGCATTTGGCTGAAAGGTTCTGCAGGCGGCAGTGGTTTAAACTGTCTGCTGCTACTTTATGGACACTGCTATTGGATGTCCGATGTGTAAGTAATCTATTTGGAGCAGGACGTACTGTATACAATTCTGTGATTACTCACCTGTAGAATTGGTATTATGAGTATACAGTACGTCCTGCTCCAACCCACCCTTGGTTTTTGCATTATCTTGGATCCCCTGTATGGTGATTGTTATTGTTGTAGTTGATAGTTTGGGTTGTTTAATTCTCCTGGCTTCTCGTTAACTGCTTTTCAATGCTGGGGATTTGTGGGAGGTTCCTGGATATTTGAGGGTCCGGGAGGAGCCTATTTTCGATGTCTCTGCAGTCCAGCGCCATCTGGCGGAGTAATACCCACGTGTAAGTAATCTATTTGGAGCAGGACGTACTGTACACGCATAATACCAATTCTACAGGTGAGTAATCACAGAATTGTATTTTTTTTTAATGTAAATGGTTGTTGCTGTATGGAAAAAGAAACGAGAAAGTCATTCTCTCTGAAAGTTTTCCCTATATCCAGTCCAGGTCGTCCCAGTGATGACGGGGGTATTCCGCCCCCAGGGGGCACTCGACTGCAAGATCAAAAGATGCAGCTCCTCCCGGCCCCCTATAAGGGCAGGTGTCCCTCTATCATTCTCCAGTTGTTCATCTTGCAGTCTTGGCTGCAGAATATCGTTTGGATACTCTCTCAGATATGGCAGCAGAGCTGGGCCTCCTAGCCTGTCGGCCGCTGCAGGCCCTATTCCCACGAATCCCTTCTGACCCACTCCTGCCTCCCAGCCTCTGGCTGCTACGGGATCGTGACGGTAGGGTGAACGCCGGGGTCAGTGGCGTTCGGCAGAGCTTGGCTCTGGGCCGCAGACCCTATTTCAAAGGGTAGTCGACCGTAGGCTTATGGTGAGCCTAGGGGGGGAACCAAGTTTTTTTCTGTACCCTCCCTGCCCGCAAGCTTTATTGGAGACTTGGACACTTGTGTTGTGTTTTTACTGTGTGGTGTTTTCACTATTGGCTCCACGCTGGCTCAGCTGAGACTTATGGAGCTTTATGCAGACTCGCCTCCCTCGTCGCCTGCCTGGGAGTTGCCGTACCCTGCGGGCCTCCGCTTCGCCGCTGTGCGGCGCTGTCTGTGCCGGGGGGGAGGTGCTGCGCTTCGGTGCGGTGGGCAACGGATCCCCGCAGCCATTTTCTAATGGCCGTGCAGGCCATGCAGCATGAGGGCATGGACAGTGGGTGGGCGTGTCTCCTCACGCGCTGCCGGAGGGGGCGGAGCCAGGTGCTGACGCGTTCCGCATCATCATGGCGCCGCCCGCCCCTCAAGGAGCTTTTTTCTTCTGGAAGGCTCTGTCCCTTGTGCTCTGCGCGCTCGTTTGCTGCTGCTTGGGGTTTTCTGACGCTGGATGCCTGGTGCGTCCCTCCTCCTACTGCTGCTGCTGGGGGAACCTTCTATCAGCGGAGGCTGCGCTGTCCCTCTGTCGGTGTCGTAAGTCCCTCTTTTTTCTGACTGTGTTATACCAATTGCTTTTTGCTTATTCTGATTGGGCATCTCTCCCCCTCTCTTGTATAGGTCGTGGGCTTGTGGTTCCTCTCTGTCCCCCCTTTCTTTATTAAGGGGGATCACTTATAGGTTTGGGCCATTAGTGCCTTGTGACCTTACTTATTGACCATTTTTAACCACCATAATGGTGATCAGGGGATAGTGAGCTGGGGGCCCCATTTGGGCAGGAAATGCTCTGCCCCTTGTGCAGTAGGGATCCTCTGGGCGGATTCAGCACTGTTTGTACCACTTGCGCCAGAGGCATTATTTTGGACCATGACCGTGCGGGCGTCCCTGCCCCTAGCCCTTCGCTACCTGCGGCCTCTCCAGACCCTCCGCTGCTGCACTCAGCCCTCAGTGAGGGGGAGCCAGCAGGGGGTCTCATGCGGACTTGGCGCTTAGGCTGGCCAATCTCGACAGGCAGATCTCGCGGACGGCTCCTAAGAAGGCCACGAATAAGAAACGGCACCCCGAGCCCGTTTACTCGGATAATGACGATCTTTTTGAGGATCTGGGTTCTGTGGAGGAAGATGATTTGCCAGATGATTCACCCTCCACAGTGGATTATTCTGCTGGCGATGACAGTATATCTGGTTCTTCCTCGGACGAGGATGCTTGGCTCCCGGATGATACGGAGAAATTGCTTGCCTCAGTATTTGAAACACTACACATTGTCCCCCCCAGAGCGGCTAAAAGCAAGCAGGGCGATTTGTTTAGGCCTGAAAGACAAAGGCGGGTCTTCCCGGAGTAGGCCCATTTTTCCAACATGATTTTCAAGGAATGGGAGAGGCCTAACCGTCGGTGCCTAAGGGCCTGGATAGGCGGTATCCCTTCCCTGAGGAGCTGTTTCGGCTATGGTCTTGCCCTCCTGAAGTGGATCCCCCCCGTGTCGGAGTTGTCTAACACTACGGTAATGCCATCACCTGATACTGCTTCCTTACGTGACCCGGCTGACAAGCGCATGGATCAGCTGGTCTGCCATGCATTCACCTTTGCTGGTGCTCTTTTTCGCCCTGTGTGTGCCACAGCGATTGTCTCCCTAGCCATCAGGAAGAAGGTGAGACATCTTGTGGATAGAGCTAAGGCTCGCAAGTGGGTGGAGGAGTATAAAGAACTCAAGGCCTGCTTGGAATTCATTGGTTTTGTCGCCTCTGCCATGGACGATGCGGTCCGGCTTGGTGCCAGGATTTCGGCCTTGCTTGCTGCCCTCCGCTGCTCGCTCTGGCTGCGGCAATGATCGGCTGATGCGGCGCCCAAGAAGTCGCTTAAGAGTATCCCCTTCGTGGGGCACAGGCTGTTTGGGGAGCACCTGGACCTTTTGGTCAAGGATGGTAGACTCCTTTAGAGACGGAAGCCTGCTTGGTTCTTTCGGAATCCCTCTGCCTATTGTTCCTTTCAAGGAGGAAGAGGCTCTTCATTTCCAGGTGGCCGCAGAGATACCTGGGGTAGAGGTAGGTCCTGCGCCCGACCCAATCCCTCCTGGGGAGCTAAATCCAAGCCCCCTGCCAAGTCCTCTCAGGCATGAGGGGGCGCCCTCATCCATCCGGGTGGGGGGACGGCTTCTGCTGTTTGCTCAAATCTGGAGACGGCACGTCTTGGATCGGTGGATTCAGGAGGTAGTGTCCTCCGGTTACAAAATAGAGCTGGCAGTCAGGCCGCCCACAAGATTTCTACGGTCTCGGATATCCCAAAACCCAGTGAAGGCACAGGGCCTGAGAATGGCCGCGCAGCACCTCCTGCGGTTAGGTTTGATTTGCCCTGTTCCTCTTCAGGAGCAGGGTCAAGGTTTTTACTCCAACCTGTTCACGGTTCCCAAGAAGGATGGAGCCTTAAGACCAATCCTGGACCTGAAAGGTCTCAACAGGTTTGTAAGATTCAGACATTTCCGCACGGAAACCTTACGATTGGCGGTGAGCTCGCTTCGGCCCAGTGACTTCATGAACACGGTGGACATCAGGGATGCTTATCTACACATCCCGCTTTTCCTGGGGCATCAGAAGTTCCTCAGGTTTGCTCTGGAGGACCGGCATTACCAGTTTGTGGCTCTTCCATTCGGGAACCAGGGCATTCGTGTGCTGCCTTATCTGGACTATTTGTTGATTGCGGCCCAGTCCCTTCAGCAGGCTTTTGTCACTGCATCCACAGTGAGATCCTTCCTGGGAATGACGATAGACACCGCTCAGGTCAAGGTCTTCCTGCCACAGCAGAAGGTTGTGGGTCTCCAGACGCAGGTGCAGGCCTTGCTGTCTTGTCAGCGGCCGTCAATACGTCTAGGGAAGAGATTGATGGGCCTAATGGTGTTGTGCTTCGAGGCAGTGCCCTTTGCCCAATTTCACATGAGACCTCTACAGTTGAACCTGCTGACCGGCTGGAATCGGATGCAGGATTCTCTGGAACAAGAATTTTCCCATTGCATGGCACGGCCTGCTTCACAAAGTCATTACATCTGGGTAGTTTTCCACAAGGTGGCACAGTGTACTGCAGAAGAGTTGTGGCTCCTCCCGGTACCATCTAAAAACGGAATCACCATAGACTTATCCAGTGTTCTCTCTGCAGTGATTCTGTGAAGATAGAAAATGGCTCTCTATATTGCGCAGGTGAGCGGGGCAACCAAGCCTGCGGCCCTGCATGGCTATTTCCACCCATTTCCGGACTCTGTGCCTCCCAGCCTCGGCTGACGGATCGGTTGATGGTAGAGGAGCACTAGGGTCAAGTGCTCAAGGAGCGCTGCTCCAAGCGCAGACCCTGTACCACAAAGGGTAGCCGGCCATAGGCTTTATGGTGAGCCTGCTAGGGATGCGGAGTTCCTGTCCTAGCTTCTGAGGGGGTGAGTGTCTTTGGGGACTGTTTACTTGTTCTGGCATTTTGGGGTCCCCTCTCCAGCCCCCCCCCCCCATAACCATCCTGGGCTCTCGCCGTTGCTCGCTCGCCTTCCCCTCTTCCTCCTCGTCGTGTGCTCGGGGGAGGGGGGTGGGGCGGGTGGTAGCGGCGAGGGTGTTTTTTGCGGTTTTTCAATCTGTTTTTTTTTTCTTTACTATGTGTTTAACTGTTTTTCGCCGCCACACCAATTTGTACTACGCTCCGTGGCGGGCGGCGCTATATTTGTGAGGCGTTTTTTTTCTAGTGTGATGACGCTGGCGAGGTCACGTGAGCACCATTTTCATGCTCTTTGGGGGGGCGGGGCCGGTGGATGACGCGTATCACTTTGTCCTCCCTTGGCCCGCCTCTCAAGGTTCCTCTGCCGGCGCCATTTTGCTTCTGCTGCGAGTCTGGGGCCCTTCTCATCCCGGAGCTGCGGCGGTGATCCCTGTCTGTTGTCTCTTCCTCTTGTGGTCTGGCGGCTGGTGCTCTTGCCCTACTTGGCCCGTGAGTCCCCTTCGGGTGTTTTTGGTTTCCTTGGGGAATATGCTGCGGGCATGTGTTCTTACTTTTCGTCCTGGCGGGACAACTGTGGGTTGTGGTTTCTCCCGGTCCTACCCCTTACCATCCCTCATCTTCCCTTACTGGCTTCTGGGGGCATCCCTTGAGGGGGCATCCCGGGTGGCTCTTGTTGGCCTTTACCCTGTGCTGGCCTATTGCGCCTTTCTTAATCACCATATGGAGGCTTCTGGGGATAGCATGCTTGGGGGTCCTTCGGGGCAATCCCGGCTGTGTTCCATGTGTTGGGTATCCCCTGTGAGTAACAGTGTCATGGTGTGCGTGCCGTGCACCCAAGGTATCCTTGCGCTCCAGGCTGGGCTGCCCGCTTCGCTGCCCAGCTCTGCGCCCCCTTTGGCATTACCTCTGATCTGGCACTGCGTGTGGCCAGTATTGAAAGGCAGCTTGCCGCCTCTGGCAAGAAGCGGCACCTAGCTCCCGTGACATCCCTCTTTCCTGAGGAGGATGAGGGACCTGATACTTTTGTTGGCCTTTACCCCCTAGAGGAGGTGGAGCTCTTTCAGGACTTTGACTCCTCTGGGGACCAGCAGGAGGGTTACGGCAGTGACCCTGGGTCTGCGTCTGGGGAGGACTCATGGTTCCCTGAGGACACTGATAGCCTGTTGGCTCACATTTTTGAAATCTTGCACATTGCCCCCCAGCTAAGAGGAAGCAGGGTGAGCTCTTTCGTCCTGATAAACAGCGCCTGGAGTTCCCTGAGCACAGCCATTTCACTAATATGGTGCTCAAGGAGTGGGAACGTCCTAGTAGACTGCCCACGGTGCCCAAAGGGTGGGATAGGAGGTATCCCTTTCCTGCCGACCTGGTCAAGCGATGGTTGTGTCCCCCTGATGTGGATGCTCCCGTGCTAGGGCTGTCCAACACCTCGGTCATGCCTTCCCCTGACACTACTACTGTCACGCTCGGGGTAACTCCAGCCCTCTTGGTAAGCTCACAACCCCCAATCTCCGCAGCCAGCTTCACCTGTAGGAGCCCCCGCTTGCCGGGACGCAGAATACGCCTACCTGGGATCGGTTGCCCCCAGGACTTAATGGCTCAAAGGATGTGAGCTTATATGTAGGAGGTCTGGAGAACCAATAGCTAGAGCGTTGGCAGAAGAAGTCCAGAGACAGGCCAGAGGTCGACAGCGGGAAGACAGAGATCGTCACGGCACCGTGGTCGGTACAATCAAGGTCGGCAACAGGAGTTCAGATCAAGAGTGGTCGGTACAATCAAGGTCAGCAACAGGAGTTCAGATCGAGAGTGGTCGATACAATCAAGGTCGGCAACAGGAGTTCAGATAGAGAGTGGTCGGTACAATCAAGGTCGACAACAGGAGTTCAAATCGGCAATATTCACAAGACAGGCTAGGTACTAGGCGCTATCACAGGCGCCGAGCAACTGACCGACAGAAACCTTTATAGGGACAGACAGATGGAGGATAGGAGTGTGATTGGTGCACATGGGATGCAGCGTGTGATTGGGTCAGGGCGTATAGCCTAATATTCCCTAACTTAGGGCTCATTGGCCCATAACTGTGAGGGGGAACTTCCCCCCTGGCTGAGCCCGTCTACAGTTTCTTCCTCCGGCGGGCGCGCAGACAGCAGAGGGACAAGCACGATGCAGGGAGGCAGGACGGCCGCAGCAGCCACCGCCGGCCGCCCGGAAACGGGGCCCAGGACACTACCCCCCACCCCTTCACGAGGGGCCTCCTGACACTTACCGGGTTTTCCTGGATTGTCACGATGAAACTTCTTTACAAGAGCACTGGCGTGCACATCCTTTGCTGCTACCCAGCACCTTTCCTCGGGACCGTAGCCAACCCAGTCCACCAAATACTGTAAAGAATTACGCACTTTACGTGAATCAAGGATCTTATTCCCTTCATATTCTGGCTCATTATCAACGAGAATAGGCGAAGGACCAGCAGGAGGAGCATTCTTAGCTGATTTTAACAGCGAAACATGGAAAGAATTAGGTATTTTCATAGTCGGCGGGAGTTGCACCTTAAAAGACACATTATTCAACTTCCTGATAATAGGATAAGGTCCAATGAACTTGGGACCTAATTTACTGGAGGGTTGACGGAGCGCAATGTTCTTAGCGGAGACCCAAACTAGATCACCCACCTGAAGAACAGGTTCTTGTGACCTGCGACGAATTTCTTATACCTCAACCCAGTAGTTTTTAGAATTTCTTGAACGCGTGTCCAAATGTTCCTCCGCTCCTGAAGCCACTCTTCCAATGCTGGCAAATTGGAAGGTGACCCTGAAAGGGAAGAAGCTCTAGGATTCTTCCCCAAATTACAAAAGAAAGGAGATATCTTAGTACTCTCACTAGGCGCGTTATTATAAGCGAACTCAGCAAAATCAATAAACTCCGCCCACTGTTCTTGCGCATCAGAGACATAACATCTTAAGTATTGCTCCAAAGTTTGATTTGTTCTTTCCGTCTGCCCATTAGACTGGGGATGATAAGCAGAGGAAAGAGAAATCAGAATACCCAACCGCGAACAGAAGTGTTTCCAAAACCGCAAAATAAATTGAACACCCCGATCAGACACGATTTTAGACGGAATACCATGGATACGAAAAATATGCGAAGTAAATAGCCGCGAGAGCTCAGGAGCCGATGGAAGCTTGGGCAAAGGTACAAAATGTGCCATCTTACTGAAGCGAACGACGACCACCCAAATTACAGTATTCCCAAGTGAGAGCGGTAAATCTACGATAAAATCCATTGAAATATGCGTCCATGGTTCGGCAGGAATCTCGAGAGGAACCAAACCCCCACTAGGGGCCTTGTGAACCCCTTTACTACGCGCACACACAGAACAGGCGTTGTTAAAGGCAGTAACATCGCGTCGTATGGTAGGCCACCATACATGGCGTCGGGCTAGCATAAACGTCTTACTGTTACCCAAATGACCAGCAGTTTTAGCATCGTGAAATTTGCGAATTACATCTGAATGTAAGTGCGGCGGAACGAACTGACACCCCAAGGGTACATCAGCTGGAGAGTCATTTTGAAAAGGTGCCAGGGTATTAGAGAGATCCGGAAGTAATGTCCCAACCACACAACCCAAGGGCAAAATAGGTTCACCATTATCTCCCCGATCCTTGCATTCACCAAACATGCGAGATAGAGCATCTGCTTTGGTATTTCTTACACCCAGTTTAAAGGTAATTATAAAATTGAAACGCGAAAAGAACAATGCCAAGCATGCCTGACGAGAGTTCAGTCTCTTGGCCGAACCGATATACTCAAGATTTTTATGATCTGTATAAACAGTAATAGGATGCAAAGAGCCCTCCAGCCAGTGTCGCCATTCATCAAATGCCAGTTTAATCGCTAATAATTCCCTGTTACCTACATCATAATTTTGTTCCGCGGTACTAAATTTACGCGAGAAGTAGGCGCAAGGATGTAGAAGCTCAGGATGACCTGAATACTGAGACAACACTGCACCAACTCCCAATTCGGAAGCATCAACTTCAATGATAAAAGCTTTTTGAACATCTGGATGAACCAATACGGGCGCAGAGGTAAAGGCCCGTTTTAAGGCCAAGAAGGCCTCACTGACAGAGGGAGACCAATTAGCAGTGAAGGCTCCCTTACGAGTCAGGTTGGTGAGGGGTGCTACCACATGAGAGAAACCCTTGATAAAACGCCGATAAAAATTTGCAAACCCCAGGAAGCGTTGCAATTCCTTCAGAGTCTTGGGTTGAACCCAATCCCGTACCGCCGAAACTTACTCTGTATCCATTTCTAAACCCTGGCTGGAAATAACATATCCCAGGAAGGGAACAGTAGTGACCTCAAACATACATTTAGAAAGTTTCGCATATAGATTGTTCTCTCTTAATTTTTGCAAGACCAATTTAACATGATGTCTATGATCAACTAGAGAATTAGAAAAAATGAGGATATCATCCAAGTAGATGACCACAAATCTACCGAGATACTCTCTAAAAACATCGTTTACAAAATCTTGGAAGACGGCAGGAGCATTACAAAGACCAAAGGGCATGACCAGGTACTCGTAATGGCCGTCTTTCACATTAAAAGCAGTTTTCCACTCATCCCCCTGCCGAATGCGAATCAAATTGTACGCCCCTCTTAAATCCAACTTGGAAAAAATTTGAGCTCCAATAACTTGATTGAACAGATCCCCAATCAAGGGCAAGGGGTATCTGTTTTTGACTGTGATTTTATTCAAGGCCCGGTAATCAATGCATGGTCTCAGGCCGCCATCCTTTTTCTCAACGAAAAAGAACCCGGCTCCTGCAGGCGAGGTAGAGGGACGGATAAACCCCTTTTTTAGATTCTCGGTAACGTACTCCCTCATTGCTTGCTCCTCGGGCACGGTGAGGTTATAGATTTTCCCCCTAGGGGGAATCGTACCAGGAAGCAAGTCAATAGGGCAGTCGTAACGCTGATGAAGAGGAAGAGTATCGGCAGAGCGTTCGGAGAACACATCGACCCAGTCCGTATATGGCTGAGGTAACCCCTGAGGTAACACTTGAACACTTCTAAGGCCCGTAGAAAAGCAGTGACCCTTGCAGTGATCACTCCACTTCGTCAACTCCCCAGCCTGCCAATCTAACACAGGGTTGTGGAGTTGCAACCAGGGGTATCCCAAGACCACTGGAGTTTCCGGACAGTTGAAGACCAAGAACTCTAAGAACTCAGAGTGGGAAGAGCCAACAATTAATCTAAGATGTGGGGTCTTAGTGTAAATCGGTCCCCCCTGAATGGCCTTCCCATTAATAGCCAAAACCTGTAGGGATCTCTCAAGGGGAACTAAAAGAATACCTAAAATGGAGATCATGCTCCTGTCCAAAAAGTTACCCGCAGCACCGCTGTCGATAAAGGCGGAAACTGTTTGCTTGGAGGAGCCCCAAAACAGGTCAATAGGCACTAGCATTTTATTTTGGCGAGAGTTGCAAACTAGCTCACCTAGATCAGCACTCTCTCCCTGATCTAGGTGTGGGAGTTTTCCACCGGCTTCCCCTTGTTCGGACAGGACCCAGCAAAATGTCCCGAGTTACCGCAATACAGGCATAACCCCATGGATCGCCTACGCTGCTTTTCATCCGGCGATAAACGGGTTCTCCCTAGCTGCATGGGTTCCTCCGGAGAGGGTAAAGGTGACCTTTCCCCACGGGGAAACGGGGAATTAGGATTCTGGATGGGCTTGAGGGACGTGGGAGCCCTGGCTCTCTCCCTAGCCCTCTCTCTAAGACGTCGGTCTACTCTAATAGAGACCTGCATTAACTGGTCTAGATCCGCTGGTGGAGGAAAATTGACCAGAGCATCTTTGATGCCTTCCGACAGCCCCACCCTGAATTGACTACACAGAGCTGGGTCATTCCACCTAGACTCGACAGCCCAGCGGCGGAACTCGGCACTATAATCCTCAGCCGAATTCCGACCTTGCTTTAAGGCCCGAAGCCTATTCTCTGCCGTGGACTGTCGATCAGGATCAGCATACAAAACACTCATGGCACTGAAGAAAGCTGTGACCGATTGTAAGGCTGTATCATGAGATGGCAGACTAAAGGCCCAGGACTGAGGGTCTCCTTGAAGTAGAGAAATGACTAGGCCCACACGTTGGTTGTCGGTGCCTGAGGAGATAGGTCTCAGTTTAAAATACAGTTCGCAGGCATTCTTGAAGTTTGAGAATTTAGCTCGTTCTCCAAAAAACTTCTCAGGTAGCGGAATCTTTGGTTCTGAGATATGAGGTGGTACAGAGGAAGCAGGGTATTGACGGGATTCCTGAGTGGCCACTCTTTGAGCAAGTTGGTTGATAGCCGTGGCCATAGCCTGCACCTGCTGTACCAGGTCATCCATCTTTAGGCCTGTGATAATGTCACGCTCGGGGTAACTCCAGCCCTCTTGGTAAGCTCACAACCCCCAATCTCCGCAGCCAGCTTCACCTGTAGGAGCCCCCGCTTGCCGGGACGCAGAATACGCCTACCCGGGATCGGTTGCCCCCAGGACTTAATGGCTCAAAGGATGTGAGCTTATATGTAGGAGGTCTGGAGAACCAATAGCTAGAGCGTTGGTAGAGGAAGTCCAGAGACAGGCCAGAGGTCGACAGCGGGAAGACAGAGATCGTAGCGGCACCAGGGATAAGGCAATTCGAAGTCAGGATACAGGCAGGGATCGGCAACAGGGTTTCAGATTGAGAGTGGTCGGTACAATCAAGGTCGGCAACAGGAGTTCAGATCGAGAGTGGTCGATACAATCAAGGTCGGCAACAGGAGTTCAGATCGAGAGTGGTCGGTACAATCAAGGTCGGCAACAGGAGTTCAGATCGGCAATATTCACAAGACAGGCTAGGTACTAGGTGCTATCACAGGTGCCGAGCAACTGACCGACAGAAACCTTTATAGGGACAGACAGATGGAGGATAGGAGTGTGATTGGTGCACATGGGATGCAACGTGTGATTGGGTCAGGGCGTATAGCCTAATATTCCCTAACTTAGGGCTCATTGGCCCAGCCCTGAACTCTGGGCTCATTGGCCCATAACTGTGAGGGGGAACTTCCCCCCTGGCTGAGCCCGTCTACAGTTTCTTCTGCTGCTGTCTGCGCGCCCGCCGGAGGGCATAAGAGGGACATGCTTGCGCGCGAGCACGATGCAGGGAGGCAGGACGCCCGGAGACGGCGCTGGAACGGGGCCCAGGTAAGCGTCGATTCCTGACAACTACACTGCGGGACAGCGAGGACCGGCGCATGGATCAGCTGGCCTGCCATGCTTTTACGTGTGTGGGGGCTGGGCTGCGCCCGGTCTGCGCTGCTGCCATTACAGCTATTGCCCTTAAGAAACAGCTCAAGCGTCTCCTGGAGGGCGCTACGGCTGTTAACAAGGGGGAGGATTATTGGTCCCTTTTGCTTTGCTCTGATTTTGTTGCCTTTGTCCTTACTGCCATGGATGATGCGGTACGGATGTGTGGTAGGACCTCTGCCCTTTTGGTGGCTATGCGCCGCTCTGTTTGGCTGCGTCAGTGGGCCGCTAAGAAGGCTCTCACTGGGCTCCCCTTTACGGGGCTGTGGCTCTTTGGTGAGCGTCTGGATGTTTTAGCCAAGGATGGTAAGCTGCCTCAACGTAGGAGGCAGCCTCTGCCTTTTCGGGGGCCCTCCTCTTCCCTCCTTTCGTGCTCCCAGAGGAGGTCGTGGCTCCCTCTTCTCAGGTACCCGCAGGGATTCTTGGGGCCGTGGCAGATCCCGTTGTCGTCCCGGTCTCTCATGGGGCCCCAAGCTCCCTCAGGCACCTCACCCGGGTGGGGGGACGGCTTTGGCTCTTTGCTCACGTCTGGAGGCTACGCGTCTCATACCGGTGGATTCAGGAAGTGGTGTCCTCCGGTTACAAGATAGAGTTTGCAGACTGGCCGCCCCCAAGATTCATCAGATCCCAGATGTCTCAAAACCCTCTGTCAGCTCAGGGTTTGCGCCTTGCGGTTCAACGTCTGTTGGAGTCAGGAGTCATTTGCATGGTGCCTTCCCAGGAACGGGGTCGAGGGTTCTACTCCAATCTGACTTGAAGGGTCTCAACAAGTTTGTCAGGTTCAAGCATTTTTGCATGGAGACTCTACGCTCGGCGGTCAGTACCCTGCGCCCGGGCGACTTCATGACCTCAGTGGACATCAAGGATGCCTACCTTCACGTGCCAATCTTTCCAGGTCATCAGAGATCTCTCAGGTTCGCTCTAGAGGATCAGCATTACCAGTTTGTGGCCTTACTGTTTGGTATCACCTCGGCCCCTCGGGTGTTTACCAAGGTTCTGGCGGGCGTGATTGCTCTGCTGCGGAATCAGGGCATTTGCATTCCTCCCTTACCTGGACGACATTCTCATTGCGGCTCAGTCTCTTCATCAGGCCGAGAAGGATACTCTGGTGGTGACCTCCATTCTCGAGTCCTTTGGCTGGGTGATCAACTATCCCAAGTCTTCACTGTCTCAGTCTTTGGTGAGGTCCTTTCTGAGCATGACTCTGGATACCTCTCAGGTCAAGGTATTCCTGCCTTAGCAGAAGGTGGAGGGCCTTCAGAAGCAGGCACGGACTCTGCTCTTGTGTCCCCATCCTTCCATCCGGCAAGGGATGCAGTTGGTGGGCCTGATGGTGTCCTGCTTCGAGGCGGTCCCCTTTGCTCAGTTTCACATGAGACCTCTTTAGTTGCACCTCTTGTCAGTCTGGGATCAGGACCCTGTGTCCCTGGATCAGGAGTTTGCTCTGTCCCCCCTGGCCAGACAGTCCCTCTCATGGTGGCTCGACTCAGGGAACCTTCTAGTGGGCAGGACCTTTCTGCCCCCGTGCTGGGAGACTGTCACCACGGATGCCAGTCTGACCGGTTGGGGGGGCTTTTGGAAGTCTCTGAAGTTCCAGGGTCGGTGGAGCTCCCAGGAGGCCCATGCATCAATGTCCTGGAACTGAGGGCGATCAGGTTGGTTCTCTCCCAGTTGACCCCACACCTTCAGGGTCGGGCTGTTCAGATCCGCTCAGACAACCAGACTGCGGTTGCCTACATCAATCATCAGGGAGGGACTCGGGGCAAGCGAGCCCTCAAGGAAGTGTCTCTAATACTGTCTTGGGCGGAAGAGAATGTCCCCTGCATCTCGGCGGTTTACATTCCGGAGGTGGAGAACCAGGAGGCAGACTCCCTGAGCAGGGGGAGGTCTCGGCTGGGGGAATGGTCCCTCAGCAACAAGATTTTTCACTCCTTGTGTCACCGCTGGGGTCAGCCGGATGTGGACCTGTTTGCGTCCCGCCACAATCACAAGCTTCCCAGATTTGTCTCCCTGTCACAGGACCCTCTGGCCTTCGCCACGGATGCGCTAGCAATGCCTTGGACGGAGTTTCGGCTCCTCTATGTGTTCCCTCCATTCCCTCTGCTGAGCAGGGTGCTGCCCCAGGAAGGGGTACCAGCCATTCTGGTGGCCCCCTGTTGGCCAAGGAGGGTGTGGTTCGCAGACGTCATGCAGTTGGCAGTAGATCAGTATGCCCTGCCCAAGGATCCAGATCTGCTCACTCAGGGACAACTGTGCCATCCCAATTTACAAACGCGGGCTTTAACGGCTTGGCTGCTGAAACCTCCATCTTGATAAGGGTTTGCCGGGTTTTTGTTGTTGATACCATGATTAGGGCTAGGAAGAAATCCTCGTCCTTTATTTACTACAGGATCTGGCATGCTTACATTGCCTGGTGTGAGTCCAAGTCTCTTCCTTGTCGCGTGTTTTCCAGGATTCTGGAATTTTTGCAACATGGTTTGGATTTGGGCCTTCAACTTAGTACCCTCAAGGGACAGGTGTCCCTTGGAAGGAGCTCTTCCAAAGATCCTTTGCCAATCACAGGTTGGTTAAGACTTTCTTCCAGGGATTTACTCATGTGCGTCTGCCACGTAAGCCTATGCTGCCGGTTTGGGACCTGAATCTGGTGTTGTCTGCTCTGCAGGGTCCTCCCTTTGAGCCTTTCTGTGGGGCTGCTTTGCCCATTCTGACTCTTAAGGTGGCCTTTTTGGTGGCTATTACTTCGGTCAGGCGAAGCTGACTGGTGGCGCTTTCTATCAAACCTCCTTATTTTGAGCGGCATCAGGATAAGGTGGTGTTTCGGCATAAGCCGGATTTCTTGCCTAAGGTTGTGTCTGCTTTTCATCTCAATCAGGACATTGTTTTGCCTTCTTTGTGTCCTAGCCCTGCTAATTCCAAGGAGCGGACCCTTCACTCTTTGGATGTTGTCAGGGCTCTGAAGTTTTATTTGGTTGCTACTGAGTCTTTCAGGAAATCTGATGCTCTTTTTGTTCTTCCTGCTGGACCTAGGAAGAGTTTGCCTCCTGCTAAATCCACTATCACGCTCTAGGTCCTCTAATGATCCGCTCAGGTAACTCCAGTCCTCCGGGTAAGCCCTCAACCCCCAATCTCCGCAGCCAGCTTCACCTGTAGGGGCCCCCGCTTGCCGGGACGCAGAATACGCCTGCCCGGGATCGGTTGCCCCCAGGACTTCAATGGCTCAAAGGATGGAGGCTTACTGTTCGGAGGTCTGAATAACCAGTGGCTGGGAGCGGTATAGAGAGAGCCTAATGGCTAGAGCGTATAGCGGAAGTCCAGACAGGCTAAGGGTCGGCACCGGGTGTTCAGAGATGGCTGCAGTACAAATGGAGGAGGCAAATCGTGGTCAAGGTTCCAAGCAGAAGTCGGCAATGGAAGTTCAGATCAAGGTTGGTCAGTTCAGGCAAAGGTCGGCAACGGGGTTTTGGATCAAGAATGGTCGGTTCAAGCAAAGGTCGGCAACAGGGTCTTGGATCAAGAGTGGTCGGTTCAGGCAAAGGTCGGCAACAGGGTCTTGGATCAAGAATGGTCGGCTCAGGCAAAGGTCGGCAACAGGGATCAATCACGATACACAGAAACGAAAGGCTAGGTTCAAGGCGCTATCACAGGCACTGAGCAACTGGTGGGGTAAACCTTTATAGGGAACGGATATTATTAGGGCTGGGTGTGGGATTGGTGCTACTAAAAACCAGCACCTGATTGGACATAGGGCGTACAACCCAGCAACTCCTATTGGGCTCATTGGCCCAATTCACTACAGAGGGCGTGCTGCCCAGCTGGGCTCATCGGCCCTTTAACTGAAAGGGGGGCGTGCCCCTCTGATTTATAATTTATTCACCTCCTCCGGCGGCCGCGCTGAGTGCAGCGCCGCCAGAGGGCATAGAAGGAACGTGCTCGCGCACTAGCGCGAGCACGTGTATTGATGCCGGAGACGCCGGCAGAAGAGGAAGGAGGGGGCGCGCCTGCAGCTGCGCGAGCAGCCGGCCGGCGTTTGAATGGTGAGGCGACGGGGACACCGCTGGAACGCGGCACAGGTAAGCTGATCGTGACACTAACCCCCCCTTCACGAGGGGCCTCCGGACCCTTACCAGGTTTCCCCGGATTGTCACGATGGAATTTTTTAATAAGAACTTTAGCATGCACATCTTTTGCCGCAACCCAACATCTCTCCTCAGGACCGTAACCAACACAGTCAATTAAATATTGTAAAGAATTACGGAGCTTGCGCGAGTCAAGAATCTTGTTCACTTCATATTCTGGTTCGTTATCTACTAGAATAGGCGACGATGATGGACGCGGCACATTCTTGGCTGGTTTTAGCAGTGACACGTGAAAAGAATTTGGGATTCTCATGGTTTGCGGTAGTTGAACCTTAAAGGACACGTTGCTTAATTTCTGAATAATGGGGAAAGGGCCAATAAACTTGGGCCCTAACTTACTGGACGGTTGCCGGAGAGAAATATTTTTTGTAGAAACCCAAACAAAGTCCCCAATCTGAAGCGCAGGTTCTTGAGACCTGTGGCGATCGGCGAACCTTTTATATCTAAGAATAGTTTCTTTCAAAGTCTCCTGGACGCGGGTCAAGATGTTCTTCCGCTCTTGGAGCCACTCTTCCAATGCCACTAAATTGGAAGGGGACCCAGAGAGAGAGGAAGCCCTGGGATTCTTCCCAAAATTGCAGAAAAACAGAGAAATTTTGGTACTTTCACTCGGCGCATTATTGTATGCAAATTCCGCGAAGTCAATGTATTCCGACCACTGTTCTTGAGCGTCAGAAATGTAACACCGCAAATACTGTTCTAGACTTTGGTTCTCTCCGTCTGTCCATTGGTTTGAGGATGGTACGCAAAAGACAAAGATATCTGAATCCCCAAGCGAGAACAGAAGTTCTTCCAAAAACGCGAAGTAAATTGCACACCCCGATCGGAAACTATATTAGATGGTATGCCATGGATACGGAAAATGTGCGAGATAAATAATCGCGAAAGCTCAGGAGCTGATGGTAGTTGAGATAAAGGAATAAAGGGTGCCATCTTACTAAAACGGTCGACGACCACCCAAATCACAGTGTTCCCATGTGAGAGAGGCAAATCTACAGTAAAATCCATAGAGATATGAGTTCATGGTTCTTTAGGAATCTCAAGTGGGACTAAACACCCACTAGGGGGCTTGTGAACCCCCTTACTTCGCACACAAACAGAACATGCGTCGATAAAGGCAGTAATATCGTGTCGCATAGTAGGCCACCATACAAGGCGTCGGGCTAAAATGAAAGTCTTACGATTTCCTAGATGACCAGCAGTTTTGGCATCATGAAACTCGCGAATTTCATCAGAACGCAGATGCGGCGGTACAAACTGACACCCTAAAGGTACATCTACAGGGGATTCATTTTGAAATGGCGCCAAGGCATTCGAAAGATCAGGAAGCAAGGCCCCAATCACACAACCCACAGGCAAAATAGGTTCACCCATATCACCCCGATCCTTGCAATCCCCAAACAAGCGAGACAGAGCATCCGCTTTAGAATTTTTTACTCCTGGCTTAAATATAATTATAAAATTAAAGCGCAAGAAAAATAATGCCCAACGAGCCTGACAAGAGTTCAGTCTCTTAGCTGAGCTAATGTACTCGAGGTTTCTGTGACCAGTATAGATCGTGATCGGATACAATGAACCCTCCAACCAGTGACGCCATTCATCAAAAGCCAGTTTAATCGCCAATAACTCCCTGTTTCCAACATCATAGTTCTGTCCCGCGGCACTAAATTTCCGTGAGAAGTAGGCGCAAGGATGCAAACGTTCAGGATGACCAGAGTATTGCGACAACACCGCCCCCACACCCAACTCGGATGCATCTACTTCAATGGTAAAAGGTTTATTAACGTCAGGGTGAACTAAAACTGGCGCCGAAGTAAAAGCCTGTTTTAGAGTCAGGAAGGCTTCATTGACCGAAGATGACCAGTTTACAGTGAAGGCGCCCTTGCGAGTAAGGTTGGTGAGAGGAGCAACAATATTGGAAAAACCCTTAATAAAGCGTCAATAGAAATTAGTGAAACCTAAAAAACGCTGTAATTCTTTTAAAGATTTGGGTTGTACCCAATCCCGCACCGCCGAAACTTTCCCCGCATCCATCTCTAACCCCTGGCTAGAGTTTATATAAACCAAAAAGGGAACGGTGGTGACCTCAAACATACATTTAGAAATCTTTGCATACAAGTTATTCTCTCTCAGTTTTTGAAGAACCATTTTCACATGTTGTCTATGTTCGGACAAAGATTTAGAGAAAATGAGGATATCATCCAAATAAATTACCATGAATCTGCCCAAATAGTCTCGGAAGACATCATTAACAAAGTCTTGGAAGACCGCAGGAGCATTACAAAGGCCAAAGGGCATGACTAGATATTCGTAATGACCATCTTTAACATTGAATGCCGTTTTCCACTCATCCCCTTGCCGAATACGAATCAGGTTGTAGGCCCCCTTTAGGTCTAACTTGGAGAAAACCCGAGCACCTACTACTTGATTAAATAAATCCCCAATCAAGGGAAGGGGATACCGTTTTTTTACCGTAATTTTATTCAGGGCTCTGTAATCTATGCAAGGCCTTAACCCTTTCGCTGCCAGCCTACCTGCAGCATTTGCCACTCCCTGTTGCCAGACGATGTTTCACCATTTTGCGCTACACATATTCAACTGTCATTTTTGAAGGGATTTCCAGGGATTTCCCAGGAAAATTATATATTGTTTTTTTCAACAGAGTCTGGGCTTTAACATGAAATGTCTTGTTTGTATTTTTTAGGTGTATTCTCAATTTTTTTGGGTGAAATGTGTGAAAAAAAACAAAAAAAAAACATTTTTTTACAATTTGTAGAGTTTTTTTGTAATAAAAAATGTAAGTTTGTCAATAAAATCTTATTGCGTGAGAAACCCCAATTTCTCCCGGTTACAGCGATACCACATATGTATAGGTAGACACCCTTTCCTGCCCAGAAGCCTTTTATAGCTGCTGGATGACAAATGGTTAATTAAAAAAAAAAATGACATAGGGTCCCCCTTCCCGGGGAGGGGGACCCCATTTTTTTTTGGATTTTGAAGGGTTAAAAACCCTTCAAAATCCAAAAAAAAAAATGACGTGGGGTCCCCCTTACCCAAAGTAACCAGCCCGGGACCAGCTATGGGGGCTTGTAGGCACAGAGTGGGGGGGCCAGCTTTGGTGGCCCCCCCACCCTGCAGCCTACGAGCCCACATAGCCTATGTGGGCCCGGGCTCTTCTGCCCCCCCCTGGCCTTTGGGGAGGCAGGTAATGGGGGTGCGGGGGTTAATGGCAAGCCACCCGCTAGGGCAGGTGACTTGCCACCCCCCCAGCCTTGTGAACTGGTATAAGGGGTCTCATGGACCCCTTACCAGCTCACAAAGGGTTAATGTGAAAAAAAAACACCACACAATAAAAAAAAAGTATTTTATTAGAAAAAAAAAAATTTTTTTTTACTGTACTTACCTTCGATTGCAAGCTCTTGTCCCTCGCCGCTCAGCTGACAGATGCCGGTGATCGGCATCCAGAGAAGGAGAAGGCAGGAGATCAGAGGATCTCCTGTCACCTCCTTCCCCTGTGCCGATCACCGGCATCTGAGAAGCTGAGAAGGCTGAAGCCTGAGATCGGGGCCGGGATGACTTCATAAGCCCCGCCCCCAAGGGGGCGGGGCTTAGAGGCATGATGGCGGCCGCCATCGTGCAGAAGAGAGGAGAGAGCCTCCCAGGCTCTCTCCTGAAGATCGGTAAGTCCTGGGGGGGGATCGGAGGCCCCCCAGGTGAAGAGGAGGGACAGCGGGAGCCAGCGCACACACAGGTAAGTGAATGTCATTTTTATTTTTTTTTTTTTTTACAGTTAGAAGCTGCTGCTGCAGAAGCGGGGGGGGGGGGGCCTATTCCGGGGGCTCTCCTGGAGCCATCCGACCCCCCACGGGGGATCGGATGGCACCAAATTAAAGAGGAGACCCGGCCGGATCCAACAAGGGGTCAGGTGAGTATTTGTTGTTTTTACTTTTTAAACTACAAGCGAGGAAAGTCAAGCACGTAACACCTACGTGCTTGGCACTTAAGGCCCAGCCAAGCCAGCACGTAGGTGTTACGTGCTTGGCAACAAAAGGGTTAAACCACCATCTTTTTTCTCCACAAAAAAGAAGCCAGCCCCCGCAGGTGATGTTGAAGGACGGATGAACCCCTTGCTTAAATTCTCGGAGATGTACTCCTTCATTGCCTGCTCTTCCGGCCGGGTAAGATTATAAATCTTCCCTCTAGGAGGGATGGTCCCGGGGAGCAGGTCAATGGGGCAGTCATAGGGCCTATGTGGGGGAAGGGAATCTGCAGAACGTTCAGAAAAAACATCAGCCCAATCTGCGTAAGGCTGAGGCAATCCCTGTGGCAGCATCTGAAAACTTTTGAGGGCAGTGGAAAAACAATGTGTCTTGCAGTAATTACTCCACCTCACTAAATCCCCAGTCTGCCAGTCTAAAATGGGGTTGTGGAGTTTTAACCAGGGATATCCCAGTACTACCGGGGTTTCCGGACAATCAAAAACCAAGAACTCTATGTATTCAGAGTGGGAAGAGCCAACAATTAAATTGAGAGGAGGGGTCTTGGTACTAACCGGACCTCCCTGGATGGCCTTCCCATTTATGGCCAGAACCTGTAGAGATCTTCCAAGGGGTACCAGAGGAATCCCCAGGACGGAGATCATGCTCCGATCCAGGAAATTACCCGCAGCTCCACTATCGATAAAGGCGGATACTGCCTGTTTGGAGGGGCCCCAAGAAAGCTCTATGGGGATTAACATTTTGTTCAAGTGAGAGTAATTAACGGACTCACCTAGATCAGTACTCTCCTCCTGATCTAGGCGAGGAAGTTTCCCTCCGGGTATCCCTTGTTAGGACAGGACCTAGCAAAATGTCCCGGATTCCCACAATATAAGCATAGACCCATGGAGCGTCTACGCTGCTTCTCGTCCTGGGTAAGACGAGCTCTACCGACCTGCATGGGTTCTTCCAGTGAGGAAGAAGGTGTGTTTACCCCAGGGGAAGTGGGTGGGTTGGGGGTCTGAGATGGCTTAAAGGACGAGGAAGTCCTAACCCTTTCCCTGGCTCTTTCCCTAAGATGCCGATCTATTATGATGGAGACCTGCATTAGCTGGTCTAGATCTGCTGGTGTAGGGAAATTGACCAATGCGTCCTTGATACCCTCTGATAGACCCATACGGAACTGGCTACACAGGGCTGGGTCATTCCATCTGGAGTCTACTGCCCACCGCCGGAATTCAGAACTGTAATCTTCGGCAGTATTCCGACCTTGCTTCAAGGCCCGAAGCCTGTTTTCGGCTGTGGACTGCTGGTCTGGGTCGGCATATAACACACCCATAGCCTGAAAAAAGGATGTAACGGAGTGCAGGGCAGCATCATCGGGAGGCAGGCTAAAAGCCCATGATTGGGGATCTCCTTGCAAAAGGGAGATAATTAACCCCACCCGTTGGGTCTCGGTGCCCCAGGATACGGCCCTCAATCTGAAGTACAGCTCGCAGGAATTTTTAAAATTGGAGAATTTGGCTCGGTCTCCAAAAAATGCCTGGTTTCTTGATTGGCCACTCTCTGGGCAAGTTGATTTATAGCTGTGGCCATAGCCTGTACTTGCTGTACCAGGTCATCCATGGTGGCCTGTGATAATATCACGCTCTGGGTCCTCTAATGATCCGCTCAGGTAACTCCAGTCCTCCGGGTAAGCCCTCAACCCCCAATCTCCGCAGCCAGCTTCACCTAGGGGCCCCCGCTTGCCGGGACGCAGAATACGCCTGCCCGGGATCGGTTGCCCCCAGGACTTCAATGGCTCAAAGGATGGAGGCTTACTGTTCGGAGGTCTGAAGAACCAGTGGCTGGGAGCGGTATAGAGAGAGCCAAATGGCTAGAGCGTATAGCGGAAGTCCAGACAGGCTAAGGGTCGGCACCGGGTGTTCAGAGATGGCTGCAGTACAAATGGAGGAGGCAAATCGTGGTCAAGGTTCCAAGCAGAAGTCGGCAACGGAAGTTCAGATCAAGGTTGGTCAGTTCAGGCAAAGGTAGGCAACAGGGTTTTGGATCAAGAATGGTCGGTTCAAGCAAAGGTCGGCAACAGGGTCTTGGATCAAGAATGGTCGGTTCAGGCAAAGGTCGGCAACAGGGTCTTGGATCAAGAATGGTCGGTTCAGGCAAAGGTCGGCAACAGGGTCTTGGATCAAGAATGGTCGGTTCAAGCAAAGGTCGGCAACAGGGATCAATCACGATACACAGAAACGAAAGGCTAGGTTCAAGGCGCTATCACAGGCACTGAGCAACTGGTGGGGTAAACCTTTATAGGGAACGGATATGATTAGGGCTGGGTGTGGGATTGGTGCTACTAAAAACCAGCACCTGATTGGACATAGGGCGTACAGCCCAGCAACTCCTATTGGGCTCATTGGCCCAATACACTACAGAGGGCGTGCTGCCCAGCTGGGCTCATCGGCCCTTTAACTGAAAGGGGGGCATGCCCCTCTGATTTATAATTTATTCACCGCATAGAAGGAACGTGCTCGCGCACCCGTATTGATGCCGGAGACGCCGGCAGAAGAGGAAGGAGGGGGCGCGCCCGCAGCTGCGCGAGCAGCCGCCCGAGCAGCCGCCCGACGCGGCCGGCGTTTGAATGGTGAGGCGACGGAGACACCGCTGGAACGCGGCACAGGTAAGCTGATCGTGACATCCACTATCAGCAAGTGGATCCGTCAGGCAGTGGAGCAGGCCTATTCTGCCAGGGGGAAGATTCCTCCTTTTAGGGTTACTGCTCATTCCACTTGTGCTATTGGTGCGTCTTGGGCTTTTCAGCACCAAGCTTCTGTTGAACAAGTTTGTAAGGCTGCAACTTGGTCTTCTGTTCATACTTTTTCCAAGTTTTACAAGGTTGATGTTAAGGCCTCAGCTGATGCTGCTTTTGGCCGCAAGGTACTACAGGCGGTAGTGGTTTAAACTGCCTGTTGTTACTCTGGGGATCCCACCCTAACTTATGGACACTGCTTTTGGATGTCCCAGATGTAATGACTTCGTGAAGCAGGCCGTGCCATGCAATGGGAAAAAGACAATTCTGTGAGTACTCACCTGTAAAATTGCTTTTATCATGCATGGCACGGCCTGCTTCACCCCACCCTTGTTATCGTTGTTCTTGGTTGCCTCTTTATGGTGATTGTTCCAAGTTAGTTGGGTTTTTTGTTACCTTTTTGTTACCTTATTAGCTCCTGGTTTCTTGAATAACTGCTTGTCAACACTGGATAAGTCTATGGTGATTCCGTTTTTATATGGTACTGGAAGGAGCCACAAGTCACCTGACTGCAGAACACTGCGCCACCTTGTGGCGAACTACCCAGATGTAATGACTTTGTGAAGCAGGCCGTGCCATGCATGGTAAAAGCAATTCTACAGGTGAGTACTCACAGAATTGTCTTTTTCGCTGTCCCCCCTGGCCAGGCAGTCCCTCCTGTGGTGGTTGGATTCTCGAAACCTGCTGGTGGGCAAGTCCTTCCTGTCTCCCAATTGGGAGATAGTTACCACGGATGCCAGTCTGACAAGCTGGGGAGGCGTTTGGCAGACTCAGAAGATCCAGGGTCAGTGGGGTCTGCAGGAGAACCGCTTACCCATAAATCTCCTGGAGCTGAGAGTGATCCGGCTGGTGCTGCTTTGCTTGACTTCCCACTTAAGGGGTCGTGTGATACAGGTTCGCTCGGACAATCGGGCAGCGGTCGCCTACATCAATCACCAGGGCGGGACTCGGAGCAAGAGAGCCCTCAAGGAGGTGACCCAGATTCTGACATGGGCAGAGGAGAATGTTCCCTGCATCTCTGCGGTCTACATTCCCGGGGTAGAAAACCTGGAGGCAGACTCCCTGAGCAGGAGCACCTTGCACCTGGGGGAATGGTCTCTCAACAGCAAGACCTTTCAGGTTCTATGTCTCCGTTGGGGTCAACCGGACGTGGACCTGTTTGCATCCAGACACAGTCACAAGCTTCCAAGGTTTGTCTCTCTCTCAAGAGATCCTCTGGCCATTGCCACAGATGCTCTGGCGATTCCCTGGACGGAGTTCAAGTTTCTTTATGCATTCCCTCCGTTTCCACTCCTGGGCAGAGTGCTGCACAATATAACCCAGGAAGGAGTACCAACTATCCTGGTGGCTCCTCGCTGGCCGAGAAGTTGGTTTGCGGACATAGTCCAGATTTCAGTGGATCGCTACCTCATGCCCGACGATCCAGGGCTTCTCACACAAGGGTCGCTGCGGCACCCCAATTTACGGAAGCTGGCTTTGACGGCCTGGCTATTGAAACCTCGGTCCTGATGGACAAGGGGCTGTCGCCCACGGTTGTGCAGACAATGATTCGGGCATGGAAGAAGTCTTCTTCCATGATATACTACAGAGTTTGGCACGCTTATATTGCTTGGTGCGAGACCAAGAGTCTCCCTTGCCGCACATTTTCTATTTCTAGGATTCTGGAGTTTTTGCAACACGGCCTAGACTTGGGTCTCCAGCTGAGCACCCTCAAGGGTCAGGTCTCGGCCTTAGCCATCTTTGTCCAGAGATCCATTGCCAACCATAGGTTGACCAGGACTTTTTTCCAGGGAGTCACCCATGTCTGGCCACCGCGTAAGTCAGTATTACCAGTGTGGGACTTGAATTTAGTACTGTCTGCTCTTCAGGGTCCTCCCTTCGAACCATTGTGCGATGCTGCATTGCCTATCTTGACTCTCAAAGTGGTCTTTTTGGTAGCGATCACCTCAGTGTGTCGCGTATCAGAACTGGCTGCGCTTTGTATGAAGCATCCCTATTTTGAGCTGCATAAGGATAAGGTGGTTTTTCGCTTCAAACCTGATTTTTTGCCTAAGGTCGTTTCTCCCTTTCACCTGAAGAAGTTGTCTTGCCTTCCTTGTGTCCGGCTCCGACTAATTCTAAGGAAAGGACACTCCATGACTTGGATGTGGTCAGAGCCATTAAGTATTACCTGGTTGCTACGGAGTCCGTCAGGAAATCGGATTTTCTCTTTGTCCTAACAGAAGGCTCTAGGAAGGGTTTGCCACCAGCCACTCTCAGTAGGTGGATCAGACAGGCGGTGGTGCAAGCATATTCTGCCAAGGGGAAGGAGCCCCCTTTTCGGATCACAGCTCATTCTACCAGAGCTATTGGTGCCTCTTGGGCGTTTCAGCACCAGGCATCAGTTGAACAAGTTTGTAAGGCCGCAACTTGGTCTTCTGTTCATACTTTTACAAAGTTTTACAAGGTGGATGTTAGGGCTGACGCTGTTTTTGGCCGAAAGGTGCTTCAGGCGGTAGTGAAATGAACTGCATGCTGTTCCTGAAAGGCCCTCTCCCTGTCCTCCTCGATGGGCGCCGCCATCTTGCCGCTAAGCCCCGCCCCTTTGGTGCTTATGACGTCGCTCCCGGGTGTCGTCCTGGCTCCGGGCTGTCATTTCTGACACTTGTCATCGCTGGCCACAGGAGGAGGGCAGGTGATCGCCTGCCTCCCTCCTCCACTGGCCAGCGATGACAACAACTGTCATCAGAGCTGCGAGGGACACAGGAGCTGAGGATCAGAGGTGAGTAAAGTAAAAAAAAGTTTTTTTATTTTTTAATAAAGTCATTCTTTATTCTGTGTGTGTGTTTTTACTGTTAACTCCTTGCGAACTGGTAAGGGGTCCATGAGACCCCTTATACCAGTTCACAAGGCTCGGGGGTCTGGCAAGTCACCTGCGGCTAGCGGGTGACTTGCCATTAACCCCCGACACCCCCATTACCTGCCTCCCCGAAGCCCAGGGGGGGGGGGCAGAAGAGCCCGGGCCACGGGCTATGCGGGCTTGTAGCCTGCAGGGCCAGGGGCCACAAAAGCTGGCCCCAGTGCCCTGTTCCTACAAGCCCTGCATAGCTGGTCCTGGGCTGGTTACTTCGGGTAAGGGGGACCCCATGTCATTTTTTTTTGGATTTTTTTTAGGGTTTTTAACCCTTAAAAATCCCCCCCAAAAATGGGGTCCCCCCCCTGGGAGGGGGACCCCTATGTCATTTTTTTTAATTAACCCCTTATGTTCTGTCACCCAGCAGCTATAAAAGGCTTCCAGCAGGTGAGCAGAAGCCAGTGACTGCCGAGGGACACAGAGCAAGATGGATGGGAGGTAAATATTAAAAAAAAAATAAATAAAATATTTTTTCTCTGTGTGTGTGTGTGGTGTTTTTTTTTACACTTAACCCCTTGTGAACTGGTAAGGGGTCCAAGAGATCCCTATACCAGTTAACAAGGCTGCGGGCTGGCAAGTCACCTGCGGCTAGCGGGTGACTTGCCATTAACCCCCGGCACCCCCAAAGCCCAGGGGGGGGCAGAAGAGCCCATGGGCTATGCGGGCTTGTAGCCTGCAGGGCCAGGGGCCACAAAAGCTGGCCCCTGCGCCCTGTTTCTACAAGCCCTGCATAGCTGGTCCCGGGCTGGTTATTTGGGGTAAGGGGGACCCCATGTCATTTTTTTTTTCAATTTTTAAGGGTTTTTAACCCTTAAAAATCCCCCAAAAAATGCCCCCCCCCCCTCATTTTTTTTCTCGATTTAACCCTTTGCAGTGTGGATGGTAGATGTATTTTATTTGTAAATGTTATAAAGTACTTGTTTCAGTTTGGGGGGTCTCCTGGGCAGGAACAGGGGGCTACCGATAAATATGTGGTACCGTTCTAATCAGTAGAAATGGGGCTTTCTCATGCAATATAGTTTTCTTTAATAAAATACATTTTTCATTTAAAATAAAGGAGGCAATTTTCTAAAAAAAATTATTTTACTTAATAATAACATTGTAAAAAACATAATAAAATTTACAAACAAGACATTTCATGTTAAAGCCTAAACTCCGCTGCAAAAAAATATATATATAACTTTCCAGAAAATTCCAGCAAAAATGGCGCAAAACATGGCGCAAAATGGGGAAAAATGACCTGTCAACAGAGGGTGACAAAATCTCAAGTAGGCTGTCAATTAAAAGGGTTAAAAGTAGCTATGCATGTTGGGTATTGTTCTGTTCGGGGGACCTTGCGCTTTCAGACTTAGCTTGTTTTTTCTTGTTTGTATATTTATATTTTAGGAAAAGGTGTTTTTTATTCAGCTTTTTTATAAATTTTTTAGGGAAACCCTGCGCAACCAAAGAATTCTTTGAGGGATTAATTCCAGAAAGATGAGCCCACTACAACAAGCTGGGTACGCTTAGAAAGCTTAACGTGTGTACTTTCAGGGAATATAGGGGATATTCCAAATGTAAAGGGTTGTTTTGGTTGAAAAAACGCAAGGTGCGCACTTTGTCTCGTTCTGTTCGGGGGATGTTGCTTTTTCAGATTTTACTTGTTTTTTCTTGTTTGTATATAGTTTTTTTAGGAAAACGTGGCTTTGATTTAGCTTTTTTATCCTTTTTTTAGGGAAACTCTTTGCAACCAAAGATTACATTGAGGGATTACCTCCAGAAAACTGTGGCCACATCAACAAGCCTGGTACACCTAGAAAGCTTGAGGTGTGTACTTCCAGAGAATATATAGTTTGTTGGGGGTATTTCAAATGTAAAGGGTTGTTTTTCTGGAAAAACTTCAAGGTGCGCATAGCACAGTTGTATTTTATCTGAAAATCCCCTAAAGCACTGTTTCAGTTTGGGGGAGTCTCCTGGGCAGGAAAGGGTGTCTACCTATACATATGTGGTACCGCTGTAACTGGGAGAAATCGGGATTTCACACGCAATAAGATTTTTTTTTACAAACTTACATTTTTTATTACAAAAAAACACTACAAATAGTAAAGAATAGATTTTTTTTTATTTTTTTTCACATATTTCACCAAAAAATATTGAGAATACACCTAAAAATGACAAACAAGACATTTCATGTTAAAGCCCAGACTATGCTGAAAAAACAATATATCATTTTCCTGGGAAATCCCTTCAAAAATCACATTTGAACATGGGGAGCGCAAAATAGTGCAAAATGGTTTGGCAACAGAGTGTGACAAAAACTCCAGGTAGGCTGGCAGCGAAAGGGTTATAGGGGGCCTTTTGATCTTGCAGTCGAGCGCCCCCTGGGGGCGGAATACCCACATGTCATCACTGGGACGACCTGGACTGGATATAATCAAAAGCAATTCTACAGGTGAGTTTCACAGAATTGTATTTTTCACTATCCTGGGTTTGGGTCCTTGACCCCGGTTCACATCGATTAGGGTTGTTAACCCACTGTGTGAAACCCCACAAGTCACTGGATCCAACTCATCTCTCCCTGGTCCTATCCTATTAGTGCAGTTGGATCAGCCCCTGCCCACTCATCTAAGACTTGGCTCCAGCCAAGTCCTTATGAACGGACACGAGGGAGTGGTGTCACTTTTGATCATGGAGGAGGTGAGTTTACTGGGTGACCTGGGGGGTTTTACCCAGCGGGGCATCCCGGGCACGCCGTCCCTAGGTTCCCTCCACTCCGCCCCCTGACATGTCATGTCGCTTATTGGTTCTAAAGTGTTGTTGGATCATCCCCTGCCGCCACTATCTTGAGAAACCATGTAGTCTGGCCCAGTGAGGAGCGTATTTGGTGTTTGAAATGGTCAGTGTATTTATAGAACTTTCCCACCTTGTAAAAACCATCTGGCCCTTTTAAGAATTTTAATTTGGTTAGAAATAGTGTCATTGTGTTGGGATCTGGATATAGCCATTATGGTAAAATAGATTTCCTGCTGACCGCCAGGCTCAGACTGGCCCACAAGGTTACCAGGAAAAACCCCAGTCCCAGGGGCCCCTTTGAGGGCCTCCATCACCCAATCTGAACTTGTATAGCTTATTTGTACCATCCCAAGTGCACACACACAGACAACACAATCTGGCATAATGTTTGAGCATGGGCCCTGAATGTAAGCCGTTAATACTTGCATTTAAATGTGGGGTAGGCCCCCAGAGTAAGTTCTACTGGTAGAACCGAGGCATCCCAGTCTGACACTAGTGGCCATTGATATTATTATAACTAGCCTCCGCCCTCCCCTTCAGACCTTTCCATCATCAAGAGATATGGCTCTAAACATCTCCCACTCCGAGGTGTTAAGAGATTTAATTTAATTAATAAATGTAAGTATCTTAGAGAATATTGCATCGTCAGAACAAGGGACGGGAGTTTGCTTCTGGCATCCAGGGCAAGTGTGCGTGGCAGTATGGCCCATCATAAATTCTGTGTGTGGTGAGATTATAAAATTAGCAGAGGGTCATTTCCCCCAGAAAAGGTGAGAGTTTTGCATGGGGGGAGAGTTCACACTGGCATCTTTAGATTCCAGCTGTTAAAAGGCCAGAGAGCAGCTGCTCTGTGTTCTGGTCATTTGTGTGAAGCTGGGGTTATGGTTGCATTTCTACTATTCAATTTCACAGGTCCAGACTGGGCTGTGGTGCTCTGGGAATGAAACATGCAGTATTGTCAAGGCTAGGCAAGCCCCTCCTGAAGGGGGCGCACCGTACAGCTGCTCCCAGCTGATTGATGGCTTAACCCCCTGCCCCACCAGCTCAATGTCGATTGAAACTGCTGGGGGTGCATGGTTGGTTGGACCAGAAGGAAAGGGTGCCATGCTCACCTCTATTCTGCCCTTAAAAGTGGACCAAACCCGGTGACTCCCTATCCCGAGGTCATGCCAATGTGGGATGCCCCACTGTGTTAAACCCCCAGGAATTGCAAGTATACCCACTTTGCTAGAAATCCTATGTTGCATATGCAGGCTTTCATCCACATTGGGATGCCTTGGGGATAAGGAATAAGCCAGCTCTGGAGTCTCTTATACTTCACAGCCTGCATATACCAGTTTAAGTCCACTTTAAAGCAGGTCATCACTCAGTACACCATTCACCAACACCTTCCCATCATCACTCGGTACACCCTCCACCATCACCCAGGAGTACCCTCCCATCATCACTCTGTGCACCCTCCACCATCACCCAGGAGTACCCTCCCATCATCACTCGGTACATCCTCCACCATCACCCAGGAGTACCCTCCCATCATCACTCTGTGCACCCTCCACCATCACCCAGGAGTACCCTCCCATCATCACTCTGTGCACCCTCCACCATCACCCAGGAGTACCCTCCCATCATCACTCGGTACATCCTCCACCATCACCCAGGAGTACCCTCCCATCATCACTCGGTACACCCTCCACCATCACCCAGGAGCACCCACCCGTCATCACTCGGTACACCCTCCACCATCACCCAGGAGTACCCTCCCATCATCACTCGGTACACCCTCCACCATCACCCAGGAGCACCCACCCATCATCACTCGGTGCACCCTCCACCATCACCCAGGAGTACCCTCCCATCATCACTCGGTACATCCTCCACCATCACCCAGGAGTACCCTCCCATCATCACTCGGTGCACCCTCCACCATCACCCAGGAGTACCCTCCCATCATCACTCGGTACACCCTCCACCATCACCCAGGAGTATCCTCCCATCATCACTCGGTACACCCCCCACCATCACCCAGGAGTATCCTCCCATCATCACTCGGTACACCCTCCACCATCACCCAGGAGTACCCTCCCATCATCACTCGGTGCACCCTCCACCATCACCCAGGAGTACCCTCCCATCATCACTCGGTGCACCCTCCACCATCACCCAGGAGTACCCTCCCATCATCACTCTGTGCACCCTCCACCATCACCCAGGAGTACCCTCCCATCATCACTCGGTACACCCTCCACCATCACCCAGGAGTACCCTCCCATCATCACTCGGTACACCCTCCACCATCACTCAGGAGTACCCTCCCATCATCACTTGGTACACCCTCCACCATCACCCAGGAGTACCCTCCCATCATCACTTGGTACACCCTCCACCATCACCCAGGAGTATCCTCCCATCATCACTCTGTGCACCCTCCAACATCACCCAGGAGTACCCTCCCATCATCACTCGGTACACCCTCCACCATCACCCAGGAGTACTCTCCCATCATCACTCGGTACACCCTCCACCATCACCCAGGAGTACTCTCCCATCATCACTCGGTAGATCCTCCACCATCACCCAGGAGCACCCTCCCATCATCACTCGGTGCACCCTCCACCATCACCCAGGAGTACCCTCCCATCATCACTTGGTACACCCTCCACCATCACCCAGGAGCACCCTCCCATCATCACTTGGTACACCCTCCACCATCAAGTGGATCAGGAGCAATGTTAGAAAATATTATTTTACAGAAAGAGTAGTAGATGCTTGGAACAAACTTCCAGCAGAGGTAGTTGAAAAATCAACAGTCACTGAATTTAAACATGCCTGGGATAAGCACACATCTATCCTAAGATAAAGAGTACATACAGTATACACATAAGGGCAGATTAGATGGACCGTATTATTATTATTGTTTATTTATATAGCGCCATCAACTTCCGTAGCGCTTTACAAGTTAAGAATACAGACAAGGTAAAACATATAGCACAGAGAACAATACAAAATAAGATGCCACAGGTTAAAACCAAGTGTTGTGAGCACGGGAGACAATAGGGAGGAGTGCCCTGCCCTTGCAAGCTTACAGACTAAAGAGACCGTATGGTCTCCTTCTGCCATCAACCTTCTATGTTTCTATCACCCAGGAGTACCCTCCCATCATCACTCAGTACACCCTCCACCATCACCCAGGAGTACCCTCCCATCATCACTCAGGAGTACCCTCCCATCATCACTCAGTACACCCTCCACCATCACCCAGGAGTACCCTCCCATCATCACTCAGTACACCCTCCACCATCACCCAGGAGTACCCTCCCATCATCACTCGGTGCACCCTCCACCATCATCCAGGAGTACCCTCCCATCATCACTCAGTACACCCTCCACCATCACCCAGGAGTACTCTCCCATCATCACTCAGTACACCCTCCACCATCACCCAGGAGTACCCTTGCATCATCATCATCACTAATTCGCATCCCCCTATCATCACCCAGTAACATCCTTTATTGTCATCCAGCAGCAACCTTCATCATCAGTCATTAGAACCCTCCATAATCACTCAATGAGGGAGGTCCTTTCATCACCCACTACCGCCTTCCATCATGAACCAAAAACAGCCTCCATCATCACCCAGCACCATCATCACTTCCCATGGTTACCCAAGTATACCCTCCGTCATATATCAGTAGTGTCCTTCACCTCCTCTTGTATAAATGGCCAGCACCCAGTAAGCATGGCACAACAAGCAGCCTTCATCATGAACCATGTGAGGAGTATTCTTAGAAGAAAAACATCCCCCGATTCAGCTGCAAATAATTAGCTTTCTTTAAAATATAAGCCAATGGTTGGGGAACTACAAATCCCAGCATTCCCTTCAGGTGAGAGGGCTCCCTCTTCTGTGGGGCTGAAATGAATATAAAGGCGCTTCCAGCACCGTGAGGTGTCGCCACTCCCAGCCTCCATGGCGCTGACACGGCAATGATGGGCGGAGCAGGAGGGAGATGAAGACGTGGCAGCCGGTTATTCGGGCTCTGGGCAGATTGATACAATGTATCCGCTGGCGGTCCACCTTTGCAACTTTGAAAACACTTGCCGCTCTGCTATTGGCTGTTACTGGCCAGGAGCCGACGGTTTCCCTAGCAACAGCACCAAGGGAAAGGCGTGGCTAGGGCAGTTGTTTACTTGCGGTTGGTCTTATGCACGGACACGACCACTAGGGGGCGCCCCGTGTCTCTCTCGCGGATCTCAAGATAAAGACCTATTTGTTCCTCTTTTAGATATTATTTACATGGCTTTATAGGCGTCATTTTAATGGCATCATTGGATCTTAAAGGGGCTCTCTTGTCTAAAGAACAAATTAAATAAATCATTTTAGACCTACACCAAGGGGAAGTCAGACGCTAAGGGACAAGCGGCCCCTTGTCTCCCCAGCTCGCTTCTATACACTTGGCTCACCTGTCAAGCATCAGGCCTCCTCTTTGCTGGGGAACAGGAAACCGCAGCACACACTGAAACGTCTCCAACAGGAGGTGTCAAATTCTGCAGTGTGCTGTGGCTTCTAGTCCCCTGTAAATGGAGATCTGTCGGGAGGGTGGCATCTGGGGGCATCCTCCCACTGAGATAACCCCTAGTAAACCTGGACACCCCCCCCCCCCAAGAATTAATATACAAAGCTATGGTACAGTCTCTTCCCAGACCTTAAAATAGATCCTATGCCCATGGCTGTGGCCACTACCCCCAATTTTTCACCCAGGCACCCGGAAATAACATGCTATTTACCTCTTCTTCTAGCGCTGTGGTCCCGCTACTAAAGGCGATGTCAGGTCGTCCATTATAGTTGAATTGGGGGACAATTCAATTCTGCTGGTTCCAGTGTTGCCATTGTGAGTCCCCTGCTGCGGGTCCTAGGAGTGGACATACTGCATACTGCAATATTTCTGACTGGTGGCTCCATTCACTGTGCTAGATAGGGTGGTCAGAGATACGCCTCCTCCATTGGAGTGAATGGAGTGGGTGTGCTAGAGTCACCGTTACTGCTGAGCTAAAGTATGGGCCTTCATGCTGCGGGGAGACCCAGTATGTTTTATTTAACGGGACTGGGACAGAAAGGCTTCGAGAGGAACAAAGTGACCATTAATGTTTTTTCGGGGGGACCTAGGCTGTCCCCTCAAACTAGACCATTTGATTCTGGATTCCCTGTCCCTGGGCCATTATGATTTTGCCATACTGTGTAAAACCTCCCAGATGCCCAGTAAAATGTAGCTATCTGTCGATCCAAGGCCCGTGGTTGTGAGTTCCTGTACCTTTAGCCAGATGCTTGCTCAGGTCAGGCATTTGTGAATGACTAGCGGGCATGTGGCCATCAGCTTCATTTGGCCCTTAGCCGGTAAGAAGCCAAATTGAGCCGAGTGCGCTAATTAGCTGCACACATGTAGTTGTATTGGTGGTCCGGTAAGATTTAATGGGGATCCGGAGGGTTTTATACAGCAGGGCATCCCAAATCGGCATGTTCTGGGGGGTTCAAGGACTAAATCCAGGTATGGTCCACTAAAACCCTGAGCCCTAGGCCCTGAAGTCTAAAAGACTGGTGAAAGCCCTCCCTAGGGGTATCCTGATTTTGGTTCCCACTGCGGAAAACCCTCACCTTGAGGGTACATGTACAAACCTCCATTTTTACTGAGCCCATTTGCCATCCCTGGTAGGCCTAAATGGCTCCCGGCAGGTGCATACAGGCAGGAGGGAGCGGTGGATGCCACTGGGTGCTGTGCCATATGTCATTGCCACAGCACCCAGCAGCATTGCTACATCACCGCCTCCATGGCACCCGGCAGCATTGCTACATCACCGCCTCCATGGCACCCGGCAGCATTGCTACATCACCGCCCCCATGGCACCCGGCAGCATTGGTACATCACCGCCCCCATGGCACCCAGCAGCATTGCTACATCACCGCCCACATGGCACCCAGCAGCATTGCTACATCACCGCCCCCATGGCACCCAGCAGCATTGCTACATCACCGCCCCCATGGCACCTGGCAGCATTGCTACATCACCGCCCCCATGGCACCCGGCAGCATTGGTACATCACCGCCCCCATGGCACCCAGCAGCATTGCTACATCACCGCCCCCATGGCACCCAGCAGCATTGCTACATCACCGCCCCCATGGCACCCGGCAGCATTGGTACATCACCGCCCCCATGGCACCCAGCAGCATTGCTACATCACCGCCCCCATGGCACCCAGCAGCATTGGTACATCACCGCCCCCATGGCACCCGGCAGCATTGCTACGTCGCCGTCCCATGGCCCCCATGAGCATTGCTATATCACCACCATGGAATCAAGATGATTATTCCAATTTTGGTGGGTTTCACACAGCTGTGCATCACAAATCAGGATTTTTTATAATCAGGGGGAAATAAGTCGGGGGCACCCTAAATAGTGTGCCTGGAGGATCTAATGATTTTTCATTGAGTGTCACTGCTGTACATCAAATGGCTCCAATGACAAACAAGCAATATAATATGACCCCCAATGGCAGACAGAAGAGCCCCCCTCAGCCACCCCTGTATAGATGGCACAGCCATGATCTTCGGTACCAACATCAGCATCTGCCTCCAGCTTGTGGATCACGTGAGGGGCGCTCTGTGTTACTTGCACTAAATTAACCCCCTTCTATTTCCACCTCTGCTCCACCTAGAGACTCCAAATAAATTTCTCCGAGTTGGTCAGAAACCCCCCTTTCACTCCAGTCAGCAATTACCCCCCGGGGTCACATTTTACCCCGCGTAATTTGCCCTCAAACACCATGCCTCCCCACCGCTAGGGCTATGACAGCCAGGGGAGCGCCGATTAAAGTGGCGATTTCAGGGTTAAGTTGAAGTAATTTGGTCGGGTTTTCCCCGCAGATCTGCAGGAGGGAGTCCGGAGATGGGATTGGGTTGGTGGTCGCGGTTCTCGGGGGTCTGCATGAGCGGGAAAACCGGGGGAAGTGCGCGGTAAGAAACACAAGTCTCGGCGCAGCAGCGTTCGGAGCTGTTGTTGTTCTCAACGTGGTCCGCTCGCTGAGTATAAAAGAGGCGGAGCGCGACGCAGCTACTCATTCTGCGCTCAGCATCTGAGGAGAGCACATCGCTACCAGCAGCAGCAATATCATATCCCCGACTCCGATCAGAGACCATGGCCCAGCAGGAGGTCGCCCCAACCGCCGCCAGCAAGAAGGCTAAAGCCGCTCCCGGTGCCGCCGCTGCTAAGAAATCCGGTGGCAAGAAAAAGAAGAACCAGCCGGGCAAATACAGCCAGTTGGTGGTGGACACCATCCGCAAGCTGAACGAGCGCAATGGCTCCTCTCTGGCCAAAATCTACAACGAAGCCAAGAAGGTCGCCTGGTTCGACCAGCAGAATGGCCGCACCTACCTGAAGTACTCCATCAAGGCGCTGGTGCAGAATGACACCCTGCTGCAGGTGAAGGGAGTGGGCGCCAATGGCTCCTTCCGCCTGAACAAGAAGAAGCTGGAGGGGCTGGCGGTGGCCAAGAAAGCCCCAGCGCCCGCCAAACCCGCCGCTAAGAAAGCTGCCGCCGCCCCAAAGAAAAGCAGCGCCAAGAAATCCGCCAAACCGGCCGCCAAGAAGAGCAGCGCCAAAGCGGCCGCAAAGAGCCCCAAAAAGGCCGCCGCCAGCCGGCCCGCCAAGAAGAAGGTGGTGAAGAAGGCGGCCAAGCCCAAGGCGCTCAAATCCAAGAAGGCATAATGGCCACCCCAGAGAGAAGGCATAATGGCCACCCCAGAGAGAAGGCATAATGGCCACCCCAGAGAGAAGGCATAATGGCCACCCCAGAGACTTGTCACCACAGACTATTTCCCCCTCTTTATTTTTATACGCTGATGCTTCTTGTACATAAGACTGTAGAGAGCGCTTTATTCCGGTGCAGCATCTGAATGCACTCCCTCCCCCTACAAGCTTGCCGTGTAGAAAGGGTTAGTTTGCTGCCTGCCATTTTTTTTCTGTTGATGTACACGAGACTGTGTATCTGTAATTTGTTGTGTTGCTATTTTGTTATCTATGAGAGCTTGGTATATTTGTACCAAGACTATAAATAAACTGGCAGTTTTTTTTTGTAAGGTGCATGTGTGGTTTGTGGGGAAGGGTTAGATACTAGCCAAGTGATGTTATTTAGTGGGCTCTGGGGAGGGAGAGGGTCAAAACTCACATGAGCTTCCTTTGGGATGGTACATGTCTGTGGGATGTCTTAATTGAGGTGCTTATAAAATGAATGGTTTTTATCCTCTTCTGGTAAGTATATATTAGCTCTCCAAGGGCTGCTGTGTTCAATAGCATATGAGGACACTGAAAAGGTGTGTTTGAGTACTTGAAGTGGACTAAAACCAGGATTTTAACTGTTCTGGGTTTGGGTCGGTGCCCTGCTGTGTGAACCCCCCCCTCCCCCCAGATTGCCGAAACAAACTCGCCTCTTCCTGGTCCTATGATGCATGCGCGGTCCAATCTGTGCTTGGATCAGCTGACGCCGCGTCTTAAGGTGAGTGGCTCCGAACGCACTGACAGCCACATCCCTGCTACCCACTAACAGGGCGTGCCCTCCATTCCCAAATGCCTCTGACAGGGCGTGCCCTCCATTCCCAAATGCCTCTGACAGGGCGTGCCCTCCATTCCCAAATGCCTCTGACAGGGCGTGCCCTCCATTCACAAATGCTTGCCAGGGGCATGCGCTTTGCTAGAGGGGTAGCGGGGATGCGGCTCCGCTCACGTATGTGCTGTTGGACCAGGAAAGAAGGTAAGTGTATGGACGACCTGGGGAACACAGCGGGGCATCCTGATCTTGGAGGGAATCAATCATCCCGGGGGTCTTATAGATTCCAGGGCTGATTGCTGTGGGTTATGGTCCACTTTAAGATGGGAGTCCCAAATCAAATTGTCATTGGAGTCCAAAGACTGCAGGGCTGACCTCTCATCCTGATTTGGGATTTCCCAAATGATGGGTGGCAAGATTGCTATGGGATGCAGCCAAGAATAGCATGGTTTGTACATCCTGATAACAGAAGACAAGAGGAAATCCACACAGGAATTTCACTTTCCCGTGTGTTGCTCCTCTGTGTGGGCATCCCAAATTAGTGTGTATCTCCACCGCCCCCATACACTTGCCTTCCTCTTGGGTGCTGTTTGCCTGTGTGGCACGCTCGCTTTCACGCCGAAAGGAGCCAAGTGTGCCCCCAGCTGTGTCCCCCACTCGCCCTCCGGCTGTGTCCCCCACTCGCCCTCCGGCTGTGTCCCCCACTCGCCCTCCGGCTGTGTCCCCCACTCGCCCTCCGGCTGTATCCCCCACTCGCCCTCCGGCTGTGTCCCCCACTCGCCCTCCGGCTGTGTCCCCCACTCGCCCTCCGGCTGTAACCCCCACTCACCCTCCGGCTGTATCCCCCACTCACCCTCCGGCTGTGTCCCCCACTCGCCCCCAGCTGTGTCCCCCACTCGCCCCCAGCTGTGTCCCCCACTCACCCTCCGGCTGTGTCCCCCACTCGCCCTCCGGCTGTGTCCCCCACTCGCCCCCAGCTGTGTCCCCCACTCACCCTCCGGCTGTATCCCCCACTCACCCTCCGGCTGTGTCCCCCACTCGCCCCCAGCTGTGTCCCCCACTCGCCCCCAGCTGTGTCCCCCACTCACCCTCCGGCTGTGTCCCCCACTCGCCCTCCGGCTGTGTCCCCCACTCGCCCCCAGCTGTGTCCCCCACTCGCCCTCCGGCTGTATCCCCCACTCGCCCTCCGGCTGTATCCCCCACTCGCCCCCAGCTGTGTCCCCCACTCGCCCCCAGCTGTGTCCCCCACTCGCCCTCCAGCTGTGTCCCCCACTCGCCCTCCAGCTGTGTCCCCCACTCGCCCTCCAGCTGTATCTCCCACTCACCCTCCAGCTGTGTCCCCCACTCGCCCTCCGGCTGTGTCCCCCACTCGCCCTCCGGCTGTGTCCCCCACTCGCCCTCCGGCTGTGTCCCCCACTCGCCCTCCGGCTGTGTCCCCCACTCGCCCTCCGGCTGTGTCCCCCACTCGCCCTCCGGCTGTATCTCCCACTCGCCCTCCGGCTGTGTCCCCCACTCGCCCTCCGGCTGTGTCCCCCACTCGCCCTCCGGCTGTGTCCCCCACTCGCCCTCCGGCTGTGTCCCCCCACTCGCCCTCCGGCTGTATCTCCCACTCGCCCTCCGGCTGCGTCCCCCACTCGCCCTCCGGCTGCGTCCCCCACTCGCCCTCCGGCTGCGTCCCCCACTCGCCCTCCGGCTGCGTCCCCCACTCGCCCTCCGGCTGCGTCCCCCACTCGCCCTCCGGCTGCGTCCCCCACTCGCCCTCCGGCTGCGTCCCCCACTCGCCCTCCGGCTGCGTCCCCCACTCGCCCTCCGGCTGCGTCCCCCACTCGCCCTCCGGCTGCGTCCCCCACTCGCCCATTCAGAAAGGCTGGCTGCACACAGCTAGAGGTGAGCAGGGGTTTGGGGTGCTCTAAGGAGTGGAACTCGGGAAGCCTCTAATGTTCCTCTTTAAGGCTGCCATGTCATAAGTACATTGTATCCCAGGGACTCTGGGGAGTTTCCACTGCAGTTAAAGAGGAGCCTCAGAGATGAGTCCTAAGTGCCACTCCTTGGGGTATCCCGATTCGGAATCCACCTTTCTGCTCAGCCACTGTCCCTGGAATCTTTTAGATTGGGGTGTGTTCCGCTTTAAGGCTGCCTGATGGTAAGTGCATTATAGGATCTTGGTGAGTATACAGCAACCCTGGGGAGTTTTATACTGTGGAGCATCCTGAATTATTTATAAAGGCCCTTAAAGGGGAACAAAACCCGAGATTTTTACTATCCTGGATTTTGTTCCTCCTGGCGGGAGGAACCCGCTCATGCCCATGAACTCACCTTCCCATGGCGCTTTCATGGGCCACTTGGCCAATCAGCACCGCTCATTCCATTTCCGTTTCCTTTGCTGAACTGCCAAAGGAAATCCACATGGAGCAAGTACTGCTATGTCCCCCACCTCTAGCTCATGGAAGAGGTGAGTAATGCTGGGGGGCAGGAAATAGCTGCACCCTGCAGTGAAGCTGGTCTGCTATTGGAGGAGGTGTAGCTGCTGCATGTGTAAGTAGCTGCTTGCTATACCTCCTCAGATGAGGGCATGTTAATGCAGGTAGGGGGGTGCGCTCCGAGCGCGCTGATTGAATGAGCCGCCGCGGATGTGCCGCAGGACTGGGAAGAGGTGAGTTCTATTCGGCAATCTGCGAGTTTTCACAAAGCGAGGGGGGAAAGGACCAAAACCCAGGCTAGTCAAAATCTTGGGTTTTGGTCCACTTTAAGTCATTTTTGACCATTGATCTGCTTTAAGTGAGTGTCCGTGTTCAAGGATCCTCTGCGTGGAAAAGGTAAGTATCATTGCTCAGGGGTGCTGTGGGCAGAAGACTTATATATGTTCTGCTTATGCATGCCATGTGACATCCACTGGCCAATGGGCTTGCTGGGAAGGCGTGTGCACAGGTTTACAGGCGAATAAAGGGTTAATATATTGGCTTATATTTAAAATCAGGAGGCGCGCAGCTTTGAGCGGCAACATTCACTGGACCGTTACGTGGTGCTGAAAACGCACGTGTAATACCTTGTGTGTACCACCAGAGGGAGCCTCCTCCTCCATTCTGTAACCTAGAGCGCAAAGCCTAATTCCAGCCACAGCCTTTTGTTTCTTGTTATTCCTTCTTACAAGTAGGTCGAGCCAGAAGGTTACATGTGAGGTTCCTTATAGGATTTCTCATGGAATGTCAGGATGGGTGTTCCATCAAAGGAAGAAAACATCAAACTGAATATTCAATCTAACAAATATCAAGGCACGTGCAGCTATGTGTGGCTGGCCTCACCTAAATAGGAGGTTCATCTAACAGAAATGAGTGGCCATTAAAGTGGAACAACAGTCATAAATAGAAGAAAAAAAGCCAGCTCACCAACCTCCTTATGTAGGCACGGACAGGGAGATCCCAGGCAATTTCACTTATAATAGGTACACGTGCCTGGCCTGGCCAAACTTGTGGCGGCTGGGCTACTTCTCTGCCATAACTTTGGCTCCATGCATTTTCCACTTATGGGCTTCATTTTAAACTGACCTATTAAAAGTTAAATTTTACTCTAAGGCTGGACAAAAAACTGCAACCAACAGTCAAAAATGACTTAAACCAGACCAACACAACAAATAGTGCTCATATACATCCCTCAACATTCAAATTCATTTACCTTTGCTGCAGTAAATTTTAGAAACAAAATGGTGGCTTATGCATTTGCAGGCCACCTGCATACATGAAGTGCTGCTGGGCTTCCTGTTACTATTCATTGTCCGTTATGTCAGTTGAATCCAGGCAGCAGCATGGCTGAGATGCTGGGAGAGATAGCTCCAAAATGGCAGCTACCTTTGTTGCCAGGCCGTTGGTCCTGTTTAAAGTGGACCAACACCCACGGGTGATCGGCCCGGGAATCTATAAGATTCCCGGGCCGATCACCCCCCACCCCGCGGGACATCCGAGATCGGGATGTCCCGCGGGGTGAAACCCCCCCCAAACACCCCAACTCACCTACCTTATCTTCGGCGGCGGCCGGCCGCCGCCGCCTCCCTCGCGCCCCTGTAGGCGTGCGCGCCTCCGCGCCGGCCGTCTGCGAATGGCCGGCGCGGGGGCGCGCGCGTCAAAAGTGACGCGAGGGAGGCGGCGGCGGCCGCCGCCGCTTAGACGTTCCAGTTCTCCCCTTGTACGTCGGCGCTGGGAGCGGGGAGAGGTGAGTTTTTCGGGGGGGTTAGGGGGGGTTTCACACAGCGGGGCACCCCGATCGGGGGTGCCCCACCGAAGTGGACCAAGACCCAGGATAGTCAAAATCCTGGGTGTTGGTCCACTTTAAAATCAGACCCCCTCACGGGACTTGCAATTGCAAGAAAGCTGCAACCTTAAAGATGATGGAAAGCCATTTCTGGGTCCACTGCTTATCCACCACCGAAGCCACACAATGCGACCGACTGGTTCTCTCAAAAGTGCCACTATGCTGGTGGTGCGGACTTGCCCCTTCTACAGTAGTACACATATGGTGGGAATGTATACATATTCAGAATCTCTGGCAATATATATTAACCCTTGTAGAGAAAGAAGCAGGAATTAATAGCCCCTTGTGTAAATCACGAATCCTCCTAAAATTCCCAATATTAGACCTCCCAGTTGCTATAAGATTCCTTGCCAACCTCATTCTTATGGGCACAAAACACTATATAACCAAACATTGGCGCAGAACAAACCCTCCACTCCCAAAAAAATGGAAAGAGGAGATGTTAAAAATCATAGAAATTGAATTAGCGCTGATAGATCTGGGAGAGACCAGGTCTCTACTTCAAAAAGTTGGGAAGAGGATCAAAGAAAAAGAGAAAGGAAGGACGATATATACCGTATTTTTCGCCCTATAAGACGCACTTATTTTTCCCCAAAAGTGGGGGAAAAATGTCAGTGCGCCTTATCGGGCGAATGTAAAAAAAAAAAAAATTAAAAAAAAAAAAAACTCACCCGTCCCCGGCGCTCCCGCGTTGTCTGGCACAGTGCGAGAGGCCAGAGGATGGCGGGGGCTCTGTCCCGGCCCCGCCGCTGCGATCGCTGTCTTTTCAGGCAGCGATGACAGCGGCGGGGCCAGAGACAGAGCCCCTGCCGCTCCTCCATCTGCTGCCGGGCTCAGAACACACGCGAGCACGTAGGTCCCGGCAGTGGGTGGGCGTGGCCTGCACCGGCGCAGGCCACGCCCACCCGCTGCCCGGACCTTCGTGATCGCATGTCGGGGAGCAGATGGAGGAGCGGCGGGGGCTCTGTCTCTGGCCCCGCCGCTGTCATCGCTGCCTGAAAAGACAGCGATCGCAGCGGCGGGGCCGGGACAGAGCCAGCTCGTGAATGGGGTGGGCGTGGCCTGCGTCGACGCTGCGGCGCAGGCCACGCCCACCCCATTCACGGAGCCGGCCGCTCAGCTCAGCTGTGTCAGCGGACAGGTGAGTTTAAGTTTTTTTTTTTTTTTACTTTGGCGCCTGTCTATACTAACGGGGGGAGGGGGGTGGGAATGTGGGGAGAGGGGCCACACTGCCTATGGGAATGGGGGGATGGGAATGCCACACAGCCTTTGGGAATGGGGGGAGGGGTGTGCCACACAGCCTATGGGAATGGGGGGAGGGGGATGCCTCACAGCCTTTGGGAATGGGGGGAGGGGTGTGCCACACAGCCTATGGGAATGGGGGGAGGGGTGTGCCACAAAGCCTATGGGAATGGTGGGATGGGTATGCCACACAGCCTATGGGAATGGGGGGAGGGGGTGGCCACACAGCCTTTGGGAATGGGGGGAGAGTGTGCCACACAGCCTTTGGGAATGGGGGGATGGGGATGCCACAAAGCCTTTGGGAATGGGGGGAGGGGTGTGCCACACAGCCTTTGGGAATGGGGGGATGGGGATGCCACAAAGCCTTTGGGAATGGGGGGATGGGGATGCCACACAGCCTTTGGGAATGGGGGGATGGGGATGCCACACAGCCTATGGGAATGGGGGGATGGGGATGCCACACAGCCTTTGGGAATGGGGGGATGGGGATGCCACACAGCCTATGGGAATGGGGGGAGGGGGATGTCACACAGCCTATGGGAATGGGGGATGCCACACAGCCTATGGGAATGGGGGGAGGGGGATGCCACACAGCCTATGGGAATAGGGAGAGGGGGATGCCACACAGCCCATGCTAATGGGGAGAGGGGGATGCCACGCTGCCCATGCTAATGGGGAAAGGGGGATGCCACGCAGCCCATGCTAATGGGGGGAGGGGGATGCCACACTGCCTATGGGAATGGGGAGAGAGGGATGCCACACAGCCTATACTAATGGGGGGAGGGGGAAACCCACACAGCCAATGGGTATATGGGGAATGGGAGGGGGGGATGCCACACTGGATATACGGGGAATGGGATGGGGGCATGCTACACTGTCTATGGAATGGGGGCATCCCACACTGCCTATGGGAATTGGATAGGGGAATGCCACACTGTCTGTGATGGTGTGTTTTTGGTTAACATTTTTTTTTTCTTATTTTCTTCCCCCAAATCCTAGGTGCGTCTTATGGGCCGGTGCGTCTTATAGGGCGAAAAATACGGTAAGTAAGTTCAGCAGTTCGAGTGTATATATGTGCTTGTACACGTACACGCTTGTACACGTTCCAAACTACGCATGTATAACTGAGGTATAAGTGTTGACATATCTACAATCATATAGTTTTACCCGTGGCAGCAGTTGGGGAGGAGGGAGGTTATCTGGGGGCCCATGGGGGGTGGGGGCACTCCACTGGGAGGAGGGGGTTAGGGGGGAGCACAGGGGAATAAAAGGAATAAAGGGGGAAAAAAAAAGGGCCTCATATACAATACACAGGGTGAAATATACTTTTATTCACAACCACATGTAAGCAGATCAACCCTGGCTATGATGTTAAAATGATCTTCCCTCAATAGATGATCGACTCTGAAAACGGCTATGAAGATCTAAACTGAGCCAAAAAAAAAGAAAAAAAAAAAAAAAAGTGCCGCTATGATGAAGTGCAGCCGGGTGGCCGCACAATGTTCTCCCGCTCCCAGCTGCTTAGCCACAGAGAAACCGGGGATGTGACGCTGGCGGAGATCGCGTTGGGGGCCCTGTAAGATCACCAGGGCCCAGGAGTTTCACACAGTGGGGCATCCAGTGTAGAATGTCTCAGGGGTAGGCTAGTTGCCGGGCCTAGAATCTTTTAGATTCCAGGGCCAGCCATAGGGGGGTTTTGAACCACTTTAAAGCTAAACGAAAAACACCAGTGGCCAACCTGATATCTAAAAGATTCCAGGGCCGGCCACTAGCTTTTCTCTGGGGCATCCCGATTTGAGGGGTGCTGCTGTGTGAAAACCCCCTGGGCACCCGTAAAACTCACCTTTCCTTGTTCCAATGGCACATGAGTGGGCTCTCATCCAATGAGAACCACCTGCCGTAGTACCTCATTCTGTGGGCCCCCCAGATAGCCTGGGGCAGAAGTGCGCACAAGGTCGAGTATACAGGGGATACAGCAGTACCCGCTCCCCATTAAAGTCAATGAGAGCTGTTAGAGGTAAAGACACATATGAACAGGTACGAGGTGAGTTGTACTGGCCATTCTTGGGGGTTTCACACAGGTTCATGTAGCAAAAGCTGGGAAAGTCAAATTCTGGGATTCTGTTCCTGCTTTTATGTATATTCCGAGCTGTGAAGATGTGGGACCAGGTGAGGAGAAAAGAAGTGGGCAGAGATGAGGAGAGTATGATGCTGATATGATCTCGTGTACAAGATGAATCCGTTATGATTTAGACTTCCTAAATTGAGATCAACACCGAGTGGGGAAAATAAAAAAAAAAGAGACGAGGAGAGTAAAAGTGAGGTGAGCAGAGACGAGGTAGACATAGGTGAGGAGGGGAAGAGACAGTTGTATGTAAAGGGGCAGTGGGCAGATGTGTGACAGAGACGGAAGAGCTGAGGTGAGGTAGGGTGGGCCCTGCTTTAGGAATTAGTGCTGCACTGCCTCTAGTGGCCAGTTCCATGCATTGCAGGCAAGGTTATCTCAGCTTTGCAGCTCCTTAAAATAACTAAAAGTGCCAGGGGCACAACGGAGCGCACTGCAGGCCACAGGTTGTGCATCTCTGCCCTTGAATCTAAAAGAAACCCATCCACAGAGATGCCTACCTTGGAGACCTGTTTACAGGGTTATGGGCGTGGTGGGGGCTTTTGTGGATAAAACTTTAAAGTGGACCAAAATCTGGGATTCTTGCTATCCAAGGTTTTGGTCTGGCAACCCATATTGGGATACCCTGCTGTGTGAAACCCTGCTGCTGAGCCATTATATAACTGCTGTCAATCTCCTGGTGCAGGTGCAGCTCTCCTCCAATCAGGGTTTCTGGCTTTGCATAAAGGTACAGATTGGTGGTGGCAATGGCCTCCCTCTATGACATTACATGGCCATGCCAGCCATTCAGCAATGGCCGTTGTGGCTACACACAGCTGTACAGGGATGCAGGAGCCTTGGGATCACCAACAGGGTATAGTGGGTGACCGCTGGGGTGTCACAAATGCCCAATTCAGGATGCCCCAAAGTTACAAACCCAAACCTGGGATAGTGAAAATCCGCTTATATGTAGACTCTAGGTCTGGTTGTGGTCCACGTTAAGCAAGAGACCCCAGGACCGAAAACACAGTAATGCACATAAAACACAGGAAAAAAACAATCCCACTTACTAGGCTGGCAGACGTGAGCACCCCCCGCACCCCCAAACAGGGTGTATATGGGGAAATCAACACCAAAAACAACCCCTGGATGCAAAGAGAGCTCTATGTCACCACTATACTGTCCTACAGCCTCATGTCCCTCTTTAAATGTGAATTCCACTATACTGTACATCCACCCCCCCCACACAACATGTGAGCCCTCCATATAACCCCCCCTCCTGCTACCATAAATGAAACCTGCTGCATGCCCCCCTCCCCCACATTCATATTTATGCCCCAGCTGCCCCCACAATAAAAAATACATCAAAATAATACTTACCCATACCTTCCAACTGTCCCTGATTTGGAGGGACTGTCCCTCTTTTGAGTCTGTGTCCCTCTGTCCCTTGTTGTTCTCATTTTGTCGCTCTTTGAGGTGTAACATGTCGATCTGCATCAATAAATGATTCATTTGCCTATTCAAAGTGTTTATAGTGTTATAACTGTTACAGCCTATCTCCTATCTATCCCTCAAGGAGAGGGCGTGGCCTAATTTAACTGTCCCTCTTTTGAGTCTGTGTCCCTCTGTCCCTTGTTGTTCTCATTTTGTCCCTCTTTGAGGTGTAACATGCAGATCTGCATCAATAAATGATTCATTCGCCTATTCAAAGTGTTTATAGTGTTGTAACTGTTACAGCCTATCCATCCCTCAAGGAGAGGTCGTGGCCTAATTTAACTGTCCCTCTTTTTTTGAAAAGTGGGGAGGTATGCTTACCAGACAGACTTTCTCCTCACCACTGCTATTGCCACGTACATGCCTGGCTGGCCACTTGGGCTCAGTGCTGCTCTACCCACATGCATTGCCCAGCGCCCTCCTTCTTTGCCCTTTGGGACAGCGCCCATCAGAACAAAGGCACCGCAGCATTGTTCCTGCACACAGTGCCTCCAGGCGCAGGAAGTGCCAGCATAGCAGTGGGGATTTTTTTTTACCGGGGCGATGAGGGGGCAAAAATCCCGGGTTAAATCCACTGATTGCCAGGTGAGGGGGCAGAATATCGGAAGACACCCGAAAAGATCGTGTGACTTGGCATCTCTGCATCCGTAGAGGGTATCCCGAGCAGTGTGGAACTCACCTAGTCACAGGATCCCATGGGCAGTCAGGGGTGGACTGGGAATAAAAAAGGGCCCGGGACTTTTTGGGGTACACTGGCCCTGCTACACTTTTCCTGGCCCAGTACAATATCTTAATCTTAATTTTTCGTTCCACAACACGCATCCAGGGTTTAGAGGACGAAAATAAGAAAGAAAATATTCTGAACCAAATGGTGTGCTAAGATCACCCCCATTACAGACAGTGTGCAGAATCACTCCATTACAGGCAGTGAGCGGCATCCCTCATTACAACCAGTAAGTAGCATCCCTCTCTACAGCCACTGGGGGCATCCCTCAGGACAGCTCACACACACAGTGGGGGCATCCCTCGAGACAGATCACACACAGTGGGGGCATCCCTCAGTACAGATCACACACAGTGGGGGCATCCCTCAGTACAGATCACACACAGTGGGGGCATCCCTCAGTACAGCTCACACACAGTGGGGGCATCCCTCAGGACAGCTCACACACACAGTGGGGGCATCCCTCAGTACAGATCACACACAGTGGGGGCATCCCTCAGGACAGCTCACACACACAGTGGGGGCATCCCTCAGTACAGATCACACACAGTGGGGGCATCCCTCAGGACAGCTCACACACACAGTGGGGGCATCCCTCAGTACAGATCACACATACAGTGGGGGCATCCCTCAGGACAGCTCACACATACAGTGGGGGCATCCCTCAGGACAGCTCACACATACAGTGGGGGCATCCCTCAGGACAGCTCACACACACAGTGGGGGCATCCCTCAGGACAGCTCACACACACAGTGGGGGCATCCCTCAGGACAGCTCACACACACAGTGGGGGCATCCCTCAGGACAGATCACACACACAGTGGGGGCATCCCTCAGGACAGATCACACACACAGTGGGGGCATCCCTCAGGACAGCTCACACACACAGTGGGGGCATCCCTCAGGACAGCTCACACACATAGTGGGGGCATCCCTCAGTACAGATCACACACAGTGGGGGCATCCCTCAGTACAGATCACACAACGTGGACGCTGTTGATCAGACTGGGAGGCAGAGATGAATGGGGGCCCTTGGTTAGACTGGGGGTTATAGGTGAATTGGGCCATGTGTCAGGCGGGGGGGGGGTGCAGATAAATGGGGCTGTGTACGGGGTACCTGGTCTTGCTGGTGATGTCTGGATTCCAGCTGTCAGTATTGTGCTGCGCAGAGGAGGGGACAGGAGGGGAATAAAAAAGCCGCCATCCAGCACTGCTCACCTCCAACATCTTCTCCTTGCCCCGCCCCCTCCTCGGGCTGCGTGGCAGGTGATTGGCTGCTAGGCGTTCTTCCTCAGAGTGCTCTCTGCCTCCTGCTATTACAGCAAATCTTTAGGTTGTCCAGCGCTGCCTGGTTGCTTTTTTTGACCAGCTGTAATAGCCCAGTAAAACAGGGAGGGCAAAAGAAAAAAAAAATACCGGCACCTAAAAAACAACCGCTCGGCCCTGGAAGGGTTTAAGCCAGACCTTAGAGCCAACAGGGCCGGCCCTGGAATCTAAAAGATGACCCACAGCTAGAGGTGAGCGAGAATGCAGCAAGTAGCGTGCTTTTCTCCCTTCAGGCTTCGCTAGCTGCACAGATGCTAAGCAGATAACATATCTGAATGGAGCTCAGCGCCCCACATGGGAACCAGGAAGAGGCGAACCATGGAGATACACACAGTGGGGCATCCCAAATCAGAATGCCCCGCCTGCAGAACAACACGCAGGAGAGTGAAATTCTCAGGTGTTGTTCCTCTTTAAGGCTGAGCTAAATCAGTTTGTTTTTACACCCTACAACTAATGAGCACAGTGAAATAATTTAGATTAAAATGATCTAATCAACCACAAATCCTTCACCGAATTTAGATTGCAGTTTGATTATTCGTTCGAAGGAGCGGATCAGGGACGCAGAAAGCATTACAGACAGGATAAGGGTTAACTGCACTGTGATTGGTGGGCGGAGGATCTGGGGGCGGGATCAGGCCTGAAATGTGTAAACAAGTCAGTCTGCACACAGGGAGGGGGAGCTGCACTGCAGCCAGTAAACATACAGTTCCTACCTGTCCCTTATTATCAGGGATTGTCACTCTAATCTGCCCAAATGGCCCTTATTTAATGTATGTATCTGAATTCAGGAACTCTGCAGCATTTGGTGCCTGAATTACTCAGAAGGGCTAAGCAAGGTGGAGCTGTTTACAGCCTCCTAAGCACAATGCATAGGGTGAAAGAGCTTACAATCTATTAGGAAGGATACAGGAGAAAGAGCTTACAATCTACTATTAGGGTATAAGGGGGGATACCGAAGGAGAAGAGCTTACAATCTATTAGGGTATAAGGGAGGATACAGAAGGAGGAAGAGCTTACAGTCTATTAGGGTATAAGGGAGGATACAGAAGGAGAAGAGCTTACAATCTATTAGGGTATAAGGGAGGATACAGAAGGAGAAGAGCTTACAATCTATTATGGTATAAGGGAGGATACAGAAGGAGAAGAGCTTACAATCTATTAGGGTATAAGGGAGAATACAGAAGGAGAAGAGCTTACAGTTTATTAGGGTATAAGGGAGGATACAGAAGGAGAAGAGCTTACAATCTATTAGGGTATAAGGGAGGATACAGAAGGACAAGAGCTTACAATCTATTAGGGTATAAGGGAGGATACAGAAGGACAAGAGCTTACAATCTATTAGGGTATAAGGGAGGATACAGGAGGAAAAGATCTTACAATCTATTAGGGTATAAGGGAGGATACAGAAGAAGAGCTTACAATCTATTAGGGTATAAGGGAGGATACAGAAGAAGAGCTTACAATCTATTAGGGTATAAGGGAGGACACAGAAGGAGAAGAGCTTACAATCTATTAGGGTATAAGGGAGGACACAGAAGGAGAAGAGCTTACAATATATTAGGGTATAAGGGAGGATACAGAAGGAGAAGAGCTTACAATCTATTAGGGTATAAGGGAGGACACAGAAGGAGAAGAGCTTACAATCTATTAGGGTATAAGGGAGGACACAGAAGGAGAAGAGCTTACAATATATTAGGGTATAAGGGAGGATACAGAAGGAGAAGAGCTTACAATCTATTAGGGTATAACGGATGATAAAGGAGGAAGAGCTTACAATCTATTAGGGTATAAGGGAGGATACAGAAGGAGAAGAGCTTACAATCTATTAGGGTATAAGGGAGGATACAGAAGGAGAAGAGCTTACAATCTATTAGGGTATAAGGGAGGATACAGAAGGAGAAGAGCTTACACTCTATTAGGGTATAAGGGAGGATACAGGAGGAGAAGAGCTTACAATCTATTAGGGTATAAGGGAGGGTACAGAAGAGCTTACAATCTATTAGGGTGTAAGGGAGAAGGTTTTGGGGAGTGGAAAGTTGGGGGTTAGGTCAGGTTGTAGGTCTGTGCAGAACCCTGTTTGAATCCAGAAAACTAGAACAAATAATATAGTTCAACAACAGTCAATCACATCCAATAAAAATGTGTTGATAGGTTCAGTACGCCCTACCCACCTATCTACCTCTCTTTGATTGGAGGAGCAGAACACAGACCCCAGCAGACACACCTTTCCTTTAAAACCAAGAGAATTTTTAATTGACTCAGAAATAGAAAAAGATAGTTATACAAATATACAATGTTACACCATTTCAACACAATCTACAGAGAGGAGCAGACCATGTCCTTCGAGCAATCAACTGGCGAGACCGCCAACCAGGATAAAGGGGAACTCTGTGTGGGATAACAGCCTTCTCTAGAACTTGCTGCCTGAGCTGCTGGATGTGGCGGATCTCCGCTGGAGCTTCATTGTGTGCTATGGCTGGATGGTGATCTGGAAGCTGCTGCAGCAGGCCATTGCCAGAGGAAGTATAATAATGTCACAGGACCACTTTATCTTCTTTCCATCCACCCCCAGAAGGCTGGACAATGCAGACAGTCAGGCCATGTTTTACACAGAGATTGGAACTACTTTATCTGTATTAAAGCAGGAGGACCCTTAGTAAAAAGAGAATGTCTATATATATATATATATAGAGAGAGAGAGTGAGAGAGTCTTCAGGGAGTCACATGGTCACCTGATCAGTGATGTCATCACCAAGCCAGGTAGAAGATGCTCATCACAACCTCTGGGGCAGGTAACCTGGAGACACAGCCCTAGATCAGGGCATTTTAGTGGTGTAGAAGCATGTTCATGGGTGTCATTTTTCAGATTTCACATGAACAGAGAGAGGAAGGAGTCTTGTAATAGGTATTATAATGTCAGTTACTTTTCTGGAGCAACACCCCATAGAAGTCTATGGGGCATTGTGTCCACCACTAATTTAGACTCCAGGGCAGCCACATGCTGCCCCCTGTCAGGTGCCCCCCTACATTTGGCAGCAAATAAACCATTTAAAATAGTTTATTTGCTGCCAAACGTGGGTTGGCGGGGCCCTGGAGTCTAAATTACGTGCCAGACACAATGCCCCATAGACTTCTATAGGGCGCTGTTCCGGTTTTTAGCTTTCGGGTAAATGAAACAGCGGATGTGCTCAAAGCCTATCCTGAAATGCTACTTGGGCAGGCTGGGGAGCAGATACCACTGTCCCGGTGGCAGAGATTTTCCCATACTTCCTGTCCACAGGAAGGCCCAGCCACACTGGGGGTAGTTTTCTGAGGACCGGAGGGGAAATCTCCCTAATAGGGACTTACAACAAGAATATTTATATAAAACAGTGTGCAATAGGGGGACCCCCCCACACAGACCAATCTGCATTGTGGAGCTAGTAAAGTGCTTTAATCCATGGAGGTTGAGGGTCCAGAAGTGGTGACCAGCCCAAACCATGGGGCTCCTGTGTCAATAACTCCTTTGCTCCCAGTGACACACATTTTCTCATTTGTACCCCACAGAGAGCAAAGGCAAGAGAAAAAAAAACGAAACAGGTTCTAACACTTCCCTATTCTAACCAAAATGAACAAGGGACGAACCACACGGTTGCCCCAACAGACAATACAATCACTTCACGAGGGGACGAGTGAAGGACAATGTGGGCGATCACAGCAACAAGGATGTCGGCTAACAGCTTGCGTCTATGTAAAAGTGTACATATAAAATTGTGACCCCTTCTAATGCTACACTCCACCCCCGAGGAGCTCCCCTTCCCCAACCCGAGGGATCTACCCTTCCTATCCCGAGGAATATAATCCTCCAACCCCATAAGGTCTACCCTTCCTCACCCCTGAGGAATATTGTCCGCCCCCCCCCCCCCAGGCATCCACCCTTCTTCACCCCAAGAAATATAACTCTCCTGAACCCCAAGAGAGGGGCTAATTTACTTGAGCTCTGGTTCTTCTGAATTAGCAATCCTTTGGGCCCTAGTGATCTCCACCAATCAAGCAGGTACCAACATTTTTAAATTAATCCCCTCACCCTATGTCAACAGCTAGGGTAACCCCCCCCCCCCCCCACATTGTGTCTCGAAGGAGCAACATATATAGGCTCACTGGTAAAGATACAACCCCCCCCAGGGCCAGATGGACGTCTGTCCCACAAGGCACCCTCCCGCCCCTGGGCCCGTTTCTCGGAACTCTGACTCATCTAGATTAGCAACCCCTTGGCCGCTGGTCACCCTCAGGAGTCATGTAGATAAACACTTGGCCAGTATAACCAATTGTGTGGCTCAAAGGGCAATACATCCCGCCTACCTTTGGGCAATTGTCACCTACATGCCCCCAGCACGGGCAGATGGGTGCAAACCACATTGGTCACCCCCTCATTTTTTGACTGAAGTAATGGGCAGAATACCCCAAGGCCTTTTTACTTGTAATTGAGCTTGTTACCTGGCATTGGTCACCCCAGTCCAATCTTGTGGCTCAAAGGGCAAAATACCCCCTTCCCATGTATGCTCACTGATCAGGACAGAACCCATCTCCCTAGGGGCAGATAGATGCAATAAGGGTTTTCTGCCCCCTCCTTATTGGCTCATGTACTGGGCAGCATACTCCAGTCCCTTGGGCATTATTAAACCCTTTTCTGTGACAATCCTTCTCAAATAGCAAAATATACCCCCTCCCTATGTTGTCTCACTGGTCAGGATACACTCCCTCCCTCCTGGGGCAGTTGATCACCCCCTCCCTTTTTAGTGGGAAGAATACCCCCGGGCACTAGTTGCCCTCACCTACCCCCCTGGCCCCTCATTTCTTGGAGCTCTGGCTCTTCTTAGGCAGCAGCACCGCCTGGATATTGGGCAGGACACCCCCTTGGGCGATGGTGACGCCCCCGAGGAGCTTGTTGAGCTCCTCGTCATTGCGGATGGCGAGCTGCAGGTGTCGGGGGATGATCCGGGTCTTCTTATTGTCCCGGGCGGCGTTCCCGGCCAGCTCCAGGATCTCGGCTGACAGATACTCCAGCACTGCGGCCAGGTAGACGGGGGCACCGGCGCCCACCCGCTCAGCGTAGTTGCCCTTTCGGAGCAGTCGGTGGACGCGGCCAACTGGGAACTGCAGCCCGGCCCGAGAGGAGCGCGACTTGGCCTTGGCCCGGGCTTTGCCGCCCGATTTCCCTCGTCCAGACATCAGAGGTGGTCACACACCTGCAGAGGAGACACAAGAGGCGGAGGGTCAGTGTGGCGCCTCCCAGCGGCGGGCGGCTATAAGAAGGGAACAGGGCGAACACACCGCGCTCCGGCCACCAGCGATCGCTAATACCGTGCTCCCTCCGCAACCAGCGGCGCAGCAATACGGGACGCCCCGCCCACCGCGGCCTGCTCTATCCAACCGCCTGCAGCTATTGGCCGCACTCGCAGCGCTGCCGCCTGCTCATTCGCCCGCGAGGCATCCTCTATTTGCATAAACACGCCCCGTCACCGATCAGTGTGCGGATCTCCTGCTGCAGCGCGGCGCTGTCAGATCGCAGTTTATTAAATATTTTATTAACCCTTTCCTCTTACATGGCAAGATAAGCTTGCTAAAACAAATTATAGTTATATTCTTACATAAATATGCATATTTAAATGTACGAGGGTGTTGAAACAGGGCCCTCCCCTAAGCAGGCTAATGCCAATTACCATCAATCTCTGAACTCTTTTTTTTTTCCAATGAAAAGTACAAAAGGGTTAGAACCCTTTTTTTTATCCTTTTCCTTCAATCACTGAGCTGGAGAGATCAAGCCTCACTGTCATCAGGATGGAAAATAAAATAAGCCACTGACCCGCCAGTTTTGTCTCAGTGATACCTATAGCTCACCTGACAATTCAACCTTAAAGCAGACCCTAAGTAACCACAGCATCAGGGAGGGATCATGGAGAAGTGCAAACAAACCCCAACACCCCAAAATGAACACGGTCAACCCCCAGATTTGAGTGTGACTAGCTCCCAAAATGTATTTGGTCTCTTTTAACAATTGCCCTGGATGATCCTGATTTGGGATTCCGCTACCATTAACGATCCTTATGAGGCCAAAATCATGGAACCCTGTATGATGGGGGACAGGAAATAGCTTTGCACTGCAATAAAGCATGTCTCCTATTCAAAGTGTGTTACCAGCTTTTTTTCCGATCAGATGAAGCTCTGCTAGGACCAGGAGTGTATCCCCTGAACCTCCAAAATGCCCCCCCCCCCATGCATTAGCGAAAATTCTCACATTTCTAACAACCAAAGAGAAGGGTAAGAATTTTCCAGTTTAACCACATTAATGCTTAATCGGGATGCCAGCCTGTGGTCAAATGGGTGTTCTGTAGGGCATCCCCAACATTAAATAAAAATGGAACTGTATCCCTCCAGCCCTCAAAATTAAATGAGAAAGCAAGCTTTTCTTGGCGGCATCACCAGTTCTGCCAGGGGGTTTTATGCCCACTGAGCAGCCCTCAAAGTTTAAAAGAAGTGGGAGCAGATCCCCTACACCAGAAACAAAATGAGAGCAGTAGCTTATTATTTCTTATCTCCTCCAGACCCCAAAATAAAATAAGACCAGAAGTATATCCCCACCCAAAAAATAAAAGCTGGAGCAATGTTACCTGAAAGCCCCCAAAACAAAATAAGACCAGGAGTGTGTCCCCCAAAATGAAATGAAAGCCCAAGTGTATCTCCTCCAGCCCCCAAAATTAAATAAGAGGCTGGGGTGCAGGGATGCCGGTATGTAACAACAACCCCTCCTATGGCTGCAGCTGAGGTGCGGGGATGCCAATAACATCTGCAGAATAAGCTGGCAGGTGTGCTGTATACTTGCCATCATTTCTTCTCATGACATAGGCTTGTGACACATATTGGATCCACTTTGGTTCCCACAACCTCACAGCGGTCACATGTGAGAATATAATGCTGCCCACACTCCTACATTGTCCATGGGGGGTCATTTTACATAGCAGTGTCCCCCCCCCCCCCCCCGCACCCCACAGTGGCCATAGGAGTATTCTATTTTAAGCAGCATCCAAAGGAAAATCTAGAGGCGCATGTGCTCGCTCCAGCTCCCAGATCTTGGCTTCCACCCACATCCCCCGATTTCCCAGGCAGGACCACTACCCCCTCACAGTTACCAGAAAAGGCATCCAGGTTTTTAGTAAGACCACCCAGAGAAGCCATTCCCCTGCACTATCGAAGTAACCAGAAAACGCACCCAAGTGCAAAGCAAATTGCTTTACTGAACCCCCTCAAAGTATCCAGGAAGGGCCCCTGCAAGTTTTCAATTAGGCCCACCCAAAGAAGCCATTCCCCTACACCTTTACCAAGGTACCATGGCAGGATGCTTTCTTGCACCTCCCCTAGTATTCTGGTACTTTAGCCTCCCACAGAAAGTGCATATTAATGTTTGTGTCAGGGGGCAGGTGTGCTGCATATTAAATGGTGGTCTGCATATTAATGTTTGGGTCGGGGGACAGGATCTGCTGGTGGTCTGCATATTAATGTTTGGGTCAGGGGACAGGATCTGCTGGTGCTCTGCATATTAATATTTGGGTCAGGGACAAGATCTGCTAGTGCTCTGCATATTAATGTTTGGGTCAGGGGACAGGATCTGCTGGTGCTCTGCATATTAAGGTTTGGGTCAGGGGACAGGATCTGCTGGTTCTCTGCATATTAATGTTTGGGTCAGGGGACAGGAACTGCTGGTGCTCTGCATATTAATGTTTGGGTCAGGGGACAGGATCTGCTGGTGCTCAGCATATTAATGTTTGGGTCGGGGGACAGGATCTGCTGGTGGTCTGCATACTAATGTTTGGGTCAGGGGACAGGAGCTGCTGGTGGTGTGCATATTAATGTTTGGGTCAGGGAACAGGAGCTGCTGGTGGTGTGCATATTAATGTTTGGGTCAGGGGACAGGATCTGCTGGTGGTCCGCATATTAATGTTTGGGTGGGGGGACAGGATCTGCTGGTGCTCTGCATATTAATGTTTGGGTCGGGGGACAGGATCTGCTGGTGCTCTGCATACTAATGTTTGGGTCAGGGGACAGGATCTGCTGGTGCTCTTCATATTAATGTTTGGGTCGGGGGACAGGATCTGCTGGTGCTCTGCATACTAATGTTTGGGTCAGGGGACAGGATCTGCTGGTGCTCTGCATATTAATGTTTGGGTCGGGGGACAGGATCTACTGGTGCTCTGCATATTAATGTTTGGGTCAGGGGACAGGATCTGCTGGTGCTCTGCATATTAATGTTTGGGTCGGGGGACAGGATCTACTGGTGCTCTGCATATTAATGTTTGGGTCAGGGGACTGGATCTACTGGTGCTCTGCATATTAATGTTTGGGTCGGGGGACAGGATCTGCTGATGCTCTGCATATTAATGTTTGGGTCAGGGGACAGGATCTGCTGGTGCTCTGCATATTAATGTTTGGGTCAGGGGACAGGATCTGCTGGTGCTCTGCATACTAATGTTTGGGTCAGGGGACAGGATCTGCTGGTGCTCTGCATACTAATGTTTGGGTCAGGGGACAGGATCTGCTGGTGCTCTGCATATTAATGTTTGGGTCAGGGGACAGGATCTGCTGGTGGTCTGCGTATTAATGTTTGGGTCAGGGGACAGGATCTGCTGGTGCTCTGCATACTAATGCTTGGGTCAGGGGACAGGATCTGCTGGTGCTCTGCATATTGTTTGGGTCAGGGGACAGGATCTGCTGGTGCTCTGCATATTAATGTTTGGGTCAGGGGACAGGATCTGCTGGTGCTCTGCATATTGTTTGGGTCAGGGGACAGGATCTGCTGGTGGTCTGCATATTAATGTTTGGGTCAGGGGACAGGATCTGCTGGTGCTCTGCATACTAATGCTTGGGTCAGGGGACAGGATCTGCTGGTGCTCTGCATATTGTTTGGGTCGGGGGACAGGATCTGCTGGTGCTCTGCATATTAATGTTTGGGTCGGGGGACAGGATCTGCTGGTGCTCTGCATATTAATGTTTGGGTCAGGGGACAGGATCTGCTGGTGCTCTGCGTATTAATGTTTGGGTCAGGGGACAGGATCTGCTGGTGCTCTGCATACTAATGCTTGGGTCAGGGGACAGGATCTGCTGGTGCTCTGCATATTGTTTGGGTCAGGGGACAGGATCTGCTGGTGCTCTGCATATTAATGTTTGGGTCAGGGGACAGGATCTGCTGGTGCTCTGCATATTGTTTGGGTCAGGGGACAGGATCTGCTGGTGGTCTGCATATTAATGTTTGGGTCAGGGGACAGGATCTGCTGGTGCTCTGCATACTAATGCTTGGGTCAGGGGACAGGATCTGCTGGTGCTCTGCATATTGTTTGGGTCGGGGGACAGGATCTGCTGGTGCTCTGCATATTAATGTTTGGGTCGGGGGACAGGATCGGGGGACAGGATCTGCTGGTGCTCTGCATATTAATGTTTGGGTCGGGGGACAGGATCTGCTGGTGCTCTGCATATTAATGTTTGGGTCAGGGGACAGGATCTGCTGGTGGTCTGCGTATTAATGTTTGGGTCAGGGGACAGGATCTGCTGGTGCTCTGCATACTAATGCTTGGGTCAGGGGACAGGATCTGCTGGTGCTCTGCATATTGTTTGGGTCAGGGGACAGGATCTGCTGGTGCTCTGCATATTAATGTTTGGGTCAGGGGACAGGATCTGCTGGTGCTCTGCATATTGTTTGGGTCAGGGGACAGGATCTGCTGGTGGTCTGCATATTAATGTTTGGGTCAGGGGACAGGATCTGCTGGTGCTCTGCATACTAATGCTTGGGTCAGGGGACAGGATCTGCTGGTGCTCTGCATATTGTTTGGGTCGGGGGACAGGATCTGCTGGTGCTCTGCATATTAATGTTTGGGTCGGGGGACAGGATCGGGGGACAGGATCTGCTGGTGCTCTGCATATTAATGTTTGGGTCGGGGGACAGGATCTGCTGGTGCTCTGCATATTAATGTTTGGGTCAAGGGACAGGATCTTCTGGAATGCTGCATATTCATGGTTGTGTCAGGACACACAAATTGCTGGCACTCTGCATATTGTTTGTGTCAGAGGACGGTATTGGCTGGCACTCTGCATATTCATTTTGATGCGGCAAGGGATCTGCTCCATCAATCAGGAAACTACCTTTATGTCCCATGCTCTCCAATGAAACACAGAAAGGGGATTCATGGTTGGTCGAGATCACAGGCATGCTGCCCCACCCTCTACATTCATTGCAATGGAGGTAGTGGGCCTGACAAGCCCCCTCTCCATAGCAGTGAAAGTTGCAGGTGCTGGTAAATAGTTTGTGGGCCGGGATCACAGGCTGCAGAGTGGGCACTGTGCCAGCGGTCAGGTGAGTTGCTGATCACCAGATTGGCACCGACCGGCTGCATGGGAAAAAAATACCATTTTGTGAATTCTCACCTGTAAAATGGGTATTATAAGTATGTCACACACCCCGCTTCAGATAGTAAATCATTAGTCATGGGTTATACTCACCGCTAGGTGGCACTGTTTGCAGAGAAGTCCAGAAAACAACAAGCCCCTCCCGGTCTATACATACCTGGTACCTCCCAACAATTCCCCAGTTATTCAAACAGCAGTAAAGACAAGGTACCAGGAAAAAAACAATGGTAACCCTCAACTGTAATAAAAAAGCTTCACCATATAAAGAACCAGGATACCAAAAAGGGCGGGTGAAGCGGGGTGTGTGACATACTTATAATACCCATTTTACAGGTGAGAATTCACAAAATGGTATTATTCTAAGTATGTCACACACCCCGCTTCAGATAGTAAATCATTGGTCATGGGACATCCAACAGCAGTGTCCAAAAAGGGCGGGTATCCAACCAGGCAATAATGCAGAAACTCAAACCACTGCAGCCTGCAGAACCTTGCGGCCAAACACAGCATCCGCTGAGGCCCGCACATCAACATTGTAAAACTTAGAAAAAGTGTGAACCGAAGACCAGGTAGCAGCCTTACAAACTTGATCAACAGAAGCCTGGTGCTGAAAAGCCCAGGACGCTCCAACCGCACGAGTCGAATGAGCAGTAACACGAAAAGGGGGATCCTTCCCCTTGGCAGAGTAGGCCCCAACAATCGCCTGACGAATCCATTTGCTAATGGAAGACTTAGCCGGAGCCAAGCCCTTCCTAGGCCCACAGGGCACCACGAAAAAAGCATCAGTCTTACGAAAAGAAGACGTAGTACGCAGATAGTACTTGACACAACGTACCACATCCAAGCAATGCAACGCACTCTCCTTGTCATTCCTAGGCTTAGGACACAAAGAAGGAAGAACAATGTCCTGATTAAGATGAAAAGCAGAGACCACTTTAGGGAGAAATTCTGGCTTGAAACGAAAAACCACTTTGTCCTGATGTTTCTCAAAATAAGGAGCCTGAATCGACAAGGCTGCCAACTCCGAAACACGCCGAACCGAAGTGATGGCCACCAGAAAGGCAACCTTCTGAGTCAGAGTAGACAGAGCAATATCCTGCAAAGGCTCAAACGGAGGAGCCTGAAGAGCAGAGAGAACCAAATTCAAATCCCAAACAGGGAGCAAAGGCTTCCTAGGAGGCGAAACCCCCTGGAAAAAAGTCTTGACCAAAGAATGGAGAGCAAATGACCTCTGAAAAAAGATAGACAAAGCAGAAACCTGCCCCTTCAAAGTACTCAGCTGAAGACCAGAGTCCAGCCCTGATTGAAGAAATTCCAAAATCTTAGAAATAGAAAAGACCCGGCAGGGCAAAGATCTAGCCTCACACCAATCAATATAAGATCTCCAAGCCCTATAATAGATGGAAGAAGAGGATCTCTTCCTGGCACTAATAAGAGTCTGAATGACCGAATCCGAAAGACCCTCCTCCTTTAAGATGGAGGTTTCAGCAGCCAAGCCGTCAAAGCCAGCGTTGGTAAACTGGGGTAACACAGTTGGCCCTGAGTGAGAAGATCCGGCCGAAGAGGCAGATCGAACTGATCCACTGCCAGACGAACAATGTCTGCGAACCACACCCGCCTTGGCCACCTTGGAGCCACGAGAATGGCGGGAACTCCTTCCAGAACCAACTTTCGCAGCACCCTGCCTAGCATGGGGATCGGAGGAAACAGATAAAGAAACCCCAGGTCCCTCCATCTCAGGGCCATGGCATCCGCCGCCAGAGCCAGAGGATCCTGAGAAAGTGACACGAATGTCGGAAGCTTGTGATTGTGACGAGAGGCAAACAGATCCACCTCCGGCGTCCCCCACCGGAGACAAAGCGACCGAAACACCTGGGGGTGGAGAGACCATTCCCCCCGGCGGGACGAACACCGGCTCAGAAAGTCCGCCTCCGTGTTTTCCACTCCTGGAATGTACACTGCCGAGATGCAAGGGACATAAGTCTCTGCCCAAACTAGAATCAGAGACACCTCCCTGAGAGCACCCAGACTGCGAGTCCCTCCTTGGTGATTGATGTAAGCAACCGCCGTCCGATTGTCCGATCGAACCTGAACCGGCAGGCCCTGTAAATGCTGCATCAAGTGAGACAGAACCAACCTGATGGCTCTCAACTCCAGAACATTGATGGGCAAGTGGGCTTCCTGAGGGCCCCACCGCCCCCGGAACCGAAGATCCTTCCAGAAACCTCCCCATCCTGACAAACTGGCGTCCGTGGTGACAGTTTCCCAAAGCGGGGTCAGAAACCTGCCCTTCAGAAGATTGTCCGAGACCATCCACCACAGAAGAGACTGCCGAACCCGGGGGGACATCCGGAAGGACCGATCCAACGACTGCGGTCGCCGGTCCCAAGACGCCAAAAGATGAAGCTGAAGCGTCCTCGTGTGAAACTGCGCGAAGGGAACTGCCTCGAAGGAGGCTACCATCAACCCCACCAGTCTCATCCCTAGCCGGATGGACGGGCGAGGATTGGAAAGAAGAAGCTGAGCCAATTCCTGAATCAAAAGAACCTTGGCCTGAGGGAGAAAAACTCTGTGCTGGCAAGAGTCCAAGGACATCCCCAGAAAGGTCACCACCCTGGCCGGAACCAGAGAAGACTTGGGGTAGTTGATCACCCAGCCGAACCTCTCCAGCATAGACACCACCATGCTGGTGTCCCCTTCCGCTTGACTGAAGGAAGGCACCATGATGAGAAGATCGTCCAGGTAGGGCACAATCCGAATCCCCTGAACTCTGAGCAGGGCCATCACTCCCGCCAACACCTTGGTGAACACTCTCGGAGCCGAGGTGGGGCCGAATGGAAGAGCTACAAACTGGAAATGCCGATCCTCCCCCACAAAGCGAAGAAACCTCTGATGAGCCGGAAAAATCGGAATGTGAAGGTATGCGTCCTTGATGTCTATGGACGTCATAAAGTCCCCCTGCCGAAGCGAACTGATCGCAGACCGCAGGGTTTCCATGCGAAACTTCCGGGGACGAATAAACCGGTTGAGAAACTTCAAATCCAGGATATGACGGAACGACCCATCCTTTTTGGGTACAGTGAAGAGATTGGAATAATACCCGCGCCCACCTCCGAAGGCGGGACCGGGCAGATGACTGCCAATTCCAGAAGATTCCTTACCGCCGCCAGGAGCCCCTGCGCGGCCAAAGGATCTGAAGGGACACGAGACCTGAAAAACCTTGGAGGAGGGCGGGACTCGAACTCCAGCTTGTAACCGGCCGACACCACCTCCCGGATCCACCTGTCCGAGACCTTCTGGTCCCATACCCGGGAGAAGAGTCGCAACCGTCCCCCCACCCGTAAGGGTGAGGGCGCCCCCTCATTGCTGAGTGGGCTTGGCAGCTGGCTTGGGCTTGGCGCCCCAGACGTGAACGGGACGGCCACGGCCTTTACCCCTATTCCAGCTGGCACCCCTGGAGGCTGAGAAGCCCGCACCCCTGCCAGCTCTGGCTCCCCGAAAGGAAGGATTGAAGGGGGCCGTCCCCCGAAAGGAACGACGAAAATTCTTGCGCTGAGGTAACTTACCTCCCCTGGCAACAGAATCCAGCTTTTCACCGAAAAGCCTCAGACCCAGAAAGGGAAGAGCCGTGAGCGATCTCTTGGAATTAAAATCAGCCGTCCACTGCCTCAAACACACTGAACGGCGAATAGCTACCAACAGAGCAGTAGCCCTGCCACACATCAACATGGCGTCATCCTCGGCGGCCGGAATAAATGACAAGAAGGATTCACAACGCTTAAGAGCAAGAAACTCATCACAAGTAGGATCAAGATCCACACATAAATCCCTGACAATAGACCTAACCGCCAACAACAAAAGTGCCGAAGCACAAACAGGCCTCAAAACCGAACCCGCACAAACAAAACCATGATGGGCCAGCTGATCAATCCGGCGATCCTCGCCGTCCTTAAGAGAAGTCGTGTCAGGAGAATGTACAACCGCCGTATTAGACAGTCCCAAAACCGGAGCATCAACCTCGGGAGGGACAGACCAATGCTTCACCAAGTCCGCCGGAAAGGGATACTTTCTATCCCAGCTAGGCGGCACCCCAACGAGACGCGTAGGTTGCTCCCATTGCTTAAGGACAACATCCTCGAAATGCTGTTGACTGGGAAACTCCAAGCGCGGCTTGGACACCCCAAAAAGCTCACCCTTAGGCCGAGGAGCAGCTTCAGGAGGATCCAAATCCTCAAACATTTGGGCCAGAATGGAAGGCGTATCGGGAACGGGCCCCTGAGCCTGGTCACCCTCAGCGCCCAGCAACTGCTGAACCTCGGGATCCTCTAATTCCTCAACAAGCTCACCCTCTTCAAGGGGACGATCTGGCCAATCCAGAACCTCCATAACCTCCTCATCTGAGTCCGGCGGAGGCGGAGACAGGTGTTTCCGCTTAGCCGGAGCCTTCTGAGCGACCACAGCGGAAAACATTTTCTCGAGGCTGGCCAACCGGGCGCATACCTCAGATTGCGAATCACCCCCAACGACAACGTCACACGGGGTCCGGAACAGGCGAGGAGGGGAGGGAGATGGTGCGGCCGAAGAAGTACCGGGCACCGGGGTGCCGGCCTGGCGCTCAATGTTCCGCTGTGCACATGGAATACATATAATGACATCATCCCCTGGGAGCGGAGTCCCACACCCCCCGCAGAGCCTGGACTGCCCCGAAGGGCCGTTTCCGGTATCTTTGGTAGCCTCCATATGGTGAAATTATGGTATATACAGTAACCAGGGATTTACGCCGTAAGCGACCCGGGATGCCCCTCAAGTACTTATGTAACTAAATAGATAAACCAAAAATGGGAATTTAGGCAAAAAACCCCCAACAATTAAGATAACGGCCAAACCCAACTAGCCAGGTATCTAAGACCGGGAGAGCCCTGCAGCGTGGGATCCCGGGATCTGAAAAACAAGAGACAACAGTCAATCCAAGCACAACCATAAACACCTGGAAACACACATATATCAATGATGAGACACAAGCAGAAAAGACATGCAAAAGTATATAGGGGTATATATAAATAAATATATATATAAATATATCTATATGTTTTATCAAGAGAGGTGTGGGCCAGGCAGCCAGTAAACTCCCTGCCAGCCGGCCAAGAGCCAGGCTAAGGGAACCGCCGCCCCCCCCCCCCCGGCAAGGAAAGGGGCCAGAACATAAAACGCCCCCCCCGGCCCAGTAGTGACACGCGCCTGAACCGCCTACCTGGACCTTGCAGCAGGAATGGCGGCCAGCGCAACGGAGGAGAGAGGAGAGGGGCGGGCCCAGCCAAACGTGGGAGACTCTGTGGCCCCGCCCCTCACCCAACAGCAAGACACGGCGCGGGCCGCGCGAGACGCGGCCCCGCCCACCCCTCCGAGACAGAGCCAACCAGCAGGCGCCACAGGAATGGCGCCCGCATATGCCGCTAGGCGGGCCGGCGGCACGCATGCCGCCCGGTCCCGCCCGCCTCCAGAACTACAGCCAGCGGGCGCCGAGAAAAGGTACTCGGCGCCTCCATGTCCAGCGCGCCGCCCGGCCCCGCCCACCGCCGGCCCTGGAGATCCAACGAGAGGCGGGCGCCAGAACATGGCGCCTGCCCTCAAAGAAACGAGCGGCGGGCCGGCGGTACTGTCCCGGCCGACCCGCCCCTCCAGCACCAATGAAGGTAGTCCCGGGGGCTCAGTAGCCCCCCCAACCAAAAAACGTAACCAGGCAGAGAGACGGGCTGGCCTCCAGCCACCCGTCCCTGCCACACACACAAACACACACACCAATAAAGTAAAAGAGAGGGGGAAGGCAAACTAGGGGAACCTGACCTGACCTAAGGGCTGGGGCATCCCACATCCGGATCACCACGACCGGAACACCGCATTGCCCCACAATATGGGGTCGAGCGGAGGAGCTAATCTCCTAGGCACTCTAAGTGCCATCTACCCTTGCCTGGCCGACAGCCGAAGCTGGGAGGCTACCAGACTAATCCAGGGAATAATACAAAAGTAGCCGGGCAGAAATAGACCATGGGCCGGGGCCGGGGTGATACCCCGGCTACCTGCAAGCAGGAGACTTCTTTCTTCTGTCTTGTCGCCACCTTGCAGAGAAGAACACTGGGGAATTGTTGGGAGGTACCAGGTATGTATAGACCGGGAGGGGCTTGTTGTTTTCTGGACTTCTCTGCAAACAGTGCCACCTAGCGGTGAGTATAACCCATGACTAATGATTTACTATCTGAAGCGGGGTGTGTGACATACTTAGAATAGGTGAGTACCCTTTTGTTTTTCTTGAGCTTGCTGAATGACTTTAACCATTATCAGCCTCTCCAACCTTTAGGTGCCAGCTATGTGTATTCTACATATTGCCGCCGCAGTGCTATGTTTTACCTCAGAAGGCGGAGGGGAGGGGCTCTCCCCTCACGCTCTTCTGTCAGGGGCGGGACTGGGCCTCTTGCAGAGGCCGCGGCCCGCGCCCTGTCTCTCTCTAGCCGGGCAGCGGCTCGCAGGCAGCGGGCCGCTGCCGGTCTCAGGTGCGCTGTGTGGAGACGCGGGTCCCCGCGACTCCGGCGGATTATATGTCAGCGGAGGGGAGCTTTCTCCCCTCACGCGCTGTGTCATGGGGGGCGGAGCCGGAATTGCGGCGCGTCGCCGCGGCCCGCCCCCTATCTTGCCCGGGCACCGCTGAGGAGCTTTGGCTCCTATCTGCCTATCTCTAGGGGGGCGGGGCCGGTAAAGCGCGCGATCCGCGCAGGCCACGCCCCCCTTCTCTGCCTCTCACTGCTGCGCTGAATAGCAGTTACCTCACGCATCTGGGCTGCATGCTGCTGGGCCCTGGTCTGGTCCGGAGGTTCTGTGAGTGGCCCTGTGGGCCTTTTGTCATTTTATTAGTATCCAATATAGCTTCTGGTTTCTAATTATTTTTTATCTGTGTTTTAGGTGAATTCTTCAGGGAATTGTTATAAGGGGGTTTCTCCTGGTCCTAAGTCCCTGGGTACTTTCACTGGGTTTCTTTCTACAAAATTCCTCCCATTTAAAAAGGACACTATAAGGGCATCCCGGGTTGCTTCATAGCGTAATTCCCTCTGTCATAGCGACTCATTAAGTTCACCTTATGGAGGCATCCCAGGAATCCGGGCTCCCCTCGGGACAATCTCGGAAGGGTTTGGGGTGTGGGGTATCCCTAACTGGGGATGATTTCTTTTTATGTATATCCTGTGCACAACACACTATTACGCGGCAGTCAGGACCCCAGGCCTCTGGGTCAGCACCGCCGGCTTCATCCTCTCCCCCTCCCATTTTAACCCGTGCTCCATGCGATGTTACCATGGGGGGGCAGTCGCAATCTGATGTATGTGCCAGATTGGCCAGTATTGAAAAATGTATTTCCTCTACGGTAGCTAAGAAGGCGCCGGCTAAGAGAAAACATTTGTCCACGGTTTCTCATTATGAATATGATGATACGGATGATCTGGACTGGTCAGATTATTCTCCTCCAGAGGAAGGGGAGGTGTTTGAGGATTCGGATAATTCCGAGGATCAACAAATTGTTGGCGCCGATTCTGATAGGGGGTCAGGAGGTTCCTTGGACACCCCTAACGTTTTGACTCAGATGTTTGAGGTTTTGGCAATCTCGCCTCCGGCGGAGGCCCCTCAACAACAAGGGGAGTTTTATGAGGAATCCAGACCGCGCTTAGAATTTCCTAATCAAAAACATTTTGATAATATTATTTCCAAGGAATGGGAGAGGCCAGCTCGGCTTCCAGGCATTCCTCAAGAGTTGGGATAGAAGGTATCCTTTCCCTGTGGACACGGTTAAGTGCTGGGCTTCCCCCCCCCCGAAGTGGACGCCCCAATTTTGGGGTTATCCAACTCTGCCGTTTTGAATAACCCTGATTGTTCCTCTCTCAAGGATGGTGAGGATAAACGCATTGACCAGATGGCTTGTCATGGTTTTGCCAGTATTGGGGCAGCTATACGGCCAGTTTGTGCCTCATCTCTGTTGGTGGTGGCTGCTAGAAAGGTGATCAGGGATTTACTATCCTCGTCCGGCTTGGAACCGGACAGCGATGAATTTCTTGGACTGAAACGTTGTGAGACTTTTCTTTCCTTCATTTTAACTGCTCTGGATGATTCATTGATGATGAACAGCAGGGCCTCTGCTCTTATGGTTACCATTAGGCGTTCAATTTGGTTGCGCCAGTGGGCGGCCGATTTTGGGTCTAAAAAGTCTCTGACGTCTCTTCCCTTTGTTGGTCTAAGGCTTTTTGGAGAAAAATTTGACTCAGTAGCTAAAGGTGGAAAATTACCTCAACGTAGGAAGCAACGTCGCCCCTTTCGAGGGGTGGCTTCCTTCACCCCTTCCTTTCGGGGAGCTAGAGCGGGAAGAGGTTTTGCCTTCCCTTCTACAAGAGGAGACTCCTGGAACAGGGGCAGAGGTCGTGCCCGTTCAGGATACAGTTGGGGTTCAAAACCCAAGCCCGCGGCCAAGCCCGCTCAACAATGAGGGGGCGCCCTCACCCGGTCGGGTGGGGGGACGGCTGCGACACTTCTCCCAAGTCTGGATTCGGGAGGTCTCGGACAGATGGATCAGGGAAGTGGTGTCTTCCGGTTACATGCTGGAGTTCGAGTCCCGCCCCCCCCCCGCGTTTCCTCACGTCTCGGGTGTCCCCGGACGTGCTGCATTGCAGCTCCGGGCGGCGGTATCGAGCCTTCTAGAAATGGCGGTCATTTGTCCAGTACCCCCATTAGAAAGGGGTCGGGGTTTTTACTCAAATCTGTTCACGGTTCCCAAAAAGGATGGCTCCGTGCGGCCCATCCTGGACCTAAAGATTCTCAACAAATTCATCAGGCTGCGAAAATTTTGCATGGAAACATTACGTTCCGCTATCCACTCTCTTCGTCAGGGGGACTTCATGACGTCCATAGATATCCAGGACGCTTACCTCCATGTTCCCATTTTTCCCGCGCACCAGAGGTTCCTAAGGTTCGCTCTGGAGGATCGGCACTTCCAATTTGTAGCTCTTCCCTTCGGTCTCACCACAGCTCCAAGGGTTTTCACCAAGGTACTTGCTGGGGTAATTGCTCTTCTCAGAGCTCAAGGAATTCGCATAGTGCCATATCTGGACGATCTCCCCATATTGGCATCGTCATTCAGCCAAGCGGAATTGGACACCAGGACGGTTCTATCCACTCTGGAGAGATTCGGCTGGGTGATCAACTACCCCAAGTCCTCCCTTCACCCGTCCAGGTTAATATCTTTTCTGGGGATGTCTCTGGATACAGATCAGGCCAGAGTGTTCCTTCCTCAGTCCAAGGTTAGGGATGAGACTGGTGGGTTTGATGGTGGCCTCCTTCGAGGCAGTTCCCTTTGCTCAGTTTCACACAAGGACACTACAGCTCCATCTGTTGTTGGTCTGGAACAGGTCTCCTCAGTCGCTGGATCAATTCTTTCAGATGTCCCCCCGGGTTTGCCGCTCGCTTCATTGGTGGCTGAACTCAACCAACCTGCTGAAGGGCAGATCCTTTCGGACTCCCCAGTGGGAGATAGTCACCACGGATGCCAGCCTCTCGGGATGGGGGGGCTTCTGGAAGGATCTGCAATTTCAGGGTTTGTGGGGTCCCCTGGAAGCCCACGAGCCTATCAATGTTCTGGAATTGAGGGCCATCAGGATGGTTCTTTGTCATTTAACTCATCAACTGCGAGGTTTGCCGGTCCAGGTCCGGTCGGACAATTGGACGGCGGTGGCCTACATCAATCACCAGGGAGGCACCCGCAGCAGGAATGCCCTCAAGGAAGTGTCTCTGATTCTGGACTGGGCGGAGAGCCATGTCCCTTGCATCTCGGCAGTTTACATCCCGGGAGTGGAGAATGCGGAGGCGGACTCTCTGAGCAGGCTGTCAGCCCGCAAAGGGGAATGGTCTCTCAATTCCAGGGTCTTTCACTCAATTTGTCGCAGGTGGTGGTCACCGGCGGTGGACCTCTTTGCCTCTCGTCACAATCACAAACTTCCGTCATTTGTGTCTCTGGCGAAGGATCCTCTGGCCCTTGCGACGGATGCCATGTCTCTGAACTGGAGGGATCTGGGGTTTCTGTACCTGTTCCCTCCGTTTCCCATGGTGGCCAGAGTAGTGCGCAAGCTTGCTCTGGAGAGATCACCAGCAATCCTGGTAGCTCCAAGGTGGCCAAGACAGGTTTGGTTCGCAGACGTGGTAAGGTTGGCAGAAGATCAGTTCGTTCGGCCCCTGCTGCCAGATCTACTCACACAGGGTCATCTTCGTTACCCGAATTTACCAACGCTGGCTTTGACGGCGTGGCTGCTGAAACCTCCATCTTGAAGGAGGAAGGTCTTTCGGATGCTGTGATTCGGACTCTTATTAGTGCTAGGAAAAGATCCTCATCGTCTGTGTACTATAGGACTTGGAGGTCTTATATTGATTGGTGCGAAACCAGGGCCTTCCCTTGTAGGGAATTCTCTATTTCTAGAATTTTGGAGTTTTTGCAACATGGTCTGGACCTAGGGCTCCAACTCAGTACTCTGAAGGGGCAGGTGTCTGCCCTGGCGATGTTTTTCCAAAAGCCTTTTGCTCTTCATCCTTTGGTTAAAACCTTTTTCCAGGGGGTTACACATGTGCGGCCCCCTAGGAAGCCTCTGATTCCAGTTTGGGATTTGAACTTGGTTCTTTCTGCACTTCAGGGTCCTCCCTTTGAGCCTTTGCATGATATTCCTTTGTCTTCCCTTACGCAGAAGGTAGCCTTTTTGGTAGCTATCACTTCCGTTAGACGTGTTTCTGAGTTGGCGGCTCTGTCTATTCAAGCCCCATACTTTGAAAGACATCAGGACAAAGTGGTTTTCCGTTTTAAGACGGACTTTCTTCCTAAGGTGGTTTCGTCCTTTCATTTGAATCAGGATATTGTTCTGCCCTCTCTGTGTCCTAATCCCAGCAATGACAAGGAGAGGGCCCTGCATTCTTTGGATGTGGTTCGGGTTGTGAAGTATTATTTGGTGGTAACGTCTGCCTTTTGCAAGACTGATGCATTTTTCGTGGTGCCATTTGGGCCCAAGAAGGGTCTAGCACCCACAAAGTCTACCATCAGCAGGTGGATTCGTCAGGCCATTGTCGGGGCCTATTCTGCTAAGGGGAGAGATCCTCCCTTTTGTGTTACAGCTCATTTCACTCGTGCGTTGGGGCTTCCTGGGCTTTTCAGCACCAGGCCTCTGTTGAGCAAGTTTGCAAGGCCGCTACCTGGTTTTCTGTTCACACTTTGTTCAAACAGCGGATGCTGTTTTTGGCCGCAAAGTTCTGCAGGCTGCAGTAGTTTAAGTTGTGCTTTATACCTTGTTTTGGATCCCCACCCCTTATGGACACTGCTTTTGGATGTCCCACAGGTTATGAATATCTTGAAGCGGGGTGTGTGACATACTTAGAATAATACCATTTTGTGAATACTCACCTTGTAAAATGGGTATTATAAGTATGTCACACACCCCGCTTCAACCCGCCCCTTTTTTATTCTGGATCCTTCATTTTGTGAACTTTGCGTTGTTATGACTTATATTTGGCTCTTCCTGGTCCCTTACCTTACTGCTTTCTTTATACTGGGTAATGAGTGGGAGGTCCCAGGTATTTATGGACCGGGAGGGGCTTACTTTCCTCCAATCATCTCTGCAGATCGCCCTCTTCAGGTCAGTATACCCACAGGTTATGAATATCTTGAAGCGGGGTGTGTGACATACTTATAATACCCATTTTACAAGGTGAGTATTCACAAAATGGTATTATTAAAAATAGTGAAAAATGGTCTGGCAACAGAGGGTGACAAAATCTATAGGTAAGGTTACAGCGAACCAAAAGTGTATTTTTGTTGTTACTTTTAAACTTAAAAATAAAAGGTCATTAAAGAGGAACAACACACAGGAATATCACTTTGTAATGTGTTGTTCCTCTGTGCAGCAGCATCCCGAATTGGGATGCCCCACTGTGTGTACCTCCCAGGTCACCACGTTTAACTCACCTTCCTTCTGCTCCCACGGCGCAGACTCGGGCTATTAGGGCTGCGTGCTATTAGCACGCTCGCTGTCACTCAGCTGCCTTTGGCGCCGTCTGGTCGGCTAGGCAGCCGAGCCATGTCACCAGCAGCATCCAGGCCCACCTTGCAGCCCATTCAGAACTCTTTAATAAGCTTGCAAACCGCAACAGTACTCTGAACTTATTTTTTGGGGACTTTTGGTCTGCTTTAAACTTTGCTCATTGTTTTTGAGGTCAGGTGGTATTGTCTTGCTGGAAGACCCCATCCACCCTGGGGAGACATTCCACATGTATGGGTATAGAGAATTTTCATACCCAGATGGTTTGAGTGTCTTCCACATGGATGTCCCAGAGCTTGTGTTCCATCAGCAATGGTTGCTAGGCATTTTTTCTCTGAAGTTTCCCACCTGAGACATACACACAGCCCTCTCATGACACACAAGAAATGTTGCCAGAGTTCAGTCATTGTTTTTTATTTTAATTGAACCATTTAGCTAAAAATATTATTTGTTTTCTTTGCTAAATAAATATTTGAGGCATCTTACAGTTTTACATCCAGAATGTGCTCATAAAAATGACCCATAAACAGCAAGAGGGGTAGTTGCTTCTATACCAGCTTGTAGGTTTATTTTACCGGAAGGAACAAAAACCAAGGTGACAGGTTTTTATATAGAACATTCTAATGTTCCAGGAAGAAAACTGCTGAACTGTAACTGCCTGCTGTGTGAGCAAGCCTGTGCCGGAGTAACTGCTATTGCCGTTCCGGAAAGGTTTTTACTCTTCACGCATTGCTTTGTGCAGTAACTAGAGCCGACTAAACTGCTCAGCACTGGCTGGAGCCCTGCCCTGTATAAGGAACTGGATACTTGCAGAAAGCTTTTTCCTAACTAGCATAAGAAACATAAGCCTGGCGGGATTTATTATCGCTTGCTCTGCCATTAAAAGGGATTGACCAGGCTAAAACACAAAAAGTCTATACTCCCACGTTAACCCCCACAGCTCCTCCATGAAGGTCCAGTGCATCACCCCAGCTGCTGTTTAGTGTCAGCATCTTCATACTTACCAATGGTCCAGCAATTCCATTTCTTAGTGCCTGCGGCCTTGTTGCTATCTTCCACACACCTACCTCATTTATTGCAATGGAGGGTCTGTGCCAAGGTGGACTCAGCATACCTCCCCCCCTCTATTGCAATGAATGCTGGTATGATGCCAACCTGATGGAAAGGGCCATGCCTGGCACTGGAGGAAGGAAGCCGCTCATTCTCAGTAATCATGAAGACACCTGAGGTACACGGTGCAGCTGTAGGGGACAATAGGTTAATTTATTAATATATATATATAAATAATATTTTTTTTTAATGCATTGACAAGGACTTTTATAACGCATGTTAACCGGGATTTGTAATTTCACACTATTTTCTCAGTAGATGCTCTTTAAAGGAGCACTATCGCGAAACTGAGTAATGTTAAAAATCCATATAAACATGTGCTATTAAGAAGAGAGGTCAGTTATAAACCCGAACTGAATAAAACTCCCGCCAAGCTTGTGGTTTATTCTTTCATGCTGGGAACAATATCCAGGGGGTTACAGGTTTAGTCTATGAGGGGTGACAGAGCCTGTCACCCTGGATTCCCTTTTCCATCCATTAAAATAAAAGAAACATGCCTGGCTGGATATTTCTTGATGTTGAGAGTATAAGTGACCCCTTCTCCCACCATCCAGCATATTTATATGGATTTTTATCATTGCTCCTTTAAGTCTTGTGGCCCCTGACTATCACAGAAAGAGAAACAGCTGCTGACAGCAAATAGAACTCCACATAGAATAGAACCGCTTTTAAGGTAAACAATAAAGAAATGTTAATGCTCACAAAAAACTAAGAACATCAGTCAACCTAAACGCAGAAGTTTAATGCTAAGTGACAGAGTAACGACGTATCTTTTATAGCCACAGCCCTTTTTTTCCCATACTCTCCTCCTGCCCAGTTTCAGCAGCAGTTATACCGCTCATTTATCTTACTTACTCGGTCCCCTTTATCAGCTATGAGCATGATGAAGAGCCCAGTGAAGTGAAGGAGCAGCAGCAGAAGTGGAGAGGTGATGGATGTCTGAAAGAAAACCCTAATAAAGCAGACTTACACCCAAATAGGCCTCAAGTGTCGCACTGTATACTTATTTCCCAGCGGGTATCTAAGTGACAGGGGACCAGGAGCCACAGTGCACACTGCAGTAGTGTTTGTCTGTTGCCAATAGTGGCAGACACCACAGTATGCTGTAGCTCATAGTGCCCTGTAAGAGACCTGTCCTAAACCAGGTGAGTATAGCTAAAGGGGATTAGGTCCCTTATACTTAAAGCAGATCAAAACCCATGTGGCCCAGCCCAGCCACTCAGCAAATTTGATATCAGGAAATTGTTGATCTAATTTTTTTTTTTTTAATTCAGAGAGGTACAGGGGGAAGGGTTTCAGTCCTTCATTAAAGTGATACCCACCTTCTCCTATAAAGCTCTCTATGGTCTTCGTTAAAGTGATACCCACCTTCTCCTATAAAGCTCTCTATGGTCTTCGTTAAAGTGATACCCACCTTCTCCTATAAAGCTCTCTATGGCCTTCGTTAAAGTGATACCCACCTTCTCCTATAAAGCTCTCTATGGTCTTCGTTAAAGTGATACCCACCTTCTCCTATAAAGCTCTCTATGGTCTTTGTTAAAGTGATACCCACCTTCTCCTATAAAGCTCTCTATGGCAAGGGCAGGAAACAGACATGCACCGCCTCCTATAGGAGACATTCTTACTGCAGTGCACATCCATTTCCTGTCCCCTATTATACAGACTTACATGCCTGATTTTGACTTCCTAAGAATCTTTAATAGTAGAGCTGACCCAAATCAGGACCCCCCAAGGGTGATTGCAAAAAGAGACCTAAAGTAATTACAGGCAAGAAGTCCACTTATAACCATAAGTGCCATTTGCGTTGTGAAAATACCATTTTGTGAAATACTCACCTGTAAAATGGGTATTATAAGTATGTCACACACCCCGCTTCAGATATCCATAACACATGGGTAATACCACCTTAAGAGGCGTTCCTGCAGAGATGATGCAAAGAAAAAAAGGCCCCTCCCTGATCCATAAATACCTGGGACCTCCCACTCATTACCCAGTATACAGAAGCAGTAAGAAAGGGACCAGGAAGAGGCAACAATAAACCAAGAACCACGCAAAATGCCCTATATAGAGTATCCAGAGTACCAAACAAGGGCGGGTGAAGCGGGGTGTGTGACATACTTATAATACCCATTTTACAGGTGAGTATTTCACAAAATGGTATTATTCTAAGTATGTCACACACCCCGCTTCAGATATCCATAACACATGGGACATCCAACAGCAGTGTCCATAAAAAAGGGCGGGGATCCAAAAACAAGGCAACAAGGCACAACCTATGCCACAACAGTTTGTAAAACCAGACGGCCAAAACCAGCATCCGCTGAGGCCCGAACATCAACCTTGTAAAACTTGGAAAAAGTGTGAACAGAAGACCAGGTAGCGGCCTTGCAAACCTGCTCAACAGAGGCCTGGTGCTGGAAAGCCCAGGACGCTCCAAGAGCACGAGTAGAAGGAGCAGTAACACGAAAAGGGGGACTCTTCCCCTTGGCAGAATAGGCCCCAATGATGGCCTGACGAATCCATTTACTGATAGAAGATTTGGCAGGAGCCAAACCCTTCCTAGGCCCGGAGGGCACCACAAAGAAATCATCCGTCTTACGAAAGGAAGACGTAGCCACCAGGTAATATTTCACAGCGCGGACAACGTCCAAAGAATGCAACGCCCTCTCCTTCTCATTCCCAGGATTGGGACAAAGAGAGGGCAGAACAATGTCCTGATCCAAATGGAAGGCCGAAACAACCCTAGGAAGGAAATCCGGCTTGAAACGAAAAACAACCTTATCCCGATGCCTTTCAAAATACGGAGCTTTAATGGATAAAGCAGCCAACTCAGAAACACGTCTCACAGAAGTAATGGCCACCAAAAAAGCCACCCTCTGAGTAAGGGACGACAAGGCAGCCTCATGCATGGGCTCAAAACGGAGACCCCTGAAGAGCCGAAAGAACCAAATTCAAATCCCATACCGTAACAAAAGGCTTCCTAGGAGGCCGTACATGCATAACTCCCTGGAAGAATGTCTTGACCAAGGGATGAAACGCAAAGGACTTATGAAAGAAAACCGCCAGGGCAGAAACCTGCCCCTTTAAGGTACTAATCTGGAGCCCCAGATCCAAACCATGCTGAAGAAACTCCAAGAGCCGGGGAACAGAGAACTCCCGGCAAGAAAAGGACCTACCCTCACACCAGTCAATATAGGACTTCCATGCCCTATAATAAATAGTTGAGGAAGACCGCTTCCTGGCACTGATAAGCGTCTGAATAACAGCATCAGAAAGACCTTCCTCTCTCAAGATTGTGGACTCAGCAGCCACGCCGTCAAAGCCAGCGATTGTAAATTGGGATGACGCAGCCGACCCTGAGTGAGCAGGTCCGGACTTAGCGGCAACACAAACTGGTCTTTTGCCAGCCTTACTAGATCTGCGAACCAAAAGCACCTTGGCCACCTCGGGGCCACCAGGATCGCAGATGCACCTTCCAACGCCAGTTTGCGCACCACCCTGGCCAGCAACAGGAACGGAGGGAACAGGTAAAGTAGGCCCAGATCCCCCCAGTTCAGAGACATGGCATCCACTACCAAAGCCAGAGGATCCTGCGAGAGCGACACAAAGACTGGAAGCTTGTGATTGTGGCGAGAGGCAAAGAGGTCCACCACTGGGGACCCCCACCTGAGACAAATCAGACGAAAAACCTTGGGACTGAGGGACCACTCCCCCTGACGAGAGAAGGCCCTGCACAGCAAGTCCGCCTCCGTATTTTCCACTCCCGGAATGTAGACTGCTGAGATACACGGGACATGGGTCTCCGCCCAGTCCAGAATCAAAGACACCTCCCTGAGGGCACTCCTGCTGCGAGTCCCCCCTTGGTGATTGATGAAAGCAACCGCCGTCCTGTCGTCCGACCGGACCTGAACCGGCAGGCCTCTCAACTGATGAGTCAAGCGAAACAGAACCAACCTGATGGCTCTCAATTCCAGAATGTTGATGGGCTCGTGAGCCTCCTGCGGACTCCATAGCCCCTGAAACTGGCAATCCTTCCAAACACCCCCCCAGCCCGATAGACTGGCATCCGTGGTGACCGTTTCCCAGCACGGGGCCAGGAAGGATTTGCCCTTCAACAGACTGACAGACCCCATCCACCATTGTAGGGATCGACGAACTTGAGGGGTCAACCGGAAGGACCGGTCCAACGACAGTGGCGACTTGTCCCAAACCTTCAGCAGATGAAGTTGAAGCGTCCTCGTATGGAATTGTGCAAAGGGAACTGCCTCGAATGAGGCCACCATTAATCCCACCAGCCTCATCCCTACCCGGATGGACGGGTGAGGAGCTGACAAGAGTAGCCGCACTAACTCCTGGATCAAAATTATCTTGGCCTGGGGCAGAAAGACCCTGGCCTGCGAGGTGTCCAGAGACATCCCCAGAAACGTCACAATCCTGGATGGACAAAGGGAAGACTTGGGGTGATTGATCACCCAACCGAACCTCTCCAGAGAGGCCCCCACCACACCGGTGTCCAACGTCGCCTGACCGAAGGACTCCGCCATGATCAGCAGATCGTCCAGGTAGGATACAATGCGAATGCCCTGGACTCTGCGCAGTGCCATCACCCCCGCCAGCACCTTGGTGAACACCCGAGGTGCCGAGGTGAGGCCGAAAGGAAGAGCCACAAACTGAAAGTGACGATCCTCCACTGCAAACCTGAGGAACCTCTGGTGTGCAGGAAAAATCGGAATGTGTAGATAAGCATCCTTGATATCTATGGACGTCAGAAAATCTCCCTGACGGAGAGAATGAATGGCCGAGCGCAAGTTCTCCATGCGGAATTTGCGCGGCCTGACAAACTTGTTGAGGAGCTTGAGGTCCAGGATAGGACGGATCGACCCGTCCTTCTTGGGAACCGTGAACAGATTGGAATAGAAGCCCTTGCCCTGCTCCGAGGGAGGCACGGGACGAATGACATCCATGTCCAAAAGACTCTGTACTGCCCCCATGAGCCCCTGAGCCGCCAGGGGCTCTGAAGGCATCCGAGACCTTAGGAATCTGGAGGGGGGGCGGAGCTCGAACTCTAGCTTGTAACCGGAAGACACAACTTCCCGAATCCACCTGTCCGAGGCTTCTTGATCCCAAACCTGGGAGAAGTGCTTGAGCCGTCCCCCCACCCGCAAGGGTGAGGGCGCCCCCTCATTGCTGAGCCGGCTTGATAGCCGGCTTGGGCTTGGAGCCCCAATTGTATCCAGAGCGGGCACGTCCTCTGCCCCTGCTCCCCGAGTCACTTCTGGAGGAACGAAATGTAGATCCTCTCCCAGATCTGGCCCCACGAAAGGAAGGGGCAGTAGAGGTCGCCCCCCGAAAGGAGCGACGCTGCTTCTTGCGCTGTGGTAGCCTACCACCCTGGGTGACTGAGTCCAAAGTCTCACCAAAGAGCCTCAACCCCACGAAGGGTAGAGCCGTCAGAGACTTCTTGGACATAAAATCTGCCGCCCACTGGCGCGGCCATACTGACCGCCGAATAGTCACCAGTAAGGCCGACGTTCTACCACACATCATTAAGGTGTCATCCAGGGTTGTCAATACAAAGGATAAAAACAGCTCACAGCGTTTGAGGCTAAGGAACTCATTACTCCCCGGACGAAGTCCGGAAGACGTCAGCAGTTCCCTAACCAAGGATCTGGCCGCCAACACCATAAGCTCAGAGGCACAGACGGGCCGCATGGCCGACCCGACGCTAATAAAACCATGGCAAGTCATCTGATCAATACGCTTATCCTCCCCGTCCTTGAGGGTGGAACAATCAGGCCTATTTAGGACCGAGGAGTTTGACAACCCCAAAACCGGGGCGACGACCTCGGGCGGGGATGCCCAGCGCTTGACCACCTCAGCAGGGAAGGGATATTTCCTATCCCACCCTTGAAGGATGCCCGGGAGCCGGGCCGGCCTGTCCCATTCCTTGTCAATGATTTTGTCAAAATGCCGCTGCGTAGGAAATTCCAGGCGCGGCCTGGATTCCTCAAACAGCTCACCATCCTGCTGCGATGCCGTTGCAGGGGGAGAGATGTTCAGAACCTCCAACCTCAAGGCAAGAGCTTGAAGGGAGTCCGCCGATCTTCCCAGCTCACTAAGCTCGGCATCGGCACCTGCAGAATACTCATCGTCAGTAACCTCTGACCCATCGGACACCTCTCCGTCCTCCGGGACAGAAAAATCAGACCAGTCAAGATTATTAGTATCATCTCCGTCATCCCCCGGCGGGGCCGGGGACAAATGTTTCCACTTGGCCGGGGCCTTGCGGGCGGCCGACGAGGAAACAACCTTTTCCAGGGCTGCCAATCTGGCGCACATATCAGCCTGCAAATCCCTGCCCTCGACCGCGACGCACGTAGCCCGCGTCAGGGTGGGAGGTGGAGATGACTCGGCCGGCGGTGCTGATCCCGAGGCCTGGGATCCGGACTGCCGGGTAATAGTAAGCTGTGCACAGGGAATACATAGCAGTACATCGTCCCCCGAGATGGACACACCGCACAATATGCACTACTTGGGATGCCCCGAAGGGGTGCCCGCCCCCGTATCAGGGGATGCCTCCATAAAGGTGATTTTGAGTGGTCGCTAAGACCCAGGGAATTACGCCAGTAGGCAACCCGGGATGCCCCTTTTATTGTCCCGAGTGGGAGGATATAAAAATGGACCCCAGGAATTTAGGACAGGGAAGGACCCTCTAATCCCGGATGAAGAGGTTTCCCAGACGGCCCTGAAAAACATAAGTGACCCATATTGAAATAATGTCACCTCTGATTATAAAATAAAGGAATCAAAACAGAGCCCACTGGGCCACTCACGGTTAGGAGCCAGGAACAGCCTGCCGGAAAGTGCGGGAAGGAACCTAAGAGGAGCAGCAGAGAGGAGGAGGGAGCGCAGGAGCGGCCAGCAAAAAAAGGCGCGATCAGCGCCAGCATACCGGTATACAGCTCACCCCCCCCCCTCGTCATACACACACACACTGAAGCACGACAGCGCTGAGGATAGGGGAGGGGCGGAGCCGCGGCGATGGCGCGCCGCGTGCCGGCCCCGCCCCCCCCCCATGAGAGGAATAGGAGGGAGCCAGGCTCCCAGGCTGACACAACCGGCGCCGCCGCCGCGGCGCCCGAAACCAACACCAGGCGGGTGCCCCCGCCACGCGGGGCACCCCCTGGGAACAACCATGCAGCAAGGGGCAGTCGGGCCGCGGCAACGCGCCGCCGCTCGGCCCCGCCCCCCCCGGCAGACACAGGCGAGAGGTAACTCACCTCACGCCTGAAGTCAAGGTCAGCGCACCGCGCTGCACAAGCAACAGTGAAAGTGACAACACACACACACAACACACACACAGGGGAAAGGGAGAAGGGAAGGCCAGGAAAACCCCCACCCCTAAGGGAACTAAGGAGGGACCCCCCCTTTCCCCCCCCCCCCCGGGAAAATGTTCAGGGACGGGGCATCCCAAACCGGGATCACCAACCCGGACCACCGCCTACCCTCTCTGATAGGGTCTCACGGGGGGGGAGCGCAGCTCCTCAGCACCGTGGGTGCTCCTATACCCTCGCTCGGGCCCGCAGCCTAAGTTGAGGAGGCATACACAACAAGAAAACCGGGATCCCTAAGGAGACAAAAGGCCGAGCGGAAATATATAACAAATGGGCCGGGGGCAACCCCGGCTACCTTAACTCCCCCTGAGCAAGGAGGAGGCATCATCTTCTGACTTGCTCGCCGTCTTGCAGAGATGGAACACTGGGTAATGAGTGGGAGGTCCCAGGTATTTATGGATCAGGGAGGGGCCTTTTTTTCTTTGCATCATCTCTGCAGGAACGCCTCTTAAGGTGGTATTACCCATGTGTTATGGATATCTGAAGCGGGGTGTGTGACATACTTAGAATATAGACACTCCTAACCTATCGGTGAGCTCCCTGATTTTCCGGCTTCCGCCTGATTGGAAGAGGACAGTGGTGGTACGGGACCTGGCCAAGGTGTCCAATGAGCAGGAATTGTATGTCAATACATGGAAGCCAAAACTGTGCCAAGCTCACAGAGACACTGGGTGTCAAAGTAAAGTGATTAGAACCTTATGAACAGCAGCAGGTAAGAGGGTTCATCCTGTGATGCAATGGCCACTCCTGGCCAGGGGGCTCCTTATAAAGCAGACCGAAACCCAACCTAGGACAGACATCCCAGGGATTGTGTAGGCCCCATTTAATAAAGAACGTGCTGGACATGTAGTGAACAGAGTCATTTCTTAAATCTTTTAGGGGAAGGCTCTTCTTTCTTCAGCCATTGGTGCATTAACCCCGCGCTGGTCTTTTTGGGCGAAATGGCAAACTTGGAAAGTTTTGGTGACTTAAGAGTTTCGGAATCTTCTTTTTTCGGAGATTTATTTTGCAGCCAGGCCAACATTTTCTTACCACTGGCGCTAAGAGCCGGCTCCTGAGAGGGATAAAAGATAAAAGTAAGACATCTGTATAGAACAGAACCATCAATGCAAAACAGGAAGGGAGTGTAAGAATATTCCTTGTTTAAACCGCTGCAGATTGAGTATCTACAGGGGGCGCTGCCTCAATACCACACTGGCAACCAAGAAAGTGCTCCATGTTACCTTCTTGGCTTTGAGGAGGATGGGAACAATGCACTCTGGTGAGTTGTTCCTGGAGTTGTTCACTATGGTGGAGACGGGGTGGTAGGTGATATTTTCTATGGGATGGACGAGTTGAAGCGCCTCTTTGGTGGCCACCTCCCCAAAATCTAGCCACTTCTGGATTGCCTCATCACCGTCCAGGATAGCCGGCATTCTGCAGACAAAACACAGGAAATCATAGAAACACACTACACAGCAGACTAAAACATTCTGCAACATGTCAGTTTTGAAGTTGGAAGGGTGTCACTGTTGCCATGGCAACTGGATTCTCTTTAGTATCTAATGAGCTTTAAAAATAATTGAAGGGAGCTTGTAAGTGGTTGCCACAGGTAAAACAGACATTTGTTAGTTCCTTCAGCTGCATGAGGGTGCGAGTTTTCGTCTCCAGTCACAAAGGAGGCCGACTGGAGAAAGAAACCAGTAGCCAGATGATGGATCCCCTGATCCAGATGGAGGACCAGTCTCCTACCATCAACACTGTCCCAGAAGTATGGCATTTTTTGTTTTAAGCCTGGTAAAAAAAGAAGACCTGCTTTGGTAGACTTTAACAGACCACAGACCAGGATACACTGACTCATGAGGATCTCCAGCTTACCTGCTGCCAATAGCATCCTTTGCTTCCTTCCTGGGGGGTGTTAGCATCTCTGCAAGGCCCATCCCACACTAACTGCTTAAAGTGGACCAACACCCAGGATTTTGACTATCCTGGGTTTTGGTCCACTTCAGGGGGGCACCCCGATTAGGGGTGTCCCGCTGTGTAAAACCCCCCAGAAACCCCCAAACTCACCTCACCACGCTCCCACGGACAAGCGGCGGACAAAGCGCGCCCGCGCCGGCCATCGCCGATCAGGTGTGTTCTTTTGGGGTTTTGGGGGGGGTCCCTCACCGCGGGACATCCCGATCTCGGATGTCCCGCGGTGAGGGGGGTGATCGGCCCGGGAATCTATGCCGATCACCCATGGGTGACGGTCCACTTTAAGCCCATAGAGAATAATTGGCAGCTCGCTTTGGTCTCACACTCCACACATGCTTCCTTCTGATTGAGACTGTGGGACAAGATGGAAGACACCAGGGCTTTTGAAGAATGACAATGCAGCAGCCACAGGTAAGCAGGGGTACAGCAGCTCCCAGAATTGCAGGGCCGGACCAGCATGATACACTTTCCCAAATCAGGATATCCTGCTCCACTTATACTGGGCGAAAGAGGTCTTATCAATTTATTTGAAGAGAAACATCAGCAGATAAAAAGGGGCCGATTCCCCCCCCACCCGACTTATCCTTTGGATGTCACCGCTTCCTGCTGCGGTGACATCCGGCTACTTCATGGCCCGATCCTCACCATGCCGCCTGCTTAGCCGTCTGTAAATGACAAGCACGGCCTTAGCTGCGCTCTTCAATGTCTCGTGGCGATCTCGTAGCTCAGCAAAGTCTTGCGGGATTTCGGGCAGCTCCATTGCATCCCATTCATGGGCACTGTGCAGTCGCGAGATCGGAGGCCACACGCAGTGCCTGATGGGATGCAAGATGGCTCCGCTCTTTAGAAGGTCTTCCAAGAACCAAAGGACCCAGAAGATGAATCCCCCGGAGAGGTGAGTAAAAACTTCCCAAAAAGGTAATACTGAAAGGGGGGGGGGCAGTAGATCGGTGAGGCTTGGGAGAGGTTTTAACCTCCCCCGATGTTCCTCTTTAAAGTGGACCAACACCCAGGATTTGGACTATCCTGGGTCAGCGGGGTGCCCCGCTGTGTGAAGCCCCCCCGATCACCCTAAAAACTCACCTCTCCCCGCTCCCAGCGCCGACGGACAAGCGATTTGACAGCCGATTGTCCGTGGCTCCTCCGCCGCCGCCTCCCGTGCGTCCCTCTTGACGCGCGCGCCCCCGCGCCAGCCATTCCCGATCTCGGATGTCCCGCGGGGAGGGAGGTGATCGGCCCGGGAATCTTATAGATTCCCGGGCCGATCACCCGAGGGTGATGGTCCACTTTAAAGCCAATCCATAGCATACAAAGATAAACTGCTTATATGACACAGTGTTGAGGAAACAGCAGAAGAGGTCTTCTTTTTATGTGATGAGCCATGTTTGGGAGTGCGAGGTTCTCTAAACAGCTCCACTAAAATGACAACTGCAAGAGAAGAGCTTCACTGAGATCAACTGTGCCAAACAGCTGTTAACAGAAAAAGAGAGGCCCCTTCTGTTGTCAGCTCGCTATTGGAGCAGCTGGCCCGCGGTACATGGCCTTTATTTTTTTGCTACAGACAGCCGGTGGTGCTATGGAAACGGAAGCGGCAGAGAAGACGCAGTTATAGCGAGAGTTCAGCTGGCTCAGCAGAGGAAATGAGAGGTTCCACATCAGCAGGCACCGAGTCAACACTTTCACTAATGGAGGACTGTAAAGGGCCATAGAAACCAACAGGTCATCATTTTGCTAAAACCATGCAGGAATCCTGGTATTAATGTGCAGCGGCCACAAAACCGCACATTTACATATCCTGATCTGAATATAGAGGGTAACATGTTCCCTTGGCTGTATGACCTAATCCAGCTATTCTAAAAGCTTTGTCTGGGCTCGTAGATTTGAAGAAAAAAATAGACCAGGTTTTATAGATTGTATAGCATGTGTGCAGCAGTTTCCTATGTCCCTTTTTGGCAGCCAGCATTGCTCCTGTTCAGAGGTATTCATATAGCTGGCATCCCAAATTGGAATGTCCAGACAGGGAAGGAACCACTGTATCTCTTTTAGCTACAGACATACTTTATAAAACCTATAAATATCTTACTTGTATGTGAGGGGGCCATAGCATGTGGGTCGTGCTCATATGGTGTTAACATACCGGTCATGTATCCCATTCATGGCCTTGGAGGCGTCCACAGTGATGACCGTGTAGGAATACAGAGGATCTCCCCCATTTGGTGGCTCCCAGCAGTCAAATAGGCCAGCCATGGTGAGTAATTTCCTACCGTTACTGGAGTCCTCTGTCTCTGGAGACTAGATGGAAGAAAGAAACACAAGAAATATTATGCACTCTAACCATTTATTTAATCTGTTGTCTATGTACAAACAAACGTCAAAGTGACTACAATACAAGGGTGATAGCCAGTTAGCCACTGAAAAAGACAAAGAATGGGGTGCAACACACTTTTCCAAAAAATAAATGAATAGGACCTGAAGTGAGAGACACAGAGCGGAGATATAACAGTCACCACTGATGCGAAGGTGAGGGGCCCAGCTGTCACCCTGCTTCCTCATCCTCCTACGACATGTGTGTAATGATAAAGCTCCTTCCTCCTACGACATGTGTGTAATGATAAAGCTCCTTCCTCCTACGACATGTGTGTAATGATAAAGCTCCTTCCTCCTACGACATGTGTGTAATGATAAAGCTCCTTCCTCCTACGACATGTGTGGAATGATAAAGCTCCTTCCTCCTACGACATGTGTGTAATGATAAAGCTCCTTCCTCCTACGACATGTGTGTAATGATAAAGCTCCTTCCTCCTACGACATGTGTGTAATGATAAAGCTCCTTCCTCCTACGACATGTGTGTAATGATAAAGCTCCTTCCTCCTACGACATGTGTGTAATGATAAAGCTCCTTCCTCCTACGACATGTGTGTAATGATAAAGCTCCTTCCTCCTACGACATGTGTGTAATGATAAAGCTCCTTCCTCCTACGACATGTGTGTAATGATAAAGCACCTTCCTCCTACAACATGCATGTAATGATAAAGCTCCTTCCTCCTACGACATGTATGTAATGATAAAGCTCCTTCCTCCTACGACATGTATGTAATGATAAAGCTCCTTCCTCCTACGACATGTATGTAATGATAAAGCTCCTATGACCTATGTGAAGTGAGGAATATCTTTCCTCCTCCTTACCTGTGTGATGTGATGAAGCTCTAACAAAGTGCATCTACGGAGCAGCTGCACTGACCTCAAAAAGCCGCTCTCCAGAGCATGCTGATGGGATCCAATGGTTCTTATATGTTACTGTGAGAGACTTGTGTATTTCTGCAGCAAACACTTGTGCTGCCACCAAACACATACCCTGTATTGTATCCTATAATGCACAGAGCAGTAAAAAGCAGCGCAAGGCAGGACCCCAAGGCCAACCTCACACAGCCAGCAAATTGAAACAAGCAAATTTAGTTGCTACAGAAGTGCGAGTGGTGCCTGTGTTGGATCTTGGCTGTCAGTTTAACACACTTAAAGTGGAACAAAACCCAGGATTTTGGTCCCCGGGGTGCTCCACCGTGTGAAACCCACCAGTTAGCCCGAACAAACTCCCCTCCTCCCAATCCTATGACGCATGCACGGCTGCTCATCCAGTCAGCGTGCTCGGATCCGCTCGAGCCCTTTAGTCAATGAGCTTGTCTAATACGAGCGGATTCGAGGCTGCTGGCGGCCGTATCCCCCGCTACACTCTAAAAGGGAGCATGTTTGCGCCAGCCATTCACAAATGCCTGGCATGGGCACGCGCCCTGCTAAAGCTGCTCGCGCATGAGTATTGGACCAGGAAAGGTGGTGAGTTTATGGTCGAACTGAGGGTTTCACACAGCAGGGCATCATTCGGCCTGAGAATCTTATAGATTCCCGGGCGAATCTCTGTGGGTTTTGGTCCACTTTAAAGCAGTCCTTCACTCTGAATAAGAGTCTATCGTATATGTTTCCCACACCCTGTACATACAGATTGCTCACATTAAAAATCATCTTACCTGCATCTACTGCATGTTATGAGCCTTTAAACATCCAAGATGGCGGCTTTATGGAACATCAAGCAGCCTGCAAACAGGAAGTGCCTCCTGAATGTGCTGCTCTGCATTCTGGGAATGCTGACCTTTTCCTGACCCCAGCTCTGCTCTGTCTGAGCAAAGCACAGCTGTAACCGGCCCCCTGTACTTTACCCCGCTCTCCTCTCCTCAGTAAATGTGATGCTTCTGAGGCAAGATGGCGGCGCCCATATCCTCAAGTCCTGAACAGAGTTGCAGCCCAGTGGGGGAAAGAATAATAAGTGACTAAAAACTTAATGTATTAACTTGATGCTGGGGAATCGTTTTTTAAGGGTTTGGGCTTTTTAATAAATCATGCTGAAGGTCCAGTTTAAGTGCGGCTTTATGTCAGCTGTCTAGAGGCAGCCAGAGAAAGTCAATATTCGGGAGGCACTGACAAAACAAGTAAGTGTAAGTAAAGGCAAAATAAAAGAAATATAGGCTTGATTATTTACCATGAGTAAAGGGGGTGGGAGTTGCTCCATCACTTTTATACAAAATTATTTAGGGCCTGGGAACCAATTCTGTATAAATAATAGTGATGGTGCTAATCCCACCCCCTTTACTCAGTTTCAATTGCCATGAGCACACACAGGGAGGGATTCAGCCAATATGGATCTCTCCCTGTGGGGGGTTCTTAAGGGAGGCCGGCAGCTTCCCAGGTGAGTAGCTCTGAAATATTTGATTGCATTGCATGTCCCAACTTTGGGCACTCAAAAAGTAGGGACCCAACCAAAAGGGGCGCCTTGACTTGGCGTGATGTATAACACATGCAATTGCAAGCAAACTAAGGCCCAAGTTTCTGCACAGGATTTATATGCCTGTTTGCTGACCATTATATAGTGATGAGAGGGTTAAACTGGGCTGTTCATTTGTTAATAATTTTGTATAAATAGTGATGGAGCAACTTCCACCCCCTTTACTCACCTGCGCCTGCGCTGTCAGCATTGTGTCACGCCATGCACCCACTACTGCCAATAAATAAGGGAGTCTGTTCCCTCAAGACTGGAAGCAAGGAGCCAGCAAAGGCTAGCTGGGGATCACAGGAGCTGACAGAGCCTAAACAAGGACTACAAGACTTGCGTCTATGAATAGTGAGGTAAGAAAACCTTTTTTGTCTTAAATAAGCCTTAAACCCTCTGTACATTCTTAAAGCGGACCAAAACCCACTGTGCAGAATTCCAGTAATGGCAGCCCTTATTTAGCCTTGTCTTTAAAATACAGGAACCCGTTACCACAGTAGTAACGTTTCAGACAGAGAACAGAATTTTGCGGCATGTTACCTACCTGTTCTGGTTTAGTGGGTGGAAAATAGATGTAATAGGGCTGCTTTTCCCCATCCTGCCTTCTCCACTCATAGAATCCCTCTGCCAGGACCACACAGCGCTTCCCCTTAAACAGAGGACCCTGAAGGTGTAAAGAGGTGTCAGTAAAATGAAGGGAGAGCACAACCCTTTCATCTGTACCCTCGACCAAGAGGACTGCACTGTCCCTGAGGAGAATGAAGACATGTCCTGCTTACCTTGTACAGGGTCTTCTCAGTTATGGTATCACTCCGGCAGTTGCTGGTGTTGTATTGCATTTTGGAGGGGTCTGCCTCGGTGAACCAGGAGGGGATGAGACCCCAGCGCATGGCAGCAAGGACTCGCTCGGAGGAATCAGCATCCTATACATAGAGATACATGCAATTGGTGATTGGCCTAGCTTGTGGGTTAAAGTCAATCTGGACCTGTGACAGGACAACCACAGGCACCACCTTGGCATTGCTGGTAAAGAAGCGCACCAGGACTGAGCGGGCAGCAGTGACGAGACCTGGCTGGGGATAGTAGCCTCTCAGAAAACCCACCAGCGTATCATCTGTGACAGCAGCTGTAGTTGTTGCCTGTATGACAAGCTGTCATCATTATATTACACAGCAGCTCTCCAGGATGCCACCAGGCAGCCAGAGAAGACTCTACATTAGTCACAGACTTTAACTTAGAGAGTAGGTCTGCTCCAGAGAGGCAGCTGCAGTAAAAAGCAGGCCTACTATGCTCAACCTCTATTTTTCACTATTGTCCCACCAAGATTCTCTTTTAAAGTGTTTTGTGATTGGGCGCCAACTGTCCCAAAAACAGGGCTGGTAGGGGAGTTGTGATCAACACTCTTTTTTTTTATAAATGAGTGTTAGATCCCTTTAACAGGGACACCCAGGAGATGCCTGCAGTTATCCTTTTTCTTTCTGGAGCTATTTGTAATCCAGGTGCAGTGTAGATCTAAAGAGGGCCAGAACAAAACCCTGGCTCTGACCTTCTGGAAATGCTTCAGGGATAGGAGGACGGGGCTGTTGGACTGCGGACACTTGTTGTAAGATGGCTGGTACTTGTCGGCGTCGCCATCCCGCCAGGAAGGGCGCTTTCTCTCCCCCTTTTTGTCTTTATATTCACAAGCTTTGCTGATTTCCTGCGGATGCAGAGTACAAGCCGTCCGACCACACATCTCTCCCAGCTTCACAACCACCTGTTTGGAGGAAAAGAGAGGAGAATCAAAGCTGTAACACAGGTAAGGGGTCTGCAGGTTAGAGTGACATCAATAGTGTCATTATTCATAAGAGGAAGAGAATTACCTTTTTTCCTGTAATTTTCACAGGATCATCAGTGGCTGCTACCTAGGCCTTTTAGTGCTAGCCTACCTATAGATGTTGTCACCCTGTGTTGCCAGGCCATTTATCACAATCTTGCGGCGGGGGGCTATCCAGCAAAAAGCAGCCTGGGGCAACAGCTATGGGTGCTGGTAGACCAGGGTGCAGAGGCAGCATGGCCGGCCCTGAAAGCTACCAGCCCGCATAGCCCAAAGGCATCATTTCTTCACCCCACTGGGCTTTGGGGATGCAGGTGATGACACGGGGGGGGGGGGGGGGGGGCTTCAATCGAGCACACTTGGCCTCTGCTACTTGCTCCCGTTGCTGGGAGGGCTTTTTATAGGGCCAAGTGAAATAGGGTCATCTCACTCCAGGTATAAAAGACACCTCCCTGTGGTGGTAGGGAGCTGTCAAACCGTTGTTCTCTTCACTGCTGAAGACCAGGGGTTGTTAGATAAGACCCCCAGCACTGGATCCCAGGCGGAGGTGAGCATGTTACTCTAGCACATGTAGATGCCAGGCAGGTAGAATCTACAGCGCTGGCAATTAAAGGTCAGAGAGGCACTGTTGTTGTAGATTCTACATGGCTGGCATTTAAAGGGTTAATGCAGACCTCCAGGCGTCAATAATTGGAGGGCCATTTACCATACTCATTTCATACTGTGACTAAGAGGATGCCCAGGAACAGCATCAGTATACTCCTAATACCCCTTTATACACGTGACAGCCTGCAGCTCACTGGGGTTCACTAAGAGGCTTCTGCACAGCGCTATGCATCCAATTGGCTCCAGGCAGTCATGTGGGACGCCAGACAATGAAGGCACATTGCAGAAGGTAAGTAACTATGCCATTTCTGACAGCAGGGTGAGGCATCCAGAATCAATATGCTTCCTCTGTGATGGTGATCAGACCTCCAGTGATGTTTGACATAATATTGGATCCACACCCACCAATGTCCAAGCAGCTAAAAAATCCTTTTCACCTTTTCTCCCCTTCAGCTGATCGGTTCAGATGCCCACTGCTGTCAGTCACAGTGTCTGCAGCTCGCCCACTCTATTTACTGTAAAGGAAGGGGCATGCCAAGCCTGGCCACACCCCCTTCCACTGCAATTAATTGGGGGGCGTGCTGCAATCACTCGGACTAGCCCTAGCGGAAGGCCGCTGTTGGTCCCAGGGGTCATGAGTGAATGGACACTGGATGTACAAGCTTTACACTCTGACAAATCAGCCATTTTTAGTTTCCTGGACAGACCCTTTAATGTTTTAGCTTTCTTTACCTAGACCTAGGCAAGGACTTACCAGGTCTGTGCTGTCTAAAGTGGACCAAAACCCAGGATTTTGACTATCCTGGATTTTGCCCCCCAGGGCAGGGCATGTCCTGCTGTGTGAAACCCCCCAGGTTGCCCACTCCAAACCCCTCTCCCCAGTCCTATGGCACATGCGTTGCCTCCCAGCCGATCAATGAACTCGACTGGGATGATGCGAGCTCGTCTAAGGTCTAGAGAGCTGAGTCTAACTGCGTCGGCAGCCGCATCCCTGCTACCTACTACCAGGGAGCGTGCCTGTGCTGGCCATTCAGAAATGACTGGCATGGGCATACTCCCTGCTAAAGGGATGGCTGGGAAGTGGCCGCTGCTCACATGTGACAGGTGGGGATGGTGAGTATAGCGAGTGACCTGGGGGGTTACACACAGCAGAGCATCCGAATTCTAGATGCCCCAGGGGGGAGGAATCTAGAGGCCCTGGAATCTTAAAGATTTCAGGGCCGATGGTCGTGGGTTTTGGTCCACTTTAAGTTACTACCAGCCATAAGGCGCAACAGGTGGGCATGGGCACAGCAAATGCACCATGTGCAGCAATCACATGAGAAACCAGAGCAGCTGTTAACAGCAACTGGTCTGGGTATAAGTAATTTGTTTTGCCTCAATTAACCACCCCCACAGTGGATTTTGAGGGGAGGGGGGTCATGCTCAAAAGCAGACCACAACCCATGCTGCTTCAGAAAAGAAAATATTAAAGAGGACCAAAACCGTGCTGGAACAGGCTCACTCCAGTATAATCCCCAGGGCATCCCTATTTGGGATTGGCCATTCCAGCCTGTTTGGTGCAGATCACAGAGGACCTGCAAATCGCCAGATCAAGTACATGTGCAAACCATGTTTTGGTCCACTTTTAGACAACTCAACAACATGTCGTCACTCTCACTTCCTGTCGGAGGTGACCCAACAGGAAGTTCATGTAACAGAACACTTTGTGCAGGTGACACACCTGTCACAGGAAGTAAGGCCAGATCTCCCCAGTCCATAAAGGGCCACACACTTCCATGTAAACCGATTGCAAGCACATAGCGTCAATAACCTATGGAATAAAGTCTCTGGACCTGACCCATCCTCGTAAACACTAAAGCAGGCTTCGGAATTGGGAATGCTGGGAGTTGTAGTTGTCTGCCAGTTTGAGGGTCTCGGTTTGCATAACATGTAGCGGGCTAGTCCAGTCAGTGCAGGAAAGAAATCGCACAGACATCGCCTGTGTTTGTGGGGGACGGGGACAGACGGCGCTACTTACCTAAACCATGCAAGTATGGAGGACTCAGCTCCAATTACCGCGCCATCACCAGCACAATGACGTCACCGCCTACAGCGTTCCACACAGCCCAAGGAAGGCGGGGCCACTAAGACTGCTAGGGAAGGGGTGGAGCTACTGTTACCTGACAGCTGAGGGTAGGAGGCGAACACGTGACTTGTGTAGTTGTGCGCTGCGCCTGAGTAAAGAGAACCTGTCATGAGAGACAGAGGATGCTATTGCTGCCCAGAACAGCTGCAGATTTTTTCAAATTTGCTTTTTCACTCAATAAAGTTACCGGCCATTCAGAGCAGGTGGTACTAGTAGCACTGGTGGTACTTGAGGTACTCACAGGTGGTACTCGACAAATGCAGACTTGTCCTGCATCAGTACCCCAAACTGATCTGCTGCCATCTGCAACCCAAGCATGACTTACACCATGAATAAAAAAACTACAATTTTTAGTGTGATTCATTCACTTTAAAAAGTGTTTTGTATGTTTTTCATTAAGGGTTTAGGTGACTGACAATGCTCACACACCACTCAGGTGGTACTTTATTTATTGATCAGAAAATGGAAAAATGTTGGGAACCCTTACACCAGAGAATTGTTGATTTGTTACTGATCAGACCCGTGGAATATGCTTATATTAGCTTACCTGGCCTGCAGCAAACATGGCTGGCTGCTACTCACTGGCTAACCTGAAACGTGACATCCGGTAATGATTCCCTTTTTTTCCTTTACTTCTCTTCTTTCTTCCTTCCCAACTGCTTTCTGTTTACTTACTTCCTTCTGTCCTTCCCTACTTATTGCTTTCTTTCCTGCCTGCATTTCTCCCCTCTTTTCTTGTCTTCCTTTCCCACCATCATTCATTTCTTTGTGTCTTCTTTCCTGCATTCTCTGCCTTCCTTCCCACTGTCTTTCCTGCCTTCCTTACTTCTTTTTTTCTGCCTGCCTTCCTTTCTTTTTTTCCTTCCTCCCTTTTATCTTTTTACTTTTTTGCCTGCTTTTCTTCCCTCGTTCTTTTATTCTTGCCTTTCCTTCTTTTCTGTTTTTCCCTTCTGCCTTTCTTCTTTCTTCCCTTTACCTTCCTCCCTGCCTTTATTCCTTTGTTCTTTTTCTGCTTTCCTCCTTCCCACTGTTCACGGTTCTTCCTGCCTTCTTTTTTTTCCTTTCTTTTCTGTCTTCCCTTCTTTCCTTTCCTGGGAACAGAGATGTCAGTGGGGATGGGCAGTGCTAAGTACCAAACTGCCCCACAACACAGTGCAGATGAAGGCCAATCCATGACCTGTATTCCATCCATACATGTAATACATGCCCTGCTCTGTCCATAGAACTCTAAGGGCTGCTGTGTGATAGAGCTTACATTTCAATGAAGCATTTCTTCTCAATATCAATGAAAAGCAGGACGGAGTAAAAGAGGCATTAGAGTTTAAAAACTTTTAGTCTAGGACAGTGGTTCTCAACCTTTCTAATGCCGTGACCCCGCAATACAGTTCCTCGTGTTGCGGTGACCCCAAACCAAAAAATAATTTTGGTGGCTACTTCAAAACTGTAATTTTTCTACAGTTATGATTTGGAATATAAATACCTGATATGCATTATGTGTTCTAATTGCTACAAATCCAACATAATTTAAACATAGTGGTTAATCACAAAAACAATATTTAATTATATGTTAAGAAATATTTATTACAAAAGTCTTAAAGGGGCCACAGCACTCAAACCAGTTAGCTTGCTGACCAACCTACAATCTGTCTCTAAACTTGGTTAAAAACAGAGGTATGCTTAAGCTGCACCACCACGCCAAGGTGCCTCTGTGGGGTGTAGTCCTAACTCTAATCTCTGAGAGCCCCATTTGGGACATACAATGCAATAGATAAATGGTGTGTGGGGTCTAGGCTGTATTGCAAGGTCTTTGACCCTTCCACCCCATGGCTTGCACTTGAGGTTTAGGGCAACCTCAGGTAAGCCTGCTCCCAATTTATCTATTGCATTGTATGTCCCAAATGGGGCTCTCAGAGATTAGAGTTAGGACTGCACCCCACAGAGGCACTTTGGCGTAGTGGTGCAGCTTAAGCATACTTCTGCAGATGTGTGTGACCGAGCCCTCTGTTTTTAACCAAGTTTAGAGACAGATTGTAGGATGGTCAGCAAGCTGACTGGTTTGAGCGCTGTGGCTCCTTTAAGACTTTTGTATCCTAATTGCCCTGCTAACGTGCACCTCCCAGGTAAGAAATATTTATTACTAATTCCAATAAATAACATTTCACCATGGCATAGCATGTTTCCGAAACTGTCATTTCTCCGCCTCTTATTAGAATTAATAGGAGGCTGCGGCGGATTGTGTGGTAACTCGAGATTCTCTGGAGCTCTCTTCCACAAAATCTGCCACACTCACAATGAAATCAATGGGAGGCGAATTCAATGCCGGAAACCGCTGATTTCAGCAGTTTCCTCATTCAGAATATGGGAAAATAGTGGGAGATATGGGAGACAATTATACATTGGGGAACAGTGTGAACTACATCTTATAGTGGTCTCTTATAGTATAAGACTGATGTAGTTCACACTGTGTAAATGTATGGTGCTTTGTGTACTGTGTAATGATTACACACACAAAGCACCTTACACTTACACAGTATTGTGTGTATTGGTGTGTGTACTGTTTTTACATTATTAACCTTTTTTACACCAGCAGGCTGTCTCGCAGGCTCTCTTGCCTCTCTGCCTCCTAGGCTTCTGTCCTCCGGCGCTTGCTGCGTCCGCCCACTGATGATGTCAGCAAGCACCGAACACACAGAATGCGCTGCTATGGACTGTGGAGTGTTCTCCCCGCTTCCCCCGCCCCTTAGACCCTGGACGGATGATGCAATCACGTCTGCGCATGCGTGTAGGCATTCAGTTTGGAACGCACATCCATAGCGGCGTTCGACCCCCACGGGGTCCCGACCCACAGGTTGAGAACTGCTGGTCTAGAAACTACCTACCTACCTACCTACCTCTATTAGCCCACCACTGGAATGGAATCTGGTGTCCCACCTTATAGTGAAATGTAAATATTCCCATTTACTTTTAGATTAATTTGAGAGTGGATAAGCCGTGCTCTCCCACTGTAGACCAAAGACATCCAGTATCAAGTTCCTATCACTGAACAATAGACAATGTAACATAGCACTACTGTCAGTTGAGCGCCGGGGCTGTATGCAGGGCCAGAACTAGGAAATTATTTCAGGGAATTCTCTGTGGGTCAGTCTGGGCCTTATTAGCCAACATACCCGATCCCATCTGTATTTTGTTCAATCCAATAGCAAAGCAAGGTTTATTACAAGGGGTTGCAGGGAATCAGGGGTGGAATAGAACTGGGGGAGGGGGTGTTAGGGGACCTCCAATCTCTCACTGGCCCAGACCTCTAAAACTAAAGCCTTACAATCACTCCGTGGCACGCATTCATCAAACAACCCGCTACAAGACACGGTTGTTGCCAATGCTGCCACCACTCCCCTCCACTGACTACGGGAACGCTCTACCGCTGCAGCTATTCCCAGGGCCATCCCAAGGGGCAGAGTTGCAGTCTCAAAGTGACTGCCAGCAGCCAGTGGGGTTTGTGATATAGACTTGATTCATATAAACTGGCACCTTCTACTCCTCTTGAACACATCCACTTCCAAAGCAAGTGTTAAAGGGGATAAAGTCATCTCAATTCCTAACATTTAAAGTAGGGTGTGTGCTGAAAGCCCTACCATGTCTATGGTAAACAGACTACAATAGACACCTATTCACACCTAGCTACCTCCAACAGCTGGTGTCTTTTGCCTTGAATAGACATCCGTGAATTCCTAATGTGGTCTCCAGACTCCAGACAATGAATACACATTGGGTATATGGGCATTGGCTGCTATTTCTGGGAAGTATTCTAACTCTTGTAATATGCCAGTTATAACTATATTAATGAGAGATTCCCATTCAGGACTATGAGGCCTTTCATTTGATATCAAACATGGCATACATATATTGTCCAGGGCCTGACAATCCACATAGTATTGGACCCTGGATGATATACATTTGGTGTTTGGGCTCATTTAACTAAGAAGTTTATGGGGATCATGAATTTCTTGGTTACAAGTTGATAACATGCATATTGTGAGAGTTATACCCTTTATGAAATATACATCTAATTCCATGAGAGTCCTCATATGGGCCGACCTTGGCAGACACTCCCACGAGGCGGGGAATGCTGGCCACTCCCCCTATTGTTCATATACATTAGGAGGAGTTCGATGGATGGCAGAGGGGGGATGAATGGATGGACGCCTTAGCTGAATGACCATGGAACCTTAAGTATCTCTGTGTATCTCTGTCTGTCTCTGCATTATATCTCTCTATATCCATTATAACATTGTACCGTAACTAATGTAACTTACTTTATTACCGTACTTTTATATAACATCTGCCTGTAATATAAGGTTATCTGGGCGACTTGAGGAACATATTGGGTTAGTAAGGTTAATTACTGTGCTGCAAATTAAACCCGTCTTTAATATATACATCTTACTGTGTGTGTAGTGGATAATTTCTCACACAATACATTGTAGTTGCAAAGTACTTAAAGCATAATATATTTCCTCTTAGGACAGGTCACTGGTTGTGTAGGGAGAGCCTTAGCGGCCATTGTTTTGAATCAGTTTAGTGGCCGCTGGGCTGATATGATTGTTGGTATTTGCAATATTTATAGCATTGATCTCTAGTAGAGATATTGGAGATTAATGTGAAGCAGAAACGAATATAAATTATATTATATTCCCTTTTTCAGCAAGGAATGCCAGTTTTTTATGAAACGGCAGCGGTGTGGGAGCTGAGTCAGGGGAGTAGCAGAACAGTGTCGGTAGGTTAGTATACAATTCTAAATTCTAATCTTTGCATTTTATTTTTACAGGTGGAGTCTAGACCTTAAGTAAAGATTTGTTTTTCATACTTGCCTACAGAGGACCTTTAATATTGAACATGCGAGTTTGGAAATTGTTTTTTTTTCTGCCTAGAACTACAGTAATGCAGATTTCCTCTTGTTCTGATGATTCCAGCCTCTGACATCTCTCATTCGCAAGGCTTTAATGGAAAAGGATTGAGGTCAATCGGATTCTTCATAGCATTCTGTGAGAACTCTATAGAGATTGCTGTACGTGGAATCCCAGGAGAGCAGCACTTTCACAAACACTATTACCAGCCCATCTGCCACCCACATCCCAGTGATAATTTTATGTAGCATTTCAGTATATGCTCCAAACACTAAAGGGTTCAGATGAGTGCACAGACAAATATTCCTAAAGCTGACATTTGAACGATTCTCATCATGATTCTGGCCAGCCTCCCTTTAGGTCTGACGAGGAGCCTCCAGTGCAGTACCCATTTCTGGGTGCCAGCTCTGATCATCCTGTGATGGACTGCCTCGTGCAATTCATCACAGGAACTATGGCACACCCCTCTCCATTGCAGTGAATGTAGGAGATGTATCATAATTATTAAGAATGGTGCATGGCAGTCTATTTTCCACAGCACAGCTAGACGATATGGTGGAGCTGGTGGCATGGGACTAGATCACAACATTTGGTAACCGCCTGAGCACTGGAATAGCAGCGATTGTTTTATTATTTATTTATTATTATTATTTTTTTTTAAAGACCAATTTAAAGTGAACCAAAACCCAGCATTTTGCCTATCCTGGGTTTTGGTCGATGCCCTGCTGTGTGAAACCCTCCAGGTCACCCAATATAACTCCCCTTTCCTCAGTCCTACGGTGCATGCGTGGCCTCTTGTCCAATGAGTGAGCTCGGATCCGCTCCCGTCCCTTCATCTAAGGAATTGTCTAATTCAGCTGACCCGGCGGTCACACCCCCTGCTAACCCTCTATCAGGAAGTGTGCCCACAAATGCATGGCCTAAAGGGATAGCACATGCATTGTTGGAGCGCAGAGAAGTTGAGTTTACCAGGCTACTTGGAGGGTTTCACACAGCTCAGCATCCCGAATCTGGATGCCATCATTTGGGTCTGTGCACGCTCCCACCGCCCATTCACTTGAATCGGTGGATGAGAGCATGCATGGAGCCGGGATGTGGCTCTGTGCTTTCAGGCAAGATGATGGCACCCAGGATCTAGAGCAGACCTGGGCATTTTAAGGCCCCAGGGCCACATACAGCCCTTTGATTGGCTCTGACCGACCCGTTCACCAGGTGGCGCTGCTGCAAGATCAAAAGATGTTGCCCTCCCGGCCCCTATAAAAACAGGTGGTCCGCTATCATCCTCATCCAAAAGCAGTCTCAGACAAGAGGACCGGCAGGGAGGCCCAAAAACCATGTTACACAACACAGCTTCAGCTTGTACTTTCTTTAACAATCATAACAAGTCCGTAGACAACAATTTTTAAGAATCACCATAACAAGCAACAGGCCATAACGAACCCAAGGGCGGGGTGGGACGGCCTGGACTGGATGTATTCAAAAACAATTCTACAGGTGAGTTTCACATAATTGTATTTTTCACTACATCCAGTCCTGGCCATCCCAGATTCATTACACTCGAGACATCCAAAAGCAGTCTCATATGGGCGGGATCCCCAGTGCGGAACAGCACATGGTTCATTGCACTACGGCCTGAAGCCCCTTCGGCCAAAAACAGCGTCAGCTGGGACCCTGACATCCACCCTGTAAAACTTAGTAAAAGTATGAACAGAGGACCAAGCAGCGGCCCTACAAACTTGTTCAACAGAAGCCTGATGCTGAAAAACCCGGAGGCACCAACAGCTCTAAAGCGTGAGTTGTAACCTGAAAAGGGGGTTCCTAACCCCTGGAAGAATCCGCCTGTCTGATCCACCAATGTGGACTTGGCCGGTGGCAACCCTTTACTAGGGCCATCTGGTAGGACAAATAGGAAATCCGACTATCTGAAGATTCAGTAGCACACAAAAAATACATAAAAGCTCTGACCACAACCAGAGCATGGAGCGCCCTTGCCTTGGGGTTAGCCAGAGACGGGCACAAGGAGGGCAAGAATACCTCCTCATTAATGTGAAAAAGGGGGCACAACCTTTAGCAAAAAATCCGGCCTAAAAAGGAATACCACCCTATCCATGTGAAACCCAAGTACGGTGGTGTCATACACAGCACAGCCAGCTCAGACACATGCCTCACCGAAGTGATGGCAACCAGAAAGACTACCTTGAGAAATCAAAATGAGCAAGCTAGCGTCGCTCAAGGCTGGAAGGGAGGGCCCTGGAGAGCAGATAGCACCAAATGCAGGTCCCACACTGGCAAAACTGACTTGCACGGTGGACAAACGTGTATAACTCCTTGAAGGAAGGTCCTGACCAACCTATGGGTGGCAATGGATCTCTGAAAGAAGATGGCTAAAGCCGAGACCTGACCCTTTAGGGTGCTCAACTGCAGACCCAGGTCTAATCCGTGCTTCAAAAATTCCAGAATCGGGGTGCCGCAGCGACCCTAGCATAAGCAGATCTGGATCGTCGGGCATGACGTAGTGATCCACCGACATTTGAACTATGTCTGCAAACTGAGGGGCCACTAGAATTGTTGGTACTCCCTCCTGGGCAATCTTGCACAGCACTCTGCCCAGCAGCGGAAACGGAGGGAAGACATACAGGAAATTGAACTCCGTCCAAGGAATTGACAGGGCGTCTATAGCGATTGCCAGAGGATCCTTTGATAAGGATACGAACCTTGGGAGCTTGTGATTGTGTCTGGATGCAAAAAGGTCCACGTCCGGTCGACCCCAGCGGCAACACAGAGTCGTTTGATTGTCCGAGCAGACCTGCACCGGACTCCCCCTTAGCTAGGAGGACAAGCGAAGCAGTACCAACCGAATCACCCTCAGCTCCAATACGTTTATGGATAACCGGTTGTCCTGCGGCCCCCACTGGCTCTGGATCTTGCGGGTCCGTCAACACCACCCTAGCCCGTTAGGCTGACATCCGTGGTGACAATCTCCCAGCAGGGAGTCAGAAGGACTTGCCGACCAACAGGTTCCGGGAGTCCAACCACCACCCGAGGGACTGTCTGGCCGGGGGGTAACGAGCAAACTCCTGATCCAGGGATTCCTGCCTCCGATCCCAAACGGATAGCAGGTTCATTCTATCGGCCTCATATGAAAATGGGTGAAGGGCACTGCCTGCCTCGAAGCACGACACCATGAGGCCCACCAATCTCATCCCCAGGCGTACCAATGGCTGCGAACAAGCCAACAACGCCTGCACCTGCGTCTGAAGACCTAAGACCTTCTGTTGAGGCAGAATAAAAAAAACCTGGTCCGAACAGTGTCTGTTGTTATTCCCAGAAATGACCGCACCGTGGAAGGGGAGAGAAAGGACTTGGGGTAGTTGAACACCCAGCCAACTCCTCGAGAGTGGACAGTAGTGTCAGCGTGTCGATCTCGGCCTGGACACACGACCATGCCGATATCAGTAAGTCGTCCAGGTAGGGTATCACCATGATGCCCTGACACCGCAGAATGGCTATAAGACCTGCTAGCACCTTGGTGAATACACAAGGGGCTGAGGATATCCCGAACGGAAGAGCCACAAACTGGTAGTGCTGATCCTCTACATCAAACCTCAGGAACCTCTAATGTCCCTGGAATATCGGGATGTGCAGGTAAGTGTCCCTGATGTCCACCGTGGTAACGAAGTCGCCAGGTCGAAGCGATCTTACAGCCGATCGCAGAGTTCCCATGCAAAAATGCTTGACCCTTTTTGGGGACCGTGAACAGAGTGGTGTAGAACCCCTGACCTCGCTCCAGCTGAGGAAACGGACAAATCACCCCTAAACACAGGAGATGCAGAACAGCCGACTTCAAGGCCTGAGCCTTTGACGGGTCTCGGGGCATCCTTGAGCCGATGAACCTCGGGGGAGGCCAGGCTGCCAGCTCTAATTTGTACCCGGAGGATACTAACTCCTGAACCCACCGGTCCGAGACACGCCGTCTCCAGACCTGAGCATACAGCTGCAGCCGTCCCCCCACCCGGATGGATGGGGGCGCCTCTTCATGCCTGAGGGGGCTTGGTAGGGGGTTTAGACTTGGACCCTCATCCGGAACTGGAGCGAACTCGGAAACCTCCTCTGTGGCACTGGAGAATTGAGAACCTCTTTCCCTTCGGAAGGGGCGAAAGGAAGAGGGGTTCTGCAGAGTCTTCTTCTTCTGAGGAAGCCTCCCATCCCCTACCACGAGATCCAGGCATTCCCCGAAGAGACAGCCTCCCACAAAGGGTAAGCTAGTGAGGGACCTTTGGGGCTGCCGCATCAGCGGCCCACTGTCTCAGCCAAAAGAGTGGCACAATGCCACCGGCAGGGCCGAAACCCTTGGCGCCAAGCCGGAGTACATCATCCATGGCAGTTGCAATAAAACCAATGAAAATCAGGCAGGATTCGGCCTCCTTGTACTCCTCCGTCCGGCCACGGTTCTTGGCCCTAGAAGAGAGAGTTGCACCCTCCTTTTGCTGGCCAGAACCACCATGGTAGAAGCACATACCGGACGGAACAGAGCACCAGGAAAGGTGAATGCATGGCACAAGAGCTGATCCATTCGCTATCAGAGGGATCACACAGGGATGCATTGTCAGGAGACGGCATCGCAGTGGTGTTATACAGCCCAGACAAGGGGGGGGTCCACCTCGGAGGGTGAGACCAAGACGTACCAGCTCTGCTGGAAAGGGATACCATTTATCAAGACCCTTAGGCACTGCCTGCACTCTGTTGGGTCTCTCCCATTCTTTAAGGACCAGCCAGAAAAAAGGGGGCCTGTTCCGGAAAGACTCGCCTTCGGTCTTTCAGTGCGGAACAGATCACCCTGCTTCCTCTTAGCCGCCCAAGGGGGGGGGGGGGCGATATGGAGGATATCAAACTCTGCAGCAAGCAGGCGCTCTGTATCGCTGGGAAGCCATGAATCCTCTACCGAGGAAGACCCGGAGGCACCGTCATCTCCGGCAGAAAACTCCGCAGCAGATGACAAATCCTCAGAAACCTCCTCCACCAATCCCAATAATCGGGAATAGCCTCATCCGAGTAGGTGGGTTCAATATGCAGCTTCTTGCCTGCGGCCTTCTTAGGGGACGATGAGGACAACCGCCGCTCAATGCTGGCCAGGCACTGCACAATCATTTAGCGAGCCCCCGCTGGCCTCCCCTTCGCTAGGGGCAGAAGGCCGCCCGCGGTGGACGGGGAGACCGACGAAGGGGACAGGCCAGGGTCGTTAACGACCGCCCGTTCAGGTCAGAGAAAAAACCTCTGGCGCAAGTGCAACAACGGTACTGAACCCACTAGGGGACTCTTGCCGCACAGGGGGCAGAGCCTATCATGCCCGCATGGGGGCCCCAGCTCACTATCCCCTGAAGCCTCCAAATGGTGATTCTGGTAACAGGCGCAAGGCTACAAGACACAAACGGCCTAAGCCTGCGTAATTTATAATCCCCCTTAATAAAAAGAGGGACTGGGAGAACCACAACTAATGACAGCCCATGATCTGAAAGACACAAGAGGGACAAGGACAGTGGTCACCATAGTCCCATACCAGCAGATATCATATATGCATATATAAACAAAAAGCAAAAAACAAAAGAGGGACTCACGATACCGAAATAGGGATCGGAAAGAGGGATACCGTCGCACCGCAGCACACAACCGGACACCCAGGCTTGCGAATCATACAGCGTACGCTCCCAGCAGGGAGGAAGCAGGATAGAGGCCTAGTGAGGGGGGCGTGGCTGCGCCAACAGCGCGCGCTAGGCCCGCCCCCTAAAAGGCGCGAAATGGCGTCCCCTCCTCCTCTGCGCAGGGGCCCCACAAAATAGCGGCCCCGCGCGCCACCCCCCCATGTGGAAGCATCATGGCGCCGCCAGCACCGACACACACGGCCCCTCACAGGGACCCAGGGGGTATGAGGGAATTGAAAAGCGTGCACACACATAAGCGCGCTGCCTGCAACATGCCGCTGTTAAGGCCAGCAGACAGCGCAGCACACAGTGGGGCAGGGGGACCACAACCTGGTTGTAGAAGTGTAGTCCCACCAATCAGTGCAACCAGAGAAAGATTTAGAGCAATCTGTGGGCAGTGGAAGGCAGTGCAACTAAGTTTTTACAGGGAACCTCCGTGCACAAAGCCTGGTCCGTGTCAGTGGTTCTCCCTTCAGGCACACCATCAGCCTGTGGCCGACTACCTTTTGGTGAAGGTCTGTGGCCCAGAGCGAAGCTCTGCCGAACGCCCAGTCCCCCGGCGTTCACCCTACCATCACAGATCCCGAGCAGCCGAAGCTGGGAGGCATAGGGGGTCCAGGATCCATGGAAATAGGTCCGCAGGGGCTGTCGGGTTAGGTGACCCCGCTCTGCTGCCATAGCTGAAAAGAGAGAGTAACATCCACGATCTTCATGCAGCAGCTGCAAGATGACAAAGTGAGGATGATAGAGGACCACCTGTTTTTATAGGGGCCGGGAGGGCAACATCTTTTGATCTTACATCAGCGCCACCTGGTGGTGGAATCTCGAGTGTAATGAATCTGGGACGGCCTGGACTGGATGTAGTGAAAAGATAGTGCCGGGTTTGAACAGCACTTTTGCCCCTCTGTAGTGAGTCTAATGTAGCGGGGGCATGTGTGAATTAGAGCCTGCTGTCCTATTGGACAGCTCCCTCCTGCAGGTTTGGCTGTGGGCGGAGTTCCTCTGTACTGTGTGGCATTTGTCAGTCACTGCGGAGCTGACAGCAGAGATGGAGGTTCTCCAGCCACTTGTCTGTGCCTCACGTCGCAGGCTGCTGGCACTTGTAGTCCACCAAATGTGTTACATGCTGTACGCAGCACCTGATGCTGCCCTGGCTCTCGTAGTCCATTTCTGGTCAGACCAATGCCTTTGGGAGGGCGGAGAGACCATGCTGCAAGGTGGGAAGGGTTTCACACAGCCTTTGAAACCCTTTTTACTCAGTAGCAAAGTGAAAAAAAGGTGGACTCCTTCTCTGAAAGCAGAACAAAACCCAGAGCGGCCACTGGTCTTCCCCCTGGGTATCCCAGATCAGGATGCCCCACTGTGTGAAACCCTTGTTACTTAGTAGCAACTTGACAAATGGTGGCAAATGGTGGGGCATCCCAGATCGGGGCTTTGTTCCGCTTTAAGGGAGGGAGCTGCCATTTTTCATGTTGCCACTGAGTAAAAAGGGTTTCACACAGTGGGGCATCCCAATCTGGGATTTCCAGGGGGAAGACCAGTGGCCGCTCTGGGTTTTGCTCTGCTTTATGTGAGGGAATCTGCAATTTTTCACATTGCTACTGAGTAAATAGTGTGAGCAGCGCTGTGTTACTTTAATAATAATGTAAAGGGGGGGGTTATTTTATCCTAACCCGATTTGGTCATGATGTTTTAAAGCAGACCAAAATCCATGTAACCCAGCCCTTTGGAGTGTGAAAGTATCCAGGGCTGGGTTACAGGCACCATGCCTCTGGGGCATCCCAATTTGGGGCATCCCTCACTGGACACACACAATTTGGTTTATTTAATAAATTAAATTTTTTTGTAAGGCAACCTCACTTTTTCATTGTTTAACTATAACATATACTTGTACCAGCTTGTCATAACAATGCTATTTACTGCTTTTCATAAAGAAATACAATTAATATTATGCAGAATTGAGTTCAGCCTTTTGGCCCGGCCCTCCACAATATTTTTAGTTTCTCATGTGGCCCCATGGAAAAAATAATTGCCCGCCCCTGGACTAGAGTACTGGGAGAGCGCCACTGACCTGCAGGTGGGTTAAGAGTTTTTTTTTCTTTGTAACCCGTCCTGCCTCAGCGCCAGGGTAGGGTGGCAGGGCGGGGGGGGGGGAATCGATTTGTGACTACATTTGCTTTTGGTGTGGTTGTGTGCTTTAATTCTTTGTTAAAGCAGAATTGTGCATCAGAAGTAGGAAGCAGAGGACCTAAACTCCCCACAATTCCCCAACGCACAATGACTCACCCCTAGCACAAAGTACACAGCTTGTGTATCTACAATAGGAAAGTGACAACTATACAGCTACATAGATACTGTCAGCATTCTGCAGTTTCCTTAGTAAGCTTAAAGGTCAGATAAAATGGAATCACTCACTGCAGCTTGAAGCACTTCCATGGCTTCAGTAACTGCAGCATAGCCGCTTCCACGTGACAAACAGATAGGACCGTGATGTTATAATGTTTATGCTTTTAGAGATTACTTCGAGGAAAGCGGCCATCATGGATTTCTCAGGTACAGTAGGTGTGCTATGGCAGAATACGGGGCTGCAGATATCTTTTACTACTAAAAGGTCATCCAGCATTTATAGAAGCTCTATTGAGAAGATAAATCAGCATAGCTATGCTAGAAAGCAAGAGGAGGGGTTCATGTATACACCAAGCATCTAAGTAGTCCAACCAAGCTTGTTTTTTCACTTTACTGGAAGGAAAGAATGGGTGACAAGCCTGTGAATGTACTATTTTGCTTTTGCAGGGAAGAACTGCTCATCTCCCCAAGCCAGTCTGACAGGGAATAATAGCGTATTGCTATTGCACTATTTATAATGCATGTAGATGCATCATACAAATACTAGTGGTGGCCAATGCTAGTGTTTCCCACAAACTGGCAAGTGAGCAGTTCCGCCATGTAAAAGTGGTATAATTTCTAACCAGTCTCCCCGTGTTTTTCTTACTCCAGTAATAGGTAACAACCGGCTTGGTAGGTTTTTGTTTTTTAACATGCAGTGTAGTAACAAATCCCAATTTTATATGGATTTATAATATTGGACTATTGTTATGATCAAGCTCTTTTAAAGTCCCTGTCCAAACAAATAAACATCAATACTCCCCCTCTGTACCCCACAGCCCCCCGTCTCTGTCCTTGTCCACTCTGCTCCATAAGACACATTGATACTTCTCCAGATGATGTGCAGAACTCCTTTACCTCAAAACCTCAGTTTTAAACCAATTATGCATTGAGGGTAAAATGTATGGCACAACTTCCTCCAATGGCACAATTTTAATGGATACCCTCGATTGTGGGCTAGTCCCCTAATGTCCTCTCCAATTTCATAGTCTGCACCCTTTTTGCAAAAAAAAAACAAAAAACTGAAACTGGATGATTGTCACGGTAACCAGGCAGTTAGTACTTGGTCAGGTTGTCTATGGCAGCCCCTGTATTATTTTTAACTTGTTTACATCTGAATATCAACATTTTTATCCAGACACTGAAATAAATAAAACCATTGTGGAGAAACAAGGGGGATATGTAATAATTTTATAAAGTTTAACTCATTACAGAGGTTTCCCATCAGCATAGATTAGACCCACCTCCATGTACAAGCACAGGCTTATTAACCTATTAAATGCTGTGTGTGGGAGTGTGTGTGTGTGTGTGTGTGTGTGTGTATAGAGTAAATCACTTTCAAACAATTTAGCTCCCCTTAGCCACTTATAACGCTTCCTGGCCACAGGCAGGCAGTGCATGATGGGATTTTTACTCCCGAAACCGAATGGCCACAGTACAGAAAAGCAAAATGCGTGAAGAGTGGGGCTAATTAACGTCAGGAATATTGGAAAAAAGGCCGGAATGTTCCCACAAGGTCCAGGTTCCCTCTGTGTGATTGGGTAATGTACATTTGAGAAGAATCCCTTTCTGTAGTGCGATTTTTATCCCACTGACACCATGATGGCATCCACCGGGTACTCCTCCTTGCTGCGTGCTGTAACCTGCATTGTTACAGTGTCTGTCAGAACCAATTTGGACCGCACTAAGATGTCATGGCCGCCTCGGAACACACCTGCAAGAAAAGAGATGGAGAACTCACAAAGAGGAAATTAATTTGAGCCATAGAAATATCAAAATGTCATGTTGTCCCAGAAGGGTGTGGATTTTACTGGCTAAGGCTCTATTCTCATTGCAAAGCATGGGCATGTCTTCTACAAATACATAATATAAAGAAGGCATTGGCAGTGGGGATATGAATCCTTATAATCAGGTATCACCCACAAACATGGAGCCATATCTCCAGCATATTAAATACATTGTCTTGTGCTGGAAATACACAGGCACAATGCACACCCATTCATTTTAATGGGTGTGCGGGGTCGCTCGCTCCTAGTGGCACCAAGCAGTCAGCCTGGGACAAGCAGAGATGGCAGCCAATGATCTGTGTTGGATTGGGGCTCTCATAAATAAGACTTAAAACTGAACCTAAACAGAAGTGCTGTGGAGCAGTGGTGCAGACCACATTTAGGAAACATTATAGGATTGGTTGCTAGCTAACGGGGTTGAGTGCTGTGGCTGTGTTAAGATTTGTCTATTGCCCTGCTCAAGTTAGTTATAAATTGGCCTGAATGGCTGCCACCTCTTTTGTAGCTGTTGGATATGGCACATGGGAGCAGATTTTCACCCCCCCCCCCCCCATGTGCTGCACTGGAGTAACAGGGCAACCTCAGGTAAGCTAGCTCCCAACTTATCTATTGCTGTGTATATCCCAAATGTTGGGGGCTCTGATACAGAGAGTTAGGGCCGAACCTATACAAAGAATAGGTGGAGTGGTGGTGCAGCTCCCACATATGCTTGCAGATGTTTAATTGTCTTGCCTATGTGCACCACAAGGTTAGATATAAATTGGTTTCAGCAGATGCCACTTCTTTTGAAACTACTGCCAATGTCACATTTAGGGCTCGATTTAACAAAGGTAGAAATAAATTCGTGTCACTCGAAAAATCGTATCGCATGCACAAAGTTTTAACTTTTTCGAGTGATTCAAAAAAGGGGTTGAATTAAATACTTGCACTCGAAAATGCAATCGTAAAATTTTCAAATCACTCGTAAAATTTTCAAAATGCTGTCGCAAGCGAAAATTATTGGAAAATGTACTCGAATTTTTTTTCTATTGTTTAGTATTGTTTTCTGACTGCTGCATGGTGTTGTAAGGTTTTTTTATGGGTAAATGGGTAAATATAAATGCATAATTTAATTACCTGTGTAGCTGTATGTACATGGCTAACATTGTGGATACATGTAATACAGAGGCAAGGTATGCTGTAGTGGAAGTACTAATTAAACAGTAATATTTGTAAGAGGCATGTATGTAGTTTTTTTTTGGGGGGGGGGGTTGGTTGGATTGCTAGGGACCTGTATTAAAAATGTTTCCTTTAATGCAGAAATGTGGCCATTGTTTTCTATACAAAGCTTGCTCACATAGCACCACGTATCCCTGGGTGCAGGGAGCAGCTCTTTGCTAGCTTTAACCTCATGGTACTCCATTCTTATGCTTACTCTATAACGTGGACCAAAAGCCAGGATTTTGACTGTTCTGGGTTTTGGCGCACCGCAATGTAAAAACCCAAAGGTCTTCTACCAGTTAATGGTGCCAAATATGGATTCCAAAGCTGCACGATTTAGCCTAGTAAGCTGGAAAAGTGCTTGATATGGCAGCTGATCCACCTCCAAACGTGTCCGAAAATATGGGAATGGGTAGTGTGCGCCTTCTCTGCGCCACATCATCTGCAATATGGCCTTGTTTCACAAATCATTGAAAAAAATTCTCATGGTAGTAAAAAATGTAATTCATGAGAAAAAAGCCTGAGAATGTCACTGTTACCAAATCACCAGATAGGAAGATACTGTAAGTCAATGGAACTTTTTACTACTAGTAAAAAAGGGTAAAAAGTTCAGTATTTTTTTCAGGAGTAAAAAAGTGCCATTGACTTTCATTGTTTTCCTAACTAGTGATTCACAAACAGTGGAATTCTCAGGCTTTTTTCTTATGAATTTAATTTTTTACTACCATTAGAGTTTACTACCATTGCAAAGAAAGTAGAAGGGCTCCATTGTGAGAGAGCAAAATAAGTTTTCTCCTGCTGAAAGCTGCATCCAAAAACTAGTGTGAAACACTAATTTATATCATGTGTGTGGCTCATCAAGTCCACCTGAATCAGTAGTAAAATTTTCGAATTGGAAAATGCAGTAGTAAATTTTTCGATCCACTAATTTAATTGGCACTTTTACAATCGCACTCGAATTTAATTCAAGTGACTCGTGTTTTACAATGGTTCCAGGTTGCTGAATCACCCGTAAAAAAAAAAAATAGCAAAATTGCAACTTTTTAAGCACAAAACACACGAAAAATCCATTTTCGACCTTTGTTGAATCGAGCCCTTAGTGTTTTTTGCAGTTTCCTGCAAATATAAGGGGCTATAATAAAGATCTTAGGAGCGGCTAGTTAAGGTAGCAGAAAATGCTTGGTGAGTGCACATGATCAAGAAAGCAGCATCAGAAGTGGGCAATGTCTGGGTGGTGGGTACTCCCCACATAATGGTAGTCGAGGAAAGCGCCTTTTAATCAGTGGGGCTTTTCTTTTTAATGGTCTGCCTGGGGAGGGGGGCAATCCCTCTCGATCACCTCTATGCAAAGCTCCTAAATCTTACCAGTCACTGCGCTTCCACAGCGAAATACGGCCGAGTGAGAATGGAGTGAGCAAATCTAAAGCAAAGCTAAATGAAGGACAAATTACCTGACAACCAGGTGAACAAAAAAAAAACATGCTAATTTATTGCTTTGTCTGGACTGACACTTTAGAGAGACAGCAATTTATTTCCTAACCTGCTTTAGCAGCTAGCACTCATCTGATGGCTGGAAACACCAACAGTTCTACCTTCTAGCTGCACCCTGAATTGACACCACCTCTGCAATTTCACTTGACCCTCAGAATTCATTCATCTTAGTAGTCCAGTTTTCCCAATGCGTATTGTATAAAGGTCTGCGCTGTTTAAATTCGATCATACCTGCCAGGTACAGCGTGTGTGCATTTTTGTTTTCTGGAACTTTATCCGACCTCTCGCAGGGTTGCATTCCCAAGAATTTTATCACATTGCCAACTGCCTCTGTATGGAACCAAAGAAAGTTACAGTCATATCAAAGCAGACAGTGCATTTAAAACAGTGAGTCCATTTTCAAATCAGGAAAACAAAACAAAAATAAAAAAAAGGCTCCCTTGGTCCTGGATAGTCACTTTACAGAACCTTCTGCTCCTGGAGATCACATCCCCAAGTGGCTTTGGACACCACAAACCAGAATGCAGGACTTAAACTGGACCAACAGCCTGGCACATTTTGGAAAAACTCCCCAAACTCCCTTGCCCTATCTGCATACACAATACCGAATCATTGTCAGCACTTACATTTCCTCTTTTATCTCCTGCATCCACTCAAAGCTGAAATGCCACCTCACAGATTTTCTAATGGTAGTGGCCATTTTGGAGCTTCCTTTTCCAGCAACCCAACCGTGCTGCTGCCTGGATTCAACTGACATAACTGAGAATGCACAGTAACAGGAAGCCCAGCAAGACTTGACCTGCAGATGCATGAGACGCCATTTTGTTTCTAAAATTTACCGTAGCAGGAATCGGAAAAGGCAATATGATTTTTTTTATGTGCAACAATCTAAATTGCCCCTGGGAGGGATGCATGTGAGCACTGTTTGTTGTGTTGGTCCAGTTTAAGTCATTCATTTACAGATTTACACTAAATCAGAATGCCTCCTAAGTATTAGGACAGTGCCCCAAAAGTCTGTTTAGACTTTTGCTTCACTTTAAGCCCCATGCCTATGGGTGCCATCCTAGGAAGGGCACATAACCCAGGACTTTGTTTAGCTAGATGAAGGGAAGTAAGACTCACGGGGTGCAAGTCAGCTTTAATGTGTCAGATTTTATGATCCGAAAAGCAAAGCCGGTGCCATACAAATAATACATATCACGTGAGTGATAATTTACCTTCCAGCGTTTTGATGGTGGTTAAATTGAACGTCTCTTCCTTTTCAAACTCATCTCCCACCTCATCCCATGCGGCACCAAAGTTTGGCTTCAGAACTTTCTGTATGTGGTCCACTACTGTCACCTCAATATCTTCCAGCTGAGGCACAAGGAAAAACAAATGAACAGAAGAAATCACATAAATGAGGGCCTACAATACAACTAGAAACTCTGGTCACCAGGCTGTTTGCTTGTAGGATAGCCAGAGTTTATAGTTGTATTGTAGGCCCTCATTCATGTAATAAAATCTTAATTCATACCTTATCGAAGCAGAATTACAGCCCTATATTATTAAACCCCCTTGTCCGCCATCCTCCCCTAGCAATGAGGCAGGACAGGAGCTATAGAGAAAAAAAAAAACCTTACCTCCCTCGTTCCACCGGCGGGTCTGTGCAGTTGCCATACAGAAAGACGTGTCCCCCTGCTCAGTGTGCGAGCCCATCCAGCTATTCAAGTGAATGGGCAGCCAGGCACGTACATGGAGCCAAGGGATGCCACTTTGTGCTTTCTCTCAAGATGGTGGCACCCGGGACCCTGAGCGCCAGGAGAACAACTCTGGCCCAAGAACGAGGTAAGGGTTTTTTTCCTTTGTAGTCCTGCACCAATGCCACTGGACCACTATTTTAAAACATTTATTCCTTTAAAAGTGAAAGAGGTTGATGTTTACACTATTTGCTTTGGCCAGGAAGCCAAACTCATTGTCATTCAATGCGTCGAGGGGGAGCTACACTTCTCATGGATGTGCTTCAAGAGCAGGCAAAGCCTATGTGCTGTGCAGGGACACTGGCCATCTATGTTCAGTGCCCTGCTTTTTCAGCATTTCCACATTTGTATGAAGCTTTGTTGTGTCCATGATGTATTTCAGTCTCACTATGCCCCGAACTGTCATGAAACTGCCAGCCACAGCATAACCACCAATCTAAATAGAGGTGTTTGGTGGATGAAATCCCACAATGCAGTGTACCTATAAATGCTGGCACTTGCAGTTCAATTAAGATGGATCTGCATGACTGAAACAAATGATAAGTGACAGGCATGACATGTCTCTAAAGGAGCAGACTCTCTTGCCAAATGAAAGGAGCGGTGTACATGCTGGTGCCAGTGAGAATAGCCTTCCTGCAACCTAAGAAAATAAGCAAATCACCTCTCAGGGGGAAGGGGAAAAGAGGTAAGTGGGCACAGCCTCCAATACAACGGCTCACTGTACACACAGTGTTTAACTACCAGACTTTTGTCCAACAGTTAACCCAAAGCACAGGCAGCACCACTTATAAATAAAATAATAATAATTATATGTATTAAAGTTATACTAAAGGCAAGTCCAATTGTCTGGGGCTACACGGTGCACTGTCCCAAACTTCAGTCCATTTTCAAAAAGATGCTGTAGTTCCTAAGTTATTTGTAAAAGTATTAGAGCATTGGAGATGTGATGTGATGTGAGCACACGGTGTGCTTTACGTATATCATAGTAAAAAAATAGGTGCATTATTATTACTGCCAGCACATAGTGTGACCAGAAAAAGGGGATGAGAGATGCTGCAGGCTAAGAGATTCTCCATCCTGTCAGCACATAGTGTGACCAGAAAAAGGGGATGAGAGATGCTGCAGGCTAAGAGATTCTCCATCCTGTCAGCACATAGTGTGACCAGAAAAAGGGGATGAGAGATGCTGCAGGCTAAGAGATTCTCCATCCTGTCAGCACATAGTGTGACCAGAAAAAGGGGATGAGAGATGCTGCAGGCTAAGAGATTCTCCATCCTGTCAGCACATAGTGTGACCAGAAAAAGGGGATGAGAGATGCTGCAGGCTAAGAGATTCTCCATCCTGTCAGCACATAGTGTGACCAGAAAAAGGGGATGAGAGATGCTGCAGGCTAAGAGATTCTCCATCCTGTCAGCACATAGTGTGACCAGAAAAAGGGGATGAGAGATGCTGCAGGCTAAGAGATTCTCCATCCTGTCAGCGCATAGTGTGACTAGGGAAGAGGACGGGGTGTTTCTGTTCTCGGGCCACTGAAGGTTGATTGAAGGACCAGATCAGCGGGGTGGAGATTGAAAGCTGAATGAAGGGATTTCCTCACTAAGTAGAACGACATAGCAGGAAGGAGGGCACTGGAGGGACTCAATGTAAAGTAAGCTATTAGATATCCTGGCTAAAGTCCCTGGAAGGGACGAAACGTGTAGGTAGCACGCGGTTGGCATCGCCTGTGTTTCATTTATATCTCAGGTGTTTGGAGGACGGGAGATCCGGCGGTGAGAGTCGATATCTGGATATGCTGGATTTTTTATTGTCTGTTATACCTTTTACCATTGTGAGTGCATTAGCTCTATTAAATATTCTAAACCGATCTTAAAAGGTGCTGCACTAGATTTTCTTCTTTTTTTTTCTTTATTCCTTTACATGATTTTCACCTGGAGTGATCTACTACATCTATATGCATTGTGGATCCAACCTTATGGTTTTCTCTGGGTGAAATAAGCCCTAGAGTTTGGAGCTTTCCATTATAATACAAGTCTATTTCCACTGGTTACCCATATTTGACAGTCGTGGAGGATGAAGGAGTTGTCTATTATGGCTTTGATTTAAAGACTCTCTGGTAAGAGTTTAATTCAGATGGTGGAGGATTATTGTCACTACACTTTTTTACTGGATTTCATCACGTCATGGGCTTCTTTTGAATTTATATGCAAAAGACTTGTTTCATTCGTCTTCACATTGAAAGATTGTGTGTGTTTTTCTTATAATTATTTATAGCTCTGTGTTTTATTATTTTTTGATATTTTAAGCTATAGATATATTTTAACTTTTGACTTGCCAATCACTTTAAATGAAGGCACACTCATCATAGGCAAAATCTCCTAGCTGGATACCAAAAAGTCCTACTTGCAACAAGGCCAGCCATAAAGTGACAAGTGCATACAAATATAATATATGCATGCATTAAATATAATAACATAATCCGGACATGTGCAACAAGGAGGGAAAAACAAATCATCAACTCTGTAAAATGCATTATGAAGATCACATAATCTAACACAAATGCAGAGATAATAGTCTGGCAGGGGCCCCCCATCATTATGTAATCTTCATAATGCACTTTACTTAGCTGATGATTTGTTTATCCCTCCTTATTGCACATTTGGATTATGGTATATATTATATTTGTATGTACTGGATACAAGTAGAACTTTGGTCATCCAGCTTTAGGAGATTTAGCCCCCTGCTCACCTTGCTTTTGATCATGTATTGTCTTTAGATGTGTGCCTTAATTTAATACATTTAATTATTAATTATATATTTATGAGTGGTGCTGCCTGTGCTTTGGTTTCTTAACTGTCTGTTGTTCTCAGGGGAGTATTTTTATTTTTTAATAGCCTCTAAAAATTCCTTTATAGCAAGCTGTATACATATCAGCTTTTAGAGCCAAGTTGCTTCTTGAAACCCTTTCTACTTACCACATATTCATCGCCATAGCCTTCCTCGTCAGCCTCGCCCGTGTTGGGGTCACAGTCCTTCACTGTGAACTTCAGCAAACAGCTGAATGTGCAGGAATCTAATAAGCAATACACACAGAAAAATAGAGAAAACAGGAAATTAAACTCCAGATTGGATCTCCCGGGTAACCATACAGAACAGAAATAGAGAACAAAATCAGGAAGATCAAGGTGCCTGAAATAATTGGCTAGGTTGTTGCCCTCCTATTTCAAAAGGATCTAGCAGCTCCCTATACCTGCAGAAGGCTTTGATGCCGTTGCATCCCCCATCCTCGAAGCTTTCTGATTAGGGAAGCCTGTACACAAGCATCTTCACAGAAAAGCTGGGCATTTTTACTGGTTCACCTTTTTTGCATCCTTTATGACCATCAGCAGCCAATGAGCTTCACTGGACAGGCACCCGTAGCACCACGGGAACTACATTGGTGGCCAGCCAGGGGGTGAATATACAGACATGTGGATGCAGTATGGGGGTGAGCAAGTATTTTGCTTCTTGGGCTTCTGTTGGGTTTTTTTAAAGTGGACCAACACCCAGGATTTTGACTATCCTGGGTTTTGGTCCACTTCAGGGGGGCACCCCGATTAGGGGTGTCCCGCTGTGTAAAACCCCTCAGAACCCCGAAAAACTCACCTCACCACGCTCCCACGTAGCCACGGACAAGCGGCGGACAAGACAGTGCGCCCGCCGCCGCCGCCTCCTGCACGTCGCTCTGACAGGGCGCGCGCCCGCGCCGGCCATTCACAAACGGCCGGCGCGGGCGCGCGCACGTCTAGAGGTGAGGTGAGTTTTTTGGGGGTTTTGGGGGGGGTCCCTCTTATAGATTCCCGGGCCGATCAGGGGTGGGTGACAGTCCACTTTAAGTGGATGGGCATCGCTAGTCAAGATGTCCAGGGGGTTATAGCAGGCCTAGATCTGATTATAATACATACACGCTGATGGATCGTCCTCAGGAATGGCGACCAGAGTGTAACACGTTCCCGGTTGGTTGTAGGACAGAGATTTTACAGGGATATGACAAAGGACTTCATAGGCCTCTGTGGGCTCCATCTGTACTGTGACGTTTTCCAGGATTTGATCGTTTAGTGTATTGGTACAATCAAACTGCAACAGAGGAATTTAGTCAGTCACCATTAAATAAATCATATATTATGGGTTCATTTAGTCATTGCAGGACATTTGCTGGCCATACACCATACAACATCAATGAGTTACTTAAAGCATTGCAGCAGAAGAGTCCCAGTGCTGGATATTCCCTGCTTGATTTGGCCACAAGTCCAATATAAAAACTACTAGATTACATTGAAACGCAATTTGCCAGACATCACTTTGTGAATTTTATACGGGACATGCCAGGCAAAGGGTTAAATAAACCTGCTTTTTGCTTGTCCCATGCTGGCTGTCAGGGTCTGCGTCTTTCATTCACCAGCACTTTGCATTTACTGATAAGCCATATTGCACCCTCCTGGTGACTCAAGGACAGTCACCTCAATAAATGTCACTTCTCAGGGACCTTTACAGTCAGAGGGTTTCGTGCCACTCTTAACACTTTTGTCTGTAATGTCCCTTAAATGCTCTGGTACAATTTCAATTGGAAGGCAATTTCAAGAAATCTTTAAAATAGTGTGTAAGGAAAGCACATTTATCATCAATCAAAATGGAAAGAACATTTTGTTTCCATATCATATCTAGTCTGGTCAATATGATATAGTTACAGTTACTTGCAAAAATAATTATTTCAATTAGCTAAAAAGACACAAAAGCAGTATCCAATCATTCTAGTAACATTTCAATAAAATAAATAAAATGATTGGCCACCCCCCCCCCAAAAAAAAGGGGGTACTCACTTTTTATCCCCCACAGTAGAGCAGTTAGACTCTGGCGCTCATAAACTCTCCCAATCGCTGGAACGGATCCTGCACTGTGTGGGTCCAAACCCCAGTCACCGGCGCTTCCGTGTGGGGCCTACACCCCCCCCGCGCTATCAGTCACAGTGCTGCGGGAAAGTCCCCTCTCAATTCACTGCAACTGAGGGAGCATGTCAGGCCTTCATAAAACCCTTTCCCTGCAGTGAATGGAGAGGGCATAGCAGTGCCTGCATCAATCAGGTAAGCCTGCTCCCAATTTATCTATTGCATTGTATGTCCCAGGTGGGGCTCTCAGAGATTAGAGTTAGGACTGCACCTCACAGGGGCACCTTGGCGCTGGTGGTGCAGCTTAAGCATACTTCTGCAGATGTGTGTGACCGAGCCCTCTGTTTAGAGACAGATTGTAGGTTGGTCAGCAAGCTAACTGGTTTGAGTGCTGTGGCCCCTTTAAGACTTTTGCATCAATCAGCCTGCGCACACCCAACTCCATTAACTTGCAGTGAAAAGAGTGAGCGTGCACATTCAACCATGACCATCACGAGGGGCACAGGAGCGTTAATATACATACATCACAGACCTGAAAAAAAATCTGCTGCAGGGGAACTGGCCCTATTAGGATTAGGTGTTGTAGCTTTTATATTATAAAGGTTTAAGAAGAGAGTCCGATCAGCTTGTATAGTGTTTGGGCGGCCCCTGTCACACATTTACCTGGAACACTATGTGATTAACAAAGGTGTGTTTCGTGCATCGGACCACATATTCCGTCTCGGATTCTGTGAGGGCGACTGGTTCTGTAGAGGATTTGAATAATGGACCAAGGTTTTTAAATTCTGGCACAGCTGCAAGTTGCTCTAGAACAAAAACAGAAATACAAATGAGTCCTGCATCACATTTGTCATGTGCTTAGCACTGGAGCGCCGACTTTTAGAAGGCCAGAAGGTGGTCCCTGACATCTAAGGGAGGAGACTAGGATCGTGTATTGCTGGAGACCCCCCATGCAACGCCCCCCCCCCCCCCCCAGCGCCTGCAATTCTTACCAGAACCTCAATTCATGGCCGAAATGCTGCCCCGTGACTGGCTACCAGCGATCAAGTGGGCTGGCCCTCATCAGTGGGTGGGAAAAAAAAATGTGACCCTGACCCATGTGACTGTCGATGGCCAATCGCAGGCTTGAATTTCATCTGAGGATCGAGGTGAAGGTAAGGATTGCGGGGGTAGATATGCCGGAGGGGGGGGGGGTGTCTCCAGCAATCCTGATGCCCCCCCGCTACGAGCTGGTCGCAACGCTTTAGACAGCTTTTGCAGGAGCTCATCTTAAAATGGACCAACAGTCGAAAATTAATAGGATCAGACCTCAACTCAACAAACATGCTCATATGTATCCCTCTCCAGGGCAATTCAGATTGCTGCACATAAAAAATAATTTACCCCTTTCTAATGCCTGCTTGGGTACATTTTAAAAAAACAAGATGGCTGCTCATGGGCTTGCAGGCCAGGAGTCATGCTGGGCTTCCTGTTACTGTGAATTTCAGTTATGTCAGTTGGGAGAGGAAGCTCCAATATGGCCGCTACCTTTTTTTTCCCCAACTGTGCCAGGCAGTTGGTCCGGTTTAAGGCTACCTTCAGGGAATACCCATGTAGATGGGGATTATTCAACAGACTAAAGAGATCAGCATCCTTCCTCCACCAGCTGAGGTGCCATCAGTATATTTCTATTACTTAACATCTGTTATATTTGTTTTTCTGCTTACCTTGAAATATTTCTTGTCTTGATGAAACCACCTTCTCTGGCTGTCTGACCGTTGCGGTGGGCATTATGTCTAATGAGTGGGAAAAAAATGAAAAAAAAAAACTGAATTCACATTTCATTGGCAGATGACACCAACATGTCATCTTAGCAAACATAACACAAGTTCTTCAGAAAGATGAGAATCGTTTGCACCTATTGGCATTTGCTAAATAATCTGAACACAACAGATTAAAGTAATTGTCTGGGCTAAGTGTAAAAACAAATCCATGTTTCCTTACTTGCCATGCAGATGATTTCACCCCCCCCTCCATGTTTCCTTACTTGCCATGCAGATGATTTCACCCCCCCCTCCATGTTTCCTTACTTGCCATGCAGATGATTTCACCCCCCCCCTCCATGTTTCCTTACTTGCCATGCAGATGATTTCACCCCCCCCCTCCATGTTTCCTTACTTGCCATGCAGATGATTTCACCCCTCCATGTTTCCTTACTTGCCATGCAGATGATTTCACCCCTCCATGTTTCCTTACTTGCCATGCAGATGATTTCACCCCTCCATGTTTCCTTACTTGCCATGCAGATGATTTCACCCCTCCATGTTTCCTTACTTGCCATGCAGATGATTTCACCCCTCCATGTTTCCTTACTTGCCATGCAGATGATTTCACCCCCCCCCTCCATGTTTCCTTACTTGCCATGCAGATGATTTCACCCCCCCCCTCCATGTTTCCTTACTTGCCATGCAGATGATTTCACCCCCCCCCTCCATGTTTCCTTACTTGCCATGCAGATGATTTCACCCCTCCATGTTTCCTTACTTGCCATGCAGATGATTTCACCCCTCCATGTTTCCTTACTTGCCATGCAGATGATTTCACCCCTCCATGTTTCCTTACTTGCCATGCAGATGATTTCACCCCTCCATGTTTCCTTACTTGCCATGCAGATGATTTCACCCCTCCATGTTTCCTTACTTGCCATGCAGATGATTTCACCCCCCCCTCCATGTTTCCTTACTTGCCATGCAGATGATTTCACCCCTCCATGTTTCCTTACTTGCCATGCAGATGATTTCACCCCCCCCCTCCATGTTTCCTTACTTGCCATGCAGATGATTTCACCCCTCCATGTTTCCTTACTTGCCATGCAGATGATTTCACCCCCCCCCTCCATGTTTCCTTACTTGCCATGCAGATGATTTCACCCCCCCCCCCCTCCATGTTTCCTTACTTGCCATGCAGATGATTTCACCCCCCCCCTCCATGTTTCCTTACTTGCCATGCAGATGATTTCACCCCCCCCTCCATGTTTCCTTACTTGCCATGCAGATGATTTCACCCCCCCCCTCCATGTTTCCTTACTTGCCATGCAGATGATTTCACCCCCCCCTCCATGTTTCCTTACTTGCCATGCAGATGATTTCACCCCCCCCATGTTTCCTTACTTGCCATGCAGATGATTTCACCCCCCCCTCCATGTTTCCTTACTTGCCATGCGGATGATTTCACCCCCCCCTCCATGTTTCCTTACTTGCCATGCAGATGATTTCACCCCCCCACATGTTTCCTTACTTGCCATGCAGATGATTTCACCCCCCCCCCTCCATGTTTCCTTACTTGCCATGCAGATGATTTCACCCCCCCCCCCATGTTTCCTTACTTGCCATGCAGATGATTTCACCCCCCCCTCCATGTTTCCTTACTTGCCATGCGGATGATTTCACCCCCCCCCCCCTCTCCCGCTGTGCTGCTGAATACATCTGAAAAGCTGAATAAAGCGAAGACCACATTTTTTTTCCAGCCTAGGAGGCGGAGCTATTTCCACCCTTCTTGCTTTACCCTGAACAGGATACACCATGTTCTGTGCCTGCAGGGGAGAGCTAGCTTGCTTACCTACTTGTCTTTCTATTCTGCTTGTAAGCTCAGCAAACAGCAAAAAGTACAGAGAGAGAGAGAGAGAGAGAGAGAGAGAGAGAGAGAGAGAAAGAAAGAGAAGGAGAAAGAAAGAAAGAAAGAAAGAAAGAGAGAGAAAAAGGGAGAAAAGGAGAACCCTGCCTACTCCTAAGAGCTTTATGGGACAATCCCAGCTTTTCTCACAAAGACACAGGAAACTGTAGCTATGCTGCAGACCATCCCAGCAATTCTCTTCTGAGAGATCAGACTGGCAGAAATCAATAAAGGGAGATGGCTGGTCAGATCCACCCTTATGGCTTACATGACTGGAAATAAGAAGACCCTACAGGTGGCATGGGCACTCCGAGCCAAAGATACAAAGGACACATAAAACCCGAGCTATGGTACCTGCCCTGCCGGCACCAGACATCCCCTAGCCATAAGAATACATCTATATAATAATCTTTAGAGATTCTTCTTTTTTTTTTTACTCCTGGCCATCACCGACCTACAACACTGGGAGGCAAAATAGTAAACTACACAGTTCCAAGTCCCACAGTGCAAGGTTTGTGTGCAAATGGAGGGAAGGTTAAAGGAAATTTAGCACGACAGGTCTGCTGGTGCCAGCATTTTACAACAGTAGCACTTGCTGCTGTCCATTATAGGTAATTGAAGGGCTTATTTTAGAGAGCGTGTCTTCTTATATATTACATACAAATCACATATTACATTTGGGTGAAACTGTTCCTATAATAAAAAAAAATCAGGAGGCTTGTTCCATATGGGACTGTGATAGTGATGAATTCTTCTTCTGTACCTGCTCTCTGCTCTGACATTGGTGCTGTAGCCAGTGGGACAGCTTTGAGGTCAAATGGTTTTTCAGAGGGTTCCAGGGTGTACTGCTGTAACGCCCGCTCCAGTCCTGGGACAGACACAGCTAGCCCTGTAAAAAAGGCAGAATCATATTACTAGAGCTACAATGCATTTGGCTTAAATATAAATCTGTAGTTTAAGTGTACACCAGACCCAAGCAAGATAATCACAGATCTATTATAAACATACCGTTAAGGATATAGGTAGAGTTGAGAGCTTTCTGTTTTTGTTCCAAGATGCTTAGGTAAAACGTAGCTCTGTCTCTCACTTCATTGTCGTCATCCATAACACAGCTGCACAACAGAAAAGCCATTTAGGAATGTATACACATTTTGTATACCATCTGTACGTGTTCTATTCTTCTGCTCGTATTAGGTGGCTCGTCAAGGTTTCATTCTGGAAGCTTACAAAGGGTTTGCATAGGCAAACAATAAAAAATGTCCTACGCAGCCTTGAATGTTGAATCATTACTATGCTTCTGCTGTCAGCCCTGATGCTTACAGGGTGCTCCTGGCCAGCTCTTACCATGCACTGGTACCAGATAGTCATCGGGTGCGTTACTTTGTCTATTCAATGCTAAGTGGTTGCTTGAATTTTGCCCCCTATGTGCATCACAGTGTCAGCAGCTCTATTATTGCATGTAGGGAGGTGTCTATCCCTCCGCCCATCTCTTCTACTGCCAGCAGGATTTCTTTGTCACAAGACTGTGTTATGAAAGTGTGCAGGAATAAACTAAAGGAATAACTAAAAAGAGGAAGAGGGGCAACGTAGCTCTGCTCTACTAAAGATGCAGGTTGAGGCCATGCTCTACTCTTAGCAGTAGTTGACTTGGCCTTAAATTAAAGCCAGGTGTGTAGCTAAATAGAGGAGACTAGAACTTAGCAACAATAACCTTCTCCGGCAGCATAGCCAATCAAGTGTCTGGGAGAGGAGTACGATTTGATTTGACACTTGCCTACAGACGCCCTTCAAGTTAAACCATAAATTTGTACCAATCGTGGGTCCAAACTACCCTCCTGCTCTTGGTTGTGAGCTAGCATGCTTCCTCATTGATTGTTGTCACAAGAGACTGGCAACACGGAAGGCTCTTATTTCAGTGTTGGCAATCTGAATCCCCAGCTGAAATGAGAGATGCCTTCTGCAGTCAGCTCAGCAGTGTATAAGCCTCCTAACATAATGGCATACAGAAGTTCACAGGCAACATCTGGCTAATACTAAGCCTGTGTCTAGTTAGGTCCACCTAAACTAACCTGGGGAGGTATGGGCAAATGTGCCTAAACCAAACACAGCGCTGGCATCAAGTATGTAAAGGCTTCAACCTACCATCCTACTGGACCTCCGCCCATTCTAGGACAGAAGGCAGCTTGGGAGCTTTATTATCAGACAGGATCAGGGTATTTTATTTAAACTAGCCCAACCGCCTGGCACAGTTGGAAAAGAAAGGTAGTGGCCATTTTGGAGCTTCCTCTCCCAGTATCTCAGCTATGCTGCCGCCTGGATTGAACTGACATAAGTGACAATGCACAGTAACAGGAAGCCCAGCAGCACTTCCTGTTTGAAGGTGGCCTGCAAATGCACAAGCCGCCATTTTGGTTCTAAAATGATGTGCAGCAATCTAAATTGCCCTGGAGAGGGATGTATATGTTTGTTGTGTTGGTCTGGTTTAAGTCATTTTTGACTGTTGGTCCAATTTAATAGGTTCCACTGAGAACCATATAATGTAGGAGGCTAGAAAGTAAAAAAGGTCAATTAAATGAACTTACCGTTTTAACAGTACCAAGATGCTGGGCAGCATTTCTTCATTTTGAGCACCAAATTTGGCCAATGCAGTGACAGCAGCTAAGTAAAAAGCATAGATCCATAGTAAGCAATTCAAATTAAATGTTTTAAGAAAAATTAAAAAAAGGCATCCAAGTGCTAATTTTACCTGCTCGAACCTCTTCATTCTCCAGAATGACCCGATTGTAGATAAAGCGAATATACTTAGATGGGTTGGTGGTCCTAGATCCCTCCTGGCCCAGCAGGTGGAGAATGCGTGTGGCCAAGACTGTGAACTCGCAGTCCTCGATGAATTCACACAGATGGGACAAGCCAGTTTCTTTGCTCTCAGGATTCTCTTCAATGATGCTGATGATGCAATCCACTATAGCTCTCTTGTATTCGAACCCTCCCTGTTACCATCAGCACAGAATGAAAATAGCGTTGCATATACACAGAATGGAGTCAAGAGGTTTTTTTTATTAATTTACTGTCTATCTTACCTCTTCTCTTAGCATTGTGAACAGGAAGTTCATCATGACGGCATGCTTGCGAGGATACTTGTGACACAGAGCATTGATTGCCTGCACAACGACCACCTAAAAACAAACTTCCCTTTAAGTCTAAAGACAAATCAAATAACCTTTATTCACATTCTTCAAAGCCCAAGAACCATTCCCAGGTCCAGGCCACTTTCCTGCTCTTAGTTTTGAGACAGCATGCTTCTTCATTGATTGCAGTCACAGCAGACTGGCAACACAGGGGGCACCTATTTCACCAGTGGTGTAACTAAATGTGACTGGGCCCCGGCGCATTAACATTAAAGCGGATGGAAACCCAGAAATGGGCCCTCCACTCAATATTCGCCCCGTCCGAGCAGCCGGACGCTCCTGTTGACTCAGCAGTGGGCTGATTTGCAAAGAAAACCATGTTTTTCACCGCTGAAGCCACACCCTGTGGTACCTTTTGAGAGAGCCTGTTTGCTCTCTAAAAAGTGCTGCCGTGATGAGGTGCAGCCAGCTGGCCACTCAGAGAGGCTCGGTGCGGGAGCGCATGTGGCCGCAGAAAAGGTAGGATGCCCCGAGAGTAGGCAAGCGTCAGACCTGGAATCTTTAAAATTCCAGGTCCGGGCCGTAAGGGTTTTGACCTGCTTTAAATGGGGCCCCATCATGTCTCAAACAGTTACCTTTCTACTGTGTTCAACTGGATATAACTAGACAGATAAAGATGGAAACAGCCGTAGTAGACTAATGGTATTTCTTCTGTGCATGACACCATGATATACCACAATTCTTATAAATATGGTGGATGAGAAACAATTATGGGGACCCCCTGACCTCATGTGCATCCCCAGTCGCAGGGCACTGCTTACTGCTGAAATGGGAGATCTCAGCTCAGCACTGTGTAAGCTCCTAACATGCTAACGGCTGGCTCATACTAACAACCTCACACATGCGTCTAGTTACGTCCACCAGAGAACCTAACCTGGGAGTTATGCCTAAAAATATAGACTGTGTTAACTTTCCAAACCTTAAACTCATCAGAGATTTCAGACATGAAGGAGGAAATCTGCTTCATTAGCCGGTCAATGCTGCTCTCACTTCCGGTCTTCAGCAGGGTGGTGATGGCCAGAGTAGCGATACTGCGGTTAGAGTCTGTCACCAAGTTTTCCAGATCCAAGTTGCAGGCAGTTACAGCTGATGGATGTTTCATGGCCACCTATCCAAATATAGGACATGTAGAGAGTTATCATTTTACTGCATTAGCTTTAACATGTTTTTATTTTAGACTAAGGCTACCAGACCCAATAGGGTTGATTCAGCACCATGAGAATTTTTCCATGTGATTTCTTTCCTCTGTGCAATTCAACACTATTTTTAGCCATGCATATTTTTAAATAATTTGCACAGCTGCAAATGGTTCTGAATCGCACAGAGGAAAAATAAGTCACGAGAAAGAAAAATCTTACTTTGCTGAGTCAACACTTTTATGTTTATATGAAGTATTAGCATTGTATCAGACAAAAGCAAGTTACCTTGTTAAGTGTCCTGACAGCAGCGTAGCGCAGAGCAGCTTTGGGAGAGCTGCAGAACAGTTGTAGAACTGGCAGAAAGAGAAAACAAGGCAAATAAGGAATAGTAAATAGAAAATTAAGAATAAATCAGGGATACATATACATAATATACAATGGATTATTTTTTTTAAACAAACTATTTGACCTTCGTGTACCCGGAAGTATTTATACCCACAACTAATATCAGTTTTTAGTAGAATGCAGTCTGATGTCTGTGTTACTATCCAATTCACAATTTTAGGTAGAAGTTAGTTACAACATTCATCCAGGACATGGTATATCTGTAGTAATGTGTCAAGACAACTGGACTGATCTGAAATCAGGAAGCAAGTTGGGGGGACTATGTAAATGTCTAAGAAAAATAATGCCATTTCAGTCTCCTTGACTTAAAGTGGACCAAAACCCGGGATTTTCACTATCCTGAGTTTTGGTCTGTCTCCTTGGGGCACCCCGGTTTGGGTTGTGTGAACCCCCAGGTCGCTGAGACCACTTCCCTTGCCTCGGACCAGCAATGCGGCTAAAGCAGTCTGCTCGAATCACAGCAGCACTTGTGAGTGGCGCCAACATCACTCGTCTCCCTTTGGCTATGCGCGGCATCATCCAGCTATTCCGATGAGGCGGAGGAGGCCGCGGACAGCCAATGAGAGAAGCCAGTGATGCAGGCGCCGTCACAAGTGTGCCATGGGCTTAAGGAAAGGTGAGTTTACTCTGCGGCCGGGGGGTTTGGAGTTCATACAGCGGGGCCTCCCAGTTTGCCCCCAGGGGAGGGAGTATGCCTGCCCTGGAGTCTCATATACTCCACGGTGGTTATGGCCCACTTAAAGATACAAGTTGCCTTTCACCAAAACCAATACGTTATGGGGATTCTTTACTATATGCCTTGGTGATTGAACATTGACAGTGGTAGACACTAACCCTGCTTTCCCCATGTCCTGGCCATACGGCACCTCTACAGCCAACACAGATGTTGTACACTGTCAGGAAGTGGGGATCAAGCAAAAAGTGGGGTACAGTCACGTACTTTCCCCATGTTCACATGAACAAGGTAATTACCCCAAAACAGGGTCAGTCTCATGAACGACGTAGGGGGATCCGCAATGGAGGAATTTTATCGCTCTTATTGATAGTTAAAGGGATTGTCCAAGCAAAGTGTAAAAACAAATCATTGTTTGTGTACCTGCTACGCAGAGGATCCATCCTGGTGAGCTGCTTAATCAAGCTGTTATTAAGATCAGGCCCCTTTTGTGTAGCCCAGCCCCTGGATTTTTATTCAGCAACACCTTTTTTTAAACATGGAAAGGTAGAGCTATACAAAAAAGCAGAGGAAGAATATCTGTCCTTCCTTGCACTCACAAGTTGCTGCTGTGTCCCACCCAGTCTGATGCAAGTTGGGGTGGAAATAGGTCCACATATCAGTACTAAAACAAAGGTGGTCATAATTAAATAAAATCCTGAAGACAGGGCTACAGGAAAGGGGCAACAACAGCTTTATTCAGCAGCACAGAAGGATGAATCCTCTGTATAACAAGTACAGTAAGTAATAATTTGTTTTTACACTTAGCCTGAACAATACATGTTAGTTGTGCAGGTTCTAGATCCACTCTTCCACTTTCTCCTTGTCCTGGGACCTCTCAGTAAACACTGAAGTCTGCACAGCCAGACATGGCTATAGAGTTGTCGAAGCACTGGTGCTGGATTTTGGAGGAGGAGTTGGGAGGAAGGGAGTGTACTAAAATGGCACCTTGAGCCAATATCGCCGCTCACAGTGCTATTTACCCTACACATACTGTGTAAGTGGGGGAGTGCTGAGTGTTCAGATTCATTTTGGGCATCTACAAAGGAATTTAAACATACAGGCCCTGATAGGTGTGGGTCAGCTTTAGGACTCTGCAGAAGCCGTCACATACCAGATACAGCGGGTGCTAGCTCCTTAGCAGTGCAGGATGGTAGGTTGACAATGGCAGATGCAGCTTCATAAACTACCATCTCATGTTTGTTTCTCAGGCAGCTCTCGATAAAATCAAACAAAGGGCTATCCCGGCTGAAAGAAAATAATGATCCTAAGTCACTCAATCATTTGTTACAGGATCACTCGATTAATCATTTGTTACAGGATCACTCTAATTAATCATTTGTTACAGGATCACTCGAATTAATCATTTGTTACAGGATCACTCGAATTAATCATTTGTTACAGGATCACTCTAATTAATCATTTGTTACAGGATCACTCGAATTAATCATTTGTTACAGGATCACTCGAATTAATCATTTGTTACAGGATCACTCGAATTAATCATTTGTTACAGGATCACTCGAATTAATCATTTGTTACAGGATCACTCAAATTAATCATTTGTTACAGGATCACTCTAAACCATGAAAGACAGGGCCACTTACTTTCCATCCTCCTCCTCCAACAGCTTGCTTGCCACCCGGATCATCATGCAGTAAGCGAAAGGTGACTTCAGGCCATGGCGCATGAACTTGCTCAGCATCTTGTTGACAGACAGGCGGTCATTTTTACGGATGTGGTAGAGCAGTCCAAGAGCGTGATACTGAAGGAGGACCAAGAGCAAAGCGGATCATATGGAGACCAATTAAGTATTAAAAAAAAACTTTACATAAATGTATGCAGAGTTTACTTACCTGTACCATGATGTTGTCACTGGACGCAGCTTCCTGAGCCTCATTCACCCAGCGCTTCACAACATCAAAACTTGTCTTCAATAGGTGCTAAATGGGAAAACAAATTAGGCCACTCAACAAATGATGCACGAAAATAAAAAATTATAAATAAAATATATTTTTATCCTTATTTTTTTTCAAAGACTTGGGAGAAGCATGGGATACGTTTTCACTGCAGCACAGCTGTGGCTGCTCCTGCCAGTTAGCCACTGGACCCAGATGTTGGTGAGTAGTTAAGCCACTTTACGAGCCCCCAGATTGAGTCATAGGGACACTATAAAGTGGTCCTAATGACTTTTCAGACATTTGGACCACTTTAGCAGTGGTTTTTTCTTTGAACCGTTTTTGTGGTAACTTTTTGGTCTTCTCAGGTACATTTTAATTATACCTGCCTGGGTCTGCCCAACAGTGCTTGATATTTTGCTATGGCAGCCCTACAGCATAAATCCAGGAGCTCAATTTCTCATGCTAACAAAGACTAAAAGCTCAAATCATGATGGCTCTGCAATAAAATATTGCACTTCCTAGCAGAGAATAATCTTCAATAATAAAAGAGAATTTTTGGGGCTTTTGGCTCACATGATTAATGCCCACCAGAGTCTTCTATAAAGTGGGTCAAAAGTTCACGGCCGGCCCTGGAATCTCAAAGAGTCCAGGCCCAGCCACTAGCCTGCCCCCGGGGTATCCTACACCAGATGCCCAGCTGTGTGAACCCTCCGGCGCTGCATCCCTGGCGTCTCTTCGGCCGTGCGTGCTCCTGTGCCCAGCCTGCTCTCACAAAAAGTGCCACAGGGCATAGCTTCGGAGGTAGAAAAGTCCAGTTTTCTTCGAAGACTGGGCCACCGCTGGGCCAACATCAGTGCCTGGCTGCTTGGGGAAGGCGGCTTAGATTGAGCGGTAGAGGTGGACCCATTTTTGGGTTTCCATCCGCTTTACAGCAGACCTCCGTCTGGTCCTAGGATGGTAGTGGGGCTTCTGGAGCTCCTTTTCCCTAGACTCATGGCAGTGGCTGCTGCTGTTAGGGCTGCTGCCACATAAGGACTTGCCAAAATGCTTCCCTCAGGTGCATCCCGATTTGGGATTGTAGCATCTAATAGTAAAAGGAAGCAAAGAAAAGGCTAAAATACAACTTGTGTGTTCCAGGGGGCACGGTGCATACTAACTGGAATGTGGCAGTGGTAAGCATTTAAGCCCATTCTCACGTTTCCAATTTTCTATTACACTTGGAGGAGGGAAGGGATTCTAATCCCTATTTAAGATGGTCATTACAAAAAGTCCATCGCATAATAGTAAACTCCATACCTTGTATTGATGTGTCTGAAACTTTCTATTCCTCTAAGAAGATAAAAACGCCCTTAATACAATATCTGCATGGCCCTGCCCCACTGGCTAAGAATGATGGGGAATTCTGCTAAACTTGGTGTGCTTTCCTTCTGTCTTAAAGTGGACCAATCATGGCCCAGGCTGGCCTACTGGGTGCCCCTGGGTGGCATCCCAGCAGGGATGAGGCCGCTGCTCAGATCCACACAATAGCTTTATGCCGTGAATTAGTATGCACAGCATAAATGAGAGATTGGAGGAGAGCCTGCACATGCGCCTCTCGAAAGGCAGAAAGGTGAGTTGAGTGGGCAATCTGGGGGGATTGCACACAGCAGGGTATCCCAAATTGGGGTGTCCCATGGGCAAGGACCAATCACCAGGGTAGTGAAAATCCACTTTTAAGAAGACACTCATACTTATTCAAGGCTGAACTAGCAACCCAATCAGGTGCTTCTACTGAGACGGTGCCAAAATTATGGGGTCGGCTTCCTATATGACATATTAGAGTTGGTGGATAAATGGGCAGCAAATGAGGCAGCAGAGAGGCACTTACCAAAGAAGAGACTAGGGCTGAGCTGGACACGCTGGGCACCTTGTCCACAATGGCTTGTTTCATGTAGCGCTCAATAGCCTGCAGCATGGTGCTCTGAGGGAACAAACACAGCATGTTATTAACATGCCGTTTTCATTGCTCATCTGCTGGAATCAACGTAGATAACGCAACGTACATCAGTGATCTTGCAGAGGGCTCTCACAGCAGGACCTCGGTAACTGTCGTCCTTCCCTGTCATATCTTTGGTTAAACTAAAATAAAAAAGTCAGAGTCAGTACCTTTGCTATTCTAAGACATCTGGAGATTTATGCTCCCCCACCTGTATAGTTAAATATTGTTGTTTTTTTACACCCAAGCAGGGAGCATGACTGCTGTAAATCCTAAAATACTAAATCCAGTTAATTGTGATGCAGGGGGTACAATCCAGCCTGACTAGAGGTATCTTTGGAGTAATGTGATTATAGAATGCAGGCGAGATTTCTGCCAATACGCTAGTAATTTCCAGTCATATCAGAGCGCTCCACCAGATGGTGCTTAGCAAACATAACCAAGGCTCATAGGCCGCTTTGACACTGGGGCAAGGCGTAGCGGGAGGGATAATTGATTGACGTTTTAGTAGCAATGGTGTTTGAGATCGCTATTTGCAGGGTGAGTGGGATTGCCCCACAATCACACCACTGGTATGTGAAAGCACCCATAGATGTCTACGAGCAGCGTTTCACTGGTGATTACGGGGCCGTCACAGGCACTTTGCATTCCCCCCCTGCAACCACTGCAGTGTGAAAGCAGCACGAGAAATGGTTGGTCGTTTCTTTACTTCAAATGAATCAAAAGCAATCAATACATCCAGATAATCAAATCAGCAAAAAGTCACCCCCATCTCACCAACCAGCCACATGTTCCGTGGGTCACACTGGCCACTTCATCAGGATGCCAGATGAATTTGGATCCTTTGCCTTGTTCATTCAGTATGATTGTTTGCACTGAGTATTAATTAGATTTGTTCACAGTAAGATATGAACTGATTTTTTTTATATGTTGATACTGATGTTTTTGTGATTGTTGGATATTGTATATATAGGTTATTTTAAGTTTTAGCAGGGTTTAGTAGTGATCCACATCATAAACAGCATGGTGACATAATTATTTATAATTTAATTCTTTATTTTGGTCTCCCCATCTCTACCTTTGTCTTCATGGTCATGTCATTTTGTGCTTTGTGATTGATTTTAACAAGTTTTGTGATTTATATGTGGAATACAATAAAGATGTAATTTGGATAGATAGGTGTGCCTCCCTCCAAACCTTTTTTTTTTGTCTGTATTTTATTGTCCAAAGCTGAGAGTGCACTCCCAACCAGCCACAGGCATGCATATAAGCGTCCACTGCATGATTTGTGTTAGGGGCACCCCCTGCTGGTGACTAGCAACAAGGGACACACATGGAGGCCCGCTGGGGGGCAGCCAGCATTTAAACCCCAAATGATTTAAAGTTGCCTGGATATGGACATCAGGGGGCCCAGTTTAATCAAGTATAAAAATTACAATTCTATCCAGCTGCAGAGCTGCAACATTTACTCACCTACTGGTGACAATGATGACGTCTTCAGAAATGCTTGCCATCTCCTTTATGGTGAGGTAGCACATTCTGCGCAGAGTAGGCTAAAATAAAAACAATAAAAACAAGATGCTGAGGACAAAAACAAAACACACATACAGAAACACCTACCTCTCTTTCAGCTAGCCAGGGATAGATTTGGTTTTAGCTTGCAGTATTGGTCGGTTTCACCATCTGACTTCAGACCTTGCATCAGTATGGAACCAAGTCACTGGTCACTTTGCAGCTCAGGTCTTGTGCCTGCATATCATACCTGCCCTCAGTTTATGCCTTCCTGGACTTACCTTCTCAGCTCCAGTCATCTTGCACCAGCTACCCGCATGCCCCTGCCTGTACCCCTGCGCCCAGATTTTGCTACCCTCATCTCACCAGTTCCCAGCCTGTGATACCCATTGTCTGGTTACCCGACTATCCTGGAAATGGTAACCCTATACTACTCCTCTGGACTCAGCCTTCTATACTAAGACATTGTATCATAGTGTACATAGTTTTGGTGTAGATATTGTGTGTCTGTGTATAGTTGCTTGTTCCTTTGCTGTGCTTTACTTACTGTAGGTGTCACTGCTGTGTCTTTAACGTGTTGGTTGTGTTGTATCATTGTGTTTTTGGTATTGGTTGTCACTCATCAGTGACAGTGATTTTGACTATCCTAGAGATTGAGACTGAGGCGGGCCGGCACACGCGGGGGGGCTCTGAGGCGGGCAGGAGATCACATGCGGTAGTGTAAACATTGTCTTTGATACATTCCTCTTTGGTTGTTTTCTCATTGTCAGTATATCATCAGTGCCTTCTGGTCTGCCTAGCAGACACTGAGTTAGGATTGACCTATAGTGATACATTAGGTTATATACTAATACTCTCTGTCAGTCCCATACCCAGGGGATTTATTTGTATGATAGAACACTTCATTGATTATTTGCTCATTATTGGCAATGAGATGCATTATATGTTATGATTAACATTTGCTGTTTTACAAACATATAGCCCAATTATCCTCTCTTCCACCCCCCTGTGCTTTAGTAATGTGTGTATATGTTTTTTAACATTGTCTTTTTGTATTGTTGTGTGTATTGGCTCCCATTGGAGTCCTTTTCATCCTTTATTATTAATAAAATTGTATATTTTTATAGCATTAGACATTGTGGTGTAGTTATATTATTCAGATAATCTGTGGGCGGAGTGCAGACTTTCTGGGGACCTGTGTGGGGCTTCCAGAATCCCCTTTCCAATGGTTGCTATGATAGTCTAGATAGGCACAGTCTGTTCTGGCACCCCCACTTAGTGAAATATTTTGGGCTGTGCGCGTCCAGTCCTTTGGTTTTGGTCATATCCTAGAGATTGGTCACTGCCCCAGGAGCATCCCGATGTGGGATGCTCCCATGTCTGAAACCCTCAGGTCTCCCACTCTCACTCACCTTTCCGCCATTCCCACCACACATGCATGGGCACTCATCCAATCAGTGCTTTATGTAGCGCATAAAGCCGCCAATCTGAACTTAGCGCCGGTATGGATGTGGTGGCGGCCACATTCCCGGAGTGCACACAGCTACAGGGAAGCCGGCGATACGTCCGCCAGCGAAGAAGGGATAACGGAAGCCGTCAGGACTGGGTAAAATTACCGGCGCCCTGGGGGGTTTCACACAGTGGGGCATCTTTTAGATTCCAGGCCGGCTGCAGGCAGTGATTGGTCCAATTTACACAATAAATCCCAGCAGCATTCTACATCACTTTGTGCAGTCTGTTGAATCTGATCTCTCCTATAATTACCGCACATGCATTTGCGGCGCAACCCATTACCTCATATGAATGAATGCCAGTTTAGGTTTTGGGCCAATGCAAAGAACTGGAAAATGTTCTTTGGGCCATTTTAGTCTTACAAGGGGACATCAGAATCAATTTACCCCCTGAAATTCAAACTTCTGCAGGTGTGCCATCCAGATTGCTGGCAAAAAAAAAATATTGCTATTTTTATTTAGCTGAAACGTCTATATTATTGCGGTTAATGGTGGCTCCTGGGCACTATATAGTCGCAAATCCGGCTGTTCCTCTGGCCGGAAAAATGGAAAGTGCTGCTACGCTCTCCAGCGAGCGGAGCCCTATCTGTTAGCACATTCCCTGTTGGGATGGGGGGCGGGGCCTGGCGCACATACCCTCTCAAATGGCCAATGCTGACAGCGGGAGCGTGCCACTTGCTTGAGAGCGTGTTTTTTGGCCAGAGAAACATCCGGATTTGCAGCCACAGACTGCCCAGGAGCCACCATCAACAGCAATAATATGGACTTTTCAGCAAAATAAAAAAAGGAGAGGCATTATTTTTGCCCAGCAATCTGGATAGAGCGGGTGTGCTATCCAGATGCAGATGTTCGAATTTTAAAGTGTTATTCTAAGGGTCTCATCCCCAAAGTTAGCAGCAATATGGTTATGAAGGTTATTTCACAGAAATCATTGTATAATTTGTAGAATAAAATCAAGGCAACTGGATTTTTGCTAGTCATCCAACTATCTCTGCATTGAGAAAGTTAGTCAGATTACTAGCAAAAGGTTTTCAAGAGAATAAACAGCAATTCAACGTTTCTTAATTCAAAAGGATAATTCTACTTTCGATGGCATTTTTAAATGTTTCCATTATTGTGTGGCAAAATGATGTCTTCAATGTGCTATTGAATTATGTCTTTTTTTTAATTTTCTATTTGTTTGCAACTCTGTGTTATAAAAGAAAACAGTTTTCCATAGTGACAATGTGTTTATCTTACTTATGTACACCAAACTGGTGATTTCGAGTACATATCATACTTCCTCACTCTAGCTTGCTAATCATCTGATTGACTAAGGCATGGGCGATGTGTTCTAGTACCAAAAGGGTTAATGACCGGGTTCTCAGCTGGATAGGACATCAGGCTGCTTAGACTTAGCTAAAGTTGCTAAAAATGTCATGATTAAGGACCTGTTGTCCGAAACGCGTTGGCGTTAGGCCTTATCTTGCTTATACTATGATTGTTCCTGTTGGACTGCTGATTTTATTGATGGAAGTTTAATAAAATTGAAGATTTTTCAACATCTTGGGCTGGCTGAGAAACTTTGTACTAAAGTTGCTAAAGACTTCACCGGAAGAATTATAGTCTGTGTCTCTTAGTCAAGGCCATGAAAACCATTATTTTACATTCCAAAACAATAAGGCCGAACACCAAAAACCTGACAAAAAGGGAGTTATCCTTTAAGTCAATTATGGAATACTCTCTGGGACCAGGAAGGATTTTTTTGCTGCCTGGCAAAACTGGCTATTGTTTGAAGGGTTTTAGTTTTGCATACTGATGGACCAAAACATCAGGTCGGAGCATTACAGCGGTTGAACTTGGACATGCGTCTACCTCACCGACAGTAAATCACTAAGTAACTTGGTGATAGATATATCTTGCTCACATGTCACTCACATCATTAGACTGGAACAACTTGGTCATGGCAAAGAAGGCTTCTGTTGCTTCTGTGGCACCCATGTGCTCACCCTACAAAAATAAGCAGTAAAAATAGAGTCACCATGCGTTATAAGTATAAATCACACAATACAGCTCACACTGGGGACAGGGTCACCTCCTCCTGAGAGTGGCCAGCAAGGTACAACACAGGAAACTAAAGATGAATAAAGACAGCAATGACTAGAGCCACCTACCTGGTTTATCAGGTACAGTATCTTGGTCAGGATATGAGCACATTTTCGGGGGTTGATTGGAGTCTCGTTGAACAGACGAGCCTAATGGAAACATTACGAAGCAGGTGGTCATTATCTGAATATGCCCTATTACGCCAAACAGTTCCTGCCTCTAGCTCAAGATATCTGCCTTTACTAAGCAAACAAAGGGCCATAAGAAGCCTTCTACAGAGGTAGTCCCTATGCAGCCAAGGAAAGAGAATTAAAAGAAATTGGGAGGTGTTTTTAGGCTTTGGGGGGAGAATTGTGCAGGCAAATCAGGTATCTCCATTTTGAAGGGCCGTAATAAACAACCGTAAAAAAATTACTTACCTAGGATCTGGTGGTGCAGATTCCACCTGGCCACCTGCTTTTAAAATGGTTTGATAGAAACTGTATACTTAGCTCACCTCAGATGAGAATGCCCAAGAAGGGAAAATGACAGTTTTACGACTATAATGCCATCTTACATCTCACAGCTCTAATCTGGCAACCACCTGTAAATATTTTTGGTGGTCCCAGTCACTTTGCCGGTCACTACAGCATGTGTGTGGAATAGTGAATATACTGCCCAATTTTTAGCCATTTCTGGGGGCTTTTAGTGAACCACATCCTTATCAGGGGACACAGCAGCCCATACCTACAGTAGGGGTGTGAACTGGCAACTCTGGCGATACGATACGTATCGCGATACACGTATGACGATACGATATATCCCGATTCTGCCTCAAAGACGATATATTGCGATTTTTTAACATTTTATTTTAATTTAAATTTTTTAAAAATGACATAGGGTCCCCCTTCCCATTTTTTGGGACTTTTAAGGGTTAAAAACCCCTTAAAAATCCCCCCAAAAATGGTGTGAGGTCCCCCTTACCCAGCATAACCAGCCCATACCAGCTATGGGGGCTTGTATAACAGGGTGCAGGGGCCAGCCTGGCCCTGCAGGCTACAAGCCGGCATAGCCTAGGGCCACGGGCTCTTCTGCCCCCACCCCGGGCTTTTGGGAGGAAGGTAATGGCAGGTAATGGCCGCAGGTGACTTGCCAGATCTAGAGCCTAGTGAACTGGTATAGGGGTCACATAGATCCCTTACCACTAAAGGGTTAACAGTAAAAAAAAAAAATAAAAAAAAAAAAAACACCTCACAGAGAAAATGTAATTAAAAAAAAACAAACATTTTTTTCTTTATTCACCTCTGACTGTCGTCTCCTGTGTCCCTCGCCAATCTGATGACAGATGCAGTGATCACCGGCCAGAGGGGGGGGGGGGGGGGGGGGGGGGGGGGCAGGAGATCAGAAGATCTCCTGGCCCGTTTTCGTCTGCCCAGCGATCACCGGCATCTGAGCCGCAGCGAGCCAGGACGACGCTGTGGGGGGTGTTACTTTTCTTTTACTGTGTGTGTGTGTGGGGGGCAGAATTGATTCTAGAAAGAAGAAAAGCGGTTCTATTATCGTCGAATGACATATCGCAAATCAATTTTTCTGATACCCCTATCCTCCTATCCTACAGGTCTGCTTAAAGGTAAATCAAGAAGATCCAGTATGGAGTGTCAATTTGAATGGCTCAATATATGTTGTTAGGAAGTTGGCTCTGGTGTTTGTCCGCTTTAAAGCCTATAAGTGGCAGGAAGGCAGTAAAAGCAATGTCATGTAAGCCAAAAGGATATTTTTAGCAAAGGTTATGGAGATAAGTGTATTACACCCAGTGAAATCAGCAGCAAATGCCAGCCTGGCTCCTGAGGCAGAGCTGCAAGTAAGCATTTGGGAAAGTCTTCTCAGATTTTTACCAGGCTCTCTGCATATAAAAAAGGCCATCCCTGGAAACGTTGTGCCTGGAGGGTCCTTGTCCATGGCATCATGACAGATCCTCCCACATCACTCGTAAACTGCAAAGTTACTTACCTTTTTCTGCCAGAGCTCTATCTGAGTGGGGACCCAACAATGGCTACACACAAGTATGGCAGCCGCACATTCACCAGTTTGGGATGTGGGGTATTGCAATGCATTTCATTGTCCCCCAAAGGAGGTAAGTGTATCCCATAGGCATACAGTAATTTTACTAACCTGATAGGTATCTGCATCAAGAATAACTTTGTTTGAAACATAAACTAACTGCAGGTCCCCAGACTTACCTCCTGGAGAACTGCACTCTTTTCAAGGTGCTGGAAAGGATTGGAGCCTCCACCTGAAATTAAAGAGAAAATCAATTTTTCTGATACCCCTATCCTACAGGTCTGCTTAAAGCGGACCTTCACTCTGAATAAGAGTCTATCTTATATGTTTCCCACACCCTGTACATACAGATTGCTCACATTAAAAATCATCCTACCTGCATCTACTGCATGTTATGAGCCTTTAAACATCCAAGATGGCGGCTTATGGAAGCCGCCATCTTATCAGGCAGCCTGCAAACAGGAAGTGCCTCCTGACTGTGCTGCTCTGCATTCTGGGATTGCTGACCTTTACCTGACCCCAGCACTGCTCTGTCTGAGCAAAGCACAGCTATACCCGCCCCCCTGTACCTTATCCCACTCTCCTCTCCTCAGTAAGTGTGATGCTTCTGAGTCAAGATGGCGGCGCCCGTATCCTAAGTCCTAAACAGAGTTGCAGCCCAGTGGGGGATAGAATAATAAGTTAGTGACTAAAAACGTAAAATATATTAATTTTAGATCCTGGGGAACAGTTTTTTAAGAGTTTGGGCTTTTCAATAAATCATGCTGAAGGTCCAGTTTAAAGGTAAATCAAGAATTAAAGAGAAATTACAGAGAAAACTGCATGACTTGGGAGGCCAGAAGATTCCTAATAAATCTATCAATATTGTTGCAGCACTTCCATTACCCACAGAGCCCACTAGGATTTGGGTTCAGGTCAAGCAGCAGCATGAAGAACAAGAAGGCAGGTTGGGTACCAGTACACTGCAAGTCAGGGCTGTGTCAAACAGGGAATTTTTTTAACCCTTTAACTGCCAGCCTACTTGGAGATTTTGTCACCCTCTGTTGCCAGACCATTTTTCACTATTGTGCGCTACACATGTTCAGCTGTGATTTTTGAAGGGATTTCCCAGAAAAGTTATATATTTTTTTTCTGCAGAGTCCAGCATAGAAGCGCAGGTTTGTCTATTGGCCGTGCTCACGCTACTTACCTACTTTCTCCCTCTCAAGAAGTTTTTTAGACCCACCTTACTAGCACCTTACATTGTGCTGTGTGCAGACCCAACTCAGTAAATGCACTGGGCACCAGTAGTCACGATCCAGTGGCCAGTAGGAGCTATCCCAGAGCTGGAGTTTCTGGCTTTCCAGGACGCTATGTGCTGTGGAGCATCCAGTAATCAACCCCCCCCCCCCCCCTCCCGGTGACATTGTCATCACAGTTCTCTGCCTCTCAGCTGATATATTTGTTACATTTACAGCTGCTGAGAGTGGCCTGCATTGTGATACATTGTAACCTTTTTTGCAGCACCTAGAGCAGGGGTACTTTTTATAAAGCTCCAATTACCAGCATACCTTGTTAGGTGAAGGTCTGACCGGAGGGGGGAGGCTAGAGATTCCACGGGCAAAACTAAGCAAGGCTGCCCGCTATTGGGTATTTATTTTTTGTTTGGATGCACAGAACTTACAGCTCTAGCCCGTGGCACACTGATTTTAACCGGCCTCCTCCGCCCAATGCCTTCTATGCATGGCATGTACAGGGCTAGGGCCCAAAATGTTACTGCCAATAACATCTGCTGACAGGGATAGATAGATACATAGATAGATAGAGCTGGAGGGAGAGGGATGAATGGGCAGAGGTATGAGGAAGAGGGATGGATAGACAGAACAGGAAAGCAGGGATGGATAGAGAGAGAGAGCAAGGAGGAGGGACGGATGGCCAGAACTGGAAAGATAGGAAGGGCTGGCTGGGTAAAGCTCTGGGGGGGGGGGGGGGTAGATGGCACAGAGCCGACGGGACAGGGGCGGATGGATGGCACAGAGCCGACGGGACAGGGGCGGATGGATGGCACAGAGCCGACGGGACAGGGGCGGATGGATGCCACAGAGCCGACGGGACAGGGGCGGATGGATGGCACAGAGCCGACGGGACAGGGGCGGATGGATGGCACAGAGCCGACGGGACAGGGGCGGATGGATGGCACAGAGCCGACGGGACAGGGGCGGATGGATGGCACAGAGCCGACGGGACAGGGGCGGATGGATGGCACAGAGCAGACGGGACAGGGGCGGATGGATGGCACAGAGCAGACGGGACAGGGGCGGATGGATGGCACAGAGCAGACGGGACAGGGGCGGATGGATGGCACAGAGCAGACGGGACAGGGGCGGATGGATGGCACAGAGCCGACGGGACAGGGGCGGATGGATGGCACAGAGCCGACGGGACAGGGGCGGATGGATGGCACAGAGCCGACGGGACAGGGGCGGATGGATGGCACAGAGCAGACGGGACAGGGGCGGATGGATGGCACAGAGCAGACGGGACAGGGGCGGATGGATGGCACAGAGCCGACGGGACAGGGGCGGATGGATGGCACAGAGCCGACGGGACAGGGGCGGATGGATGGCACAGAGCCGACGGGACAGGGGCGGATGGATGGCACAGAGCCGACGGGACAGGGGCGGATGGATGGCACAGAGCCGACGGGACAGGGGCGGATGGATGGCACAGAGCCGACGGGACAGGGGCGGATGGATGGCACAGAGCCGACGGGACAGGGGCGGATGGATGGCACAGAGCAGACGGGACAGGGGCGGATGGATGGCACAGAGCAGACGGGACAGGGGCGGATGGATGGCACAGAGCAGACGGGACAGGGGCGGATGGATGGCACAGAGCAGACGGGACAGGGGCGGATGGATGGCACAGAGCAGACGGGACAGGGGCGGATGGATGGCACAGAGCAGACGGGACAGGGGCGGATGGATGGCACAGAGCCGACAAGACAGGGGCGGATGGATGGCACAGAGCCGACGGGACAGGGGCGGATGGATGGCACAGAGCCGACGGGACAGGGGCGGATGGATGGCACAGAGCCGACGGGACAGGGGCGGATGGATGGCACAGAGCCGACGGGACAGGGGCGGATGGATGGCACAGAGCCGACGGGACAGGGGCGGATGGATGGCACAAAGCAGACGGGACAGGGGCGGATGGATGGCACAAAGCAGACGGGACAGGGGCGGATGGATGGCACAAAGCAGACGGGACAGGGGCGGATGGATGGCACAGAGCCGACGGGACAGGGGCGGATGGATGGCACAGAGCAGACGGGACAGGGGCGGATGGATGGCACAGAGCCGACGGGACAGGGGCGGATGGATGGCACAGAGCCGACGGGACAGGGGCGGATGGATGGCACAAAGCAGACGGGACAGGGGCGGATGGATGGCACAAAGCAGACGGGACAGGGGCGGATGGATGGCACAAAGCAGACGGGACAGGGGCGGATGGATGGCACAGAGCCGACGGGACAGGGGCGGATGGATGGCACAGAGCAGACGGGACAGGGGCGGATGGATGGCACAGAGCCGACGGGACAGGGGCGGATGGATGGCACAGAGCCGACGGGACAGGGGCGGATGGATGGCACAGAGCAGACGGGACAGGGGCGGATGGATGGCACAGAGCAGACGGGACAGGGGCGGATGGATGGCACAGAGCCAACGGGACAGGGGCGGATGGATGGCACAGAGCCGACGGGACAGGGGCGGATGGATGGCACAGAGCCGACGGGACAGGGGCGGATGGATGGCACAGAGCCGACGGGACAGGGGCGGATGGATGGCACAGAGCCGACGGGACAGGGGCGGATGGATGGCACAGAGCAGACGGGACAGGGGCGGATGGATGGCACAAAGCAGACGGGACAGGGGCGGATGGATGGCACAAAGCAGACGGGACAGGGGCGGATGGATGGCACAGAGCAGACGGGACAGGGGCGGATGGATGGCACAAAGCAGACGGGACAGGGGCGGATGGATGGCACAGAGCCGATGGGACAGGGGCGGATGGATGGCACAGAGCCGACGGGACAGGGGCGGATGGATGGCACAGAGCCGACGGGACAGGGGCGGATGGATGGCACAGAGCCCACGGGACAGGGGCGGATGGATGGCACAGAGCCGATGGGACAGGGGCGGATGGATGGCACAGAGCCGATGGGATAGGGACGGATGGATGGCACAGAGTTTGGGGTATCATCTGGTGTCACTATAAAAAAAATACGTTTTATCCCGTTAACACAGACAGATAGAAACGAAGCTCTAAGAGATGCCATTCAAGCCATCCAGCCCAGCCAACACCTCCCTGCCCAGCCTCCTCCTAACAAGCGCTTGTTCGGTATGCCGACAGCTGCCCCCCCCCCTCACTGGGGGCACAAGTCGTGCCATCAGCGATGTGATTGTATGCTGCCTGCCCAGCGACCAGAGCTGGTGTTGGCCGCCCTCCCACCCGGCAACTGGAGCAGGTCACCCTTCCGGCTGGCGGCCATAGCTGGTGCAAGCCATCCGGAGCCCTCCCGTCCGATGACCAAAGCTGGTGCAGGCGGCCCTCTGACCCCAGCTGGTGCAGCAGGCCACCCTCCCAACCAGCGACCAGAATCTTGCTGCCCTCCAGCCGACAGGAGCCTGGGGTGTGTGCATGTGTTTGGGAGTGCACACATGCGTTGATGGGGGGGCATGCATGTCTGGGGGCATCTGTTTGGGACTGCATGCAAGCATGGCATGGATGCACAGATGGGGGGTGCATGCGCAGCTTGGGGTGAGTGCGCTCATGCAAGTCCAGCAGCACGCACATGTGTCTGGGAGTGCGTGCATGCATGGCTCAGGGTGCGTGCTTGTTTGGGAGTGCATCCATGCACCTGTGGGAGTGCTCTTATATCTGTCCAGGGTGCATGCATGCACATGTGGGAGTGCGCGGTTCGGAGTACGCACAGATATGGCTCAGGATGCCGACATGAACTTGCGGAAGTGCTCTCATGTATGCCCAGGGTGCGCCGGCCGACCAGCAGTGAATTTACTGAGACTATTAATTTAAAGAAGAGAAAATACTGTATCAGGGGCCTCCACCACACTTAATCCGGCCCTGCTGCCCAAGTACCCTGGCCGCCGAGGCCACACCCACCTGGCATTTTGGTCTCAGACCATCTTGTTATGCCGGCTGATGTGGGCTAGCTTGCTGGCCACATCCCAGGAAGTGCTCTGGCCCCCAGCCAGTCTGAATGGCTGGGCGTGTGGGTGCCACTTGGAAAGGTGAGTTTACCAGCGATCCCAGGGTTTTCACACAATTGGACATCCTGATTATGGATGCTCCTGGGCAGGCTAGCACTGCATGCCGATTTACAAAACAAGCTGTTAGAAAACTTCTGTTATGTTTAAAAACTGTTAGAGATTGGTTCATGTTACAGGAGATTGTTAGAACTTTCTGTTACATTATACAAATTAGACAGTTTACAGTTAGAGGCTGCTGTTGTGTTACAGGAGGCTGTGTTAGAAAAAGGCTGTTAGAGACAGTTCTAAAAACTGTTAAAGATTGGTGAATCACATGAGACTGCTAAAAAGTATGTCAGAGACTTCTTTTAACATTATAAAACATTGTAAGAGAATGCTGTCATTTACAGACTATGTGCTGATGTTACGGGAGAGTGCAGCCGTTATGGGAGGCTGTTGTAGATTGCCCCTATGTTAAATGCTTCTATTGTGTCAGAAAATACTTGTTTCTGGTCACCAAGTTCCTGTGGGGGTGTCCTTCTGACAATGGATGGGGTGATAGGATGGGCACCCCCAATCACAGGAGCGATTTAGCTGGATACAGCAGATCTGGAGGCCTAGCCGCTACAGACCAGATCTATAGGTACCAGCCAGCCAGGGGAGCAACATGGCAGCCAATCAAAGGCCAGGTTATATTTACAAGAGGCCTATGTTGTGTTACAGGAGACTGCTGCCAGGTTAGAGAAGACAGGTTTCAGGAGAAGTGTGCTGTGTTACAGGAGGCTGTTAGGCATGGCTGGAATTCCAATCACTATTCAGGAAGCAGGAGATCCTCCAACATGCCATCAATGATCAGGGTATGATCTTAAGGCATGATACTGGAGTGTGAGGAAACAGATGAAAACCATTACCATGTTACAGGACACTGATAGGGATAGTGAGCAGGGGATCCCCCGACATGCCCCCAGGTATAAGGTTAAAGCCATTCAGATCCATAGGGAATGGTTAGCATGAAAAGCAGCCCAGTCACCCACAAGACAGGTCCTCTTTACACCCGGTCACTGTTTATACAGGGAGGTGACTAGCCCATAGGCTCCCTGCACAGGCCCCTGACACCCCTCTCTCTGGGCCCCACAGTGCCCCGTCCATTCATTTCCTTCCCTTCACACAACCGACCCTCCGCCATTACTCTTACCCGACTCCTCGTCCTTTTTGTCGAACTTCTTCAGCATCTCTATTGCCTGCAATGAGCTCTGCCACTTCCTGCCAGCCTGTCACCGGGACACGTCACCCCTGACAACACTGCCCGCGCGTGCGCACAGACAAGTGCATCCGGCTCAGGGCGGAGGATTTCTCTTCCGCGCAAGCGTAGTAAAGGCTCGCTGAAGGTAGCTGGCTGGAAAGGTGGATGGCGAGGGCCCCCTAGCGGAGGAGTGGAGAACTTTATCTCAGGCGCAGAGTGGCGCGTCATGGAAGAGATCATGGGCATTGAGATGCTCTCAGTGCATCTCCCAGTGCATTATGGGAACGGAGGCTTAGTTCCGGGGTTAGGCCAGTTTAGCTAAACAGCAGCACACTGCTGAGTGATCTGAGATGAGCCCAGCGAGCAGTGTCTCCAGCATGAGGGGATGTGCATGAGATATCTCTCTGCTGGGTTATAGGCTAGGCACTAACTACATAGCTACTGTTATACAGGAGACAGGCGGGGCACTGTATACGGAGTTACAGGAGACTGTCAGAGAGTGCTGCCATGTTACAGGAGACTTAGATACTGCTGCCATGTTACAGGAGACTTAGATACTGCTGCCATGTTACAGGAGACTGTCAGAGAGTGCTGCCATGTTACAGGAGACTTAGATACTGCTGCCATGTTACAGGAGACTTAGATACTGCTGCCATGTTACAGGAGACTTAGATACTGCTGCCATGTTACAGGAGACTGTCAGAGAGTGCTGCCATGTTACAGGAGACTTAGATACTGCTGCCATGTTACAGGAGACTGTCAGAGAGTGCTGCCATGTTACAGGAGACTTAGGATACTGCTGCCATGTCACAGGAGACTTAGATACTGCTGCCATGTTACAGGAGTCCTAGATACTGCTGCCATGTCACAAGAGACTTAGATACTGCTGCCATGTCACAGGATACTTAGATACTGCTGCCATGTTACAGGAGACTTAGATACTGCTGCCATGTTACAGGAGACTTAGATACTGCTGCCATGTTACAGGAGACTTAGATACTGCTGCCATGTTACAGGATACTTAGATACTGCTGCCATGTTACAGGAGACTTAGATACTGCTGCCATGTTACAGGAGACTTAGAGGCTGCTGCCATGTTACAGGAGACTTAGATACTGCTGCCATGTTACAGGAGACTTGGATACTGCTGCCATGTTACAGGAGACTTAGATACTGCTGCCATGTTACAGGAGACTTAGATACTGCTGCCATGTTACAGGAGACTTAGATACTGCTGCCATGTTACAGGAGACTTAGATACTGCTGCCATGTTACAGGAGACTTAGATACTGCTGCCATGTTACAGGAGACTTAGATACTGCTGCCATGTTACAGGATACTTAGATACTGCTGCCATGTTACAGGAGACTTAGATACTGCTGCCATGTTACAGGAGACTTAGAGGCTGCTGCCATGTTACAGGAGACTTAGATACTGCTGCCATGTTACAGGAGACTTGGATACTGCTGCCATGTTACAGGAGACTTAGATACTGCTGCCATGTTACAGGAGACTTAGATACTGCTGCCATGTTACATTAGACTGTTAGAGGCTGCTGCCATGTTACAGGAGACTTAGATACTGCTGCCATGTTACAGGAGACTTAGATACTGCTGCCATGTTACAGGAGACTTAGATACTGCTGCCATGTTACAGGAGACTTAGATACTGCTGCCATGTTACAGGAGACTTAGAGGCTGCTGCCATGTTACAGGAGACTTAGATACTGCTGCCATGTTACAGGAGACTTAGAGGCTGCTGCCATGTTACAGGAGACTTAGATACTGCTGCCATGTTACAGGAGACTTGGATACTGCTGCCATGTTACAGGAGACTTAGATACTGCTGCCATGTTACAGGAGACTTAGATACTGCTGCCATGTTACAGGATACTTAGATACTGCTGCCATGTTACAGGAGACTTAGATACTGCTGCCATATCACAGGATACTTAGATACTGCTGCCATATCACAGGATACTTAGATACTGCTGCCATGTCACAGGAGACTTAGATACTGCTGCCATGTTACAGGAGACTTAGATACTGCTGCCATGTTACAGGAGACTTAGATACTGCTGCCGTGTTACAGGAGACTTAGATACTGCTGCCATGTTACAGGAGACTTAGATACTGCTGCCGTGTTACAGGAGACTTAGATACTGCTGCCATGTTACAGGAGACTTAGATACTGCTGCCATGTTACAGGAGACTTAGATACTGCTGCCGTGTTACAGGAGACTTAGATACTGCTGCCATGTCACAGGAGACTTAGATACTGCTGCCATGTCACAGGAGACTTAGATACTGCTGCCATGTTACAGGAGACTTAGATACTGCTGCCATGTCACAGGAGACTTAGATACTGCTGCCATGTCACAGGAGACTTAGATACTGCTGCCATGTTACAGGAGACTTAGATACTGCTGCCATGTCACAGGAGACTTAGATACTGCTGCCATGTTACAGGATACTTAGATACTGCTGCCATGTTACAGGAGACTTAGATACTGCTGCCATGTCACAGGAGACTGTTAGATGCCGCTGCCATGTTACAGGAGACTTAGATACTGCTGCCATGTCACATTAGACTGTTAGAGGCTGCTGCCATGTTACAGGAGACTTAGATACTGCTGCCATGTTACAGGAGACTTAGATACTGCTGCCATGTCACAGGAGACTTAGATACTGCTGCCATGTTACATTAGACTGTCAGAGAGTGCTGCCATGTTACAGGAGACTTAGATACTGCTGCCATGTTACAGGAGACTTAGATACTGCTGCCATGTTACAGGAGACTTAGATACTGCTGCCATGTTACAGGAGACTTAGATACTGCTGCCATGTCACAAGAGACTTAGATACTGCTGCCATGTTACAGGAGACTTAGATACTGCTGCCATGTTACAGGAGACTTAGATACTGCTGCCATGTTACAGGAGACTTAGAGGCTGCTGCCATGTTACAGGAGACTTAGATACTGCTGCCATGTTACAGGAGACTTAGATACTGCTGCCTTATTACAGGAGACTTGGATACTGCTGCCATGTTACATTGGACTGTAGAGGCTAATGTAGGCAGTACACTGCTACTGGTACACAGGAGACAGGAAACGGAGTTACAGGAGACTGCTATGGGCCTCTACTGTGTTACAAGAGAGTGCTGCCATGTTAGAGGAGACTTAGAGACTGCTGCCATGTTACATTAGATTGTTAGAGGCTGCCGCCATGTTACAGGAGACTTAGATACTGCTGCCATGTTACATTAGTTTGTTAGAGGCTGCTGCCATGTTACAGGAGACTTAGAGACTGTGTCCATGTTACATTAGACTGTTAGAGGCTGCTGCCATGTTACTGGAGACTGGTAGAGACATAGAGGCTGCTGCCATGTTACAGGAGACTGGTAGAGACATAGAGGCTGCTGCCATGTTACTGGAGACTGGTAGAGACATAGAGGCTGCTGCCATGTTACTGGAGACTGGTAGAGACATAGAGGCTGCTGCCATGTTACTGGAGACTGGTAGAGACATAGAGGCTGCTGCCATGTTACTGGAGACTGGTAGAGACATAGAGGCTGCTGCCATGTTACAGGAGACTGGTAGAGACATAGAGGCTGCTGCCATGTTACAGGAGACTGGTAGAGATATAAGGATGGATTCATGGTCGTGCGCTGGTTACTTTGTGCACGCTATTTGGAGCGGAAAACTGCAATTAGGCTTCCTCCTGGCTTATGGTCGTCCAAATGAGATGCGCATTTGTCCACCAGTTTGCAGCAGAAATTTTCCGTTAGCACAGTTTTGGCGCACCAAACTGTCTTTGGTGCCTGATTTATGTTATGTTTGGAGGCCAGAACAGTGCACGCATATGTGGCAATTTAAAGAGTGAATTTTTCATCCAGCAAATGGATGGAGGAAACTGCCGATTCGATTAACAATTACCAAGAATGTTATGTCTTCCTAATGAGAAACAGATGTTCTTCATGTCTGAACTATACCGTCCATATATGTCTGTATATATTTGAAATATCCAATGGACGTCTGACATGTGTCCAGGCATCCAATCAGAATGGTCATTTAAGCTCCTTTGTCTAAAACTGTATTTAAGCAAGCAAAAGAGCCAGTAATTTGGGCAGTGGCAATCCAAGTAGCTGGTCCCCGGACGTCCGAATAAACATTGTATTTCCTGAAGACCGTTGTTTCTGAGTCATTCTGAATGGCATTTCCACTTCATTGGGCCCCAAAATTTAGCAAAAACTATATGCAAACCAAACGTGAGGAAGGGTTAAAGAGAACATCTGGGACAAAACATTGGGTTAATCAGAAAATCCCCCTAAAAAAGAACACAGGTTTGCCCCACAATCACTCGTAAAATGCAGCCGATAGACATCTATGGGCTCTTTCACTTACCGGCGGATTGCAGGGCACTGCAAGCAGAGTTTTTGCAATGATGGTGTTAGTGATTGCTGTAAAGCAATAGCGAGTGCGAATGTATTTCTAATAAAATGCTGATCAATCGCCAGTGCACCCGCTGACACTACACCTTGCCCCAGTGCAAAAGCAGCATAAGAGGCTGCTAATATGTTACAGACTTCTGTTATTAAAGACTGTTAGAGAAAGTGCTTGTCATGTTACAGAAGACTGAGCTCTTGTTACAAGAGACAGACTGCCATGTTACAGGAGACTGTAACAGAGGTGGCAAGGAAAGATGGGCAGGTGAGAATAGGGGGCCGTGTATAGGGGTAGGTTAGAGGGTCCTTGGCCTCATAGGCATGTGGCTGAAGAGGTAGCTACAAAGAATTGCTCTGTGGAGGGGGGGGCAGTATACATACCGTAGGGGGGCTCTGCCAGAAACATCATGTCACCGGATGGTGACATGCAGCATTCCAGGTGGGTTCCCGATCCTTGCTCACCTGCTCATGGCTACCTGCACTTTGAACAACGTCAGCAGCTCCACTCTTATCTGTCTCTTATCACACCTTGGTCTTAAAGAGACAGTTTACTTACAAAGAAATTCATTCATTTTCCTTGGGCATGGCTTTCTTTTTTATTTTGCTGTAACTGGGTAGCTGGGTTACTTACTGGGTTGTAACTGGGTCATTCATCCTCTGATTAACTGTATTCTTGACAATAAAGTCCCCAGCTGGGCACCAGATAAATTAGCGCTTTTCTTCTCTGCCCGCTAGCTCGATCCACATGCACATAAGTGTCCACTGCTGATGTGCTATTGCTGGTGGACGCTCATGCACACCAGTTGTAAGCACAGGCTCAGCCTTAGACAGTAGGATGACTAGGGCTTGAGACTGCCGCTGTCAGGTAATAAAAGGAACTGTCCAGGCTCCTAACAAAACAAAGCACTTTAACTTCCCAAACTGCAGGCTCTATCTCATGGTGTCCTGTGGGATGCAACCCTGTGGTTTCAGCCCACAGAATGCTTTTCCTCTGGCCCTGATACAAATCAGTGAGAGTCGGAAACAGAGAGGCAACAGCGGAGAGAGGGGTCTGGCGATACCAATTTATTCTATACAAGTATACAGCAAATAAGTATACAGCACGTCCTGTTCCAGAAGATATTCCTTACTCTTGGGTTATACATCCAGTAGATGGCGCTGGACTGCAGAGACAGAAAAGTGGCTCCTCCTGGCCTCATATATACCAGGGACCTCCCACAAAATCCCCAGTCTGGGCTGCAATGACTAGAAGATGACTCTCTCTACTCGCAGGTGAGCGGGTCTATTAGCCTGCGGCCCTGTAGGACTATTACCACCCGTTTCCTTTTACTGCCTTCCAGCTCAGGCTGCTCTGGTTCGGGTGAAGGTAGGCAGCACTGCTGTCAGGTGCTAAGGAGCGCTGCTCCAACCGCAGTCCCCCACCAAAGGGTAGGCGGTACAGGCCCATGGTGAGCCTTATGGGATGCCCCTCCCACATCTTATGCCCCTCGCCCCCTGTCCCTTAAGTTGGCTCCCTTTAGGCTGGCCGTCGCTTCCCCTTCGCTCTCCCTGGTAGATCATGGGGGGGGGATGCATGTCTTGTCTATATGATTTTTGTATTTATGTGATGATCCCTTTTGAATTGGTTGCACTGGTTTTATTGCCGCCGCACGCTTGTACTCCACTCCGCAGTCGGCGGCAACATCGCCTCAGGCGTTGCTGCGCCATCATTGACTGGTCTTGTCATGTGGGCGCTTTTCGTGCTCTTTGGGGGGGGCAGGCCTTGCGGCTGACGTGTTTTGCATCGCTGTCTCCGCGGCCCACCCCTCGAGGTATATGCGGGCGCCATTTTAGCTCTCTGCTGCGTGTCTGGTGTCTCCCTATCTCGGTCCGTAAGTGCCCCTGTGGGCTGATTTATTTTGTATTTCTCTGTATTGCATATTGCTTATGGGATCTTTTTGCTTATGTCTTGCAGGCGGGTCAAACTTTTGTGGTTTCTCCCTGTCCTATCCCCTCTATTTAGTGTCAACTCCCTATTGAAGGGTGTCAGGGACCCGCGAGTCACGTGGTCCCAACTACTAACCAGAGACACAAAGACCGCGTTCCCCAAAACCCTTTGTCCGACCCCTCCTACCAGGGATACAAGGCCCGAAGCCACGGACACACAGATTCTTGGTTTAAGGCAACAGATCGCTCAGGTTAAATATGTTTTTTTTTTTTGTTTCAATCTTTTTATTAGAATTTTTATAAGTTTTTTAGCTTGTTACAAAGATATCAACTGACAATGGCACACAGTTATTGTACAACAGATAGACATTCAAGTCTTGAACAGGTACATAGTAAAGCAAGACAGAAGATCAGTTAACATGTCCAACATAGTATATGCATCTGCACAACTTAACCATCCATTCGCTGCCAACGCGTCGGCCCAAAGGTTTAGCTCAATTAGCGGTCGCTGCGCTAGATCCTGACCCCCCGCCTGAAACCCAGTGCATGCAGAGGTCCAAAACAAACGTTGCTAAGCGCTAAGCCGGGCGGGGAGAAGGATGTGGGATAAAGGGGGTGTGGGGGGGGGGGGAGAGGACGACTGAGGTAGGGTGGCCTAAAAACAATAAGGGAAGAGGGAGGTAAAGGAGATAAAGGAAAGAAAGAGGAAAAAGAAAGGAGAGAAGAGAGAGGAGCCAGATCGTTGCTCATTGTAGCAAAGCATTACACACTTCCGGGTAGGCATAGTCCACCCAAGGCTTCCATACTTTGATAAATTTAGCGTGCGAGTCCCTCAGGATGCTAGTCAATTTCTCATTAATCAAGATGCCATTAAGCCTGTCCTTTACTGCCTGGAAAGGGATTCCCGGCTTCTTCCAGGAACTGGCAATCGTTAACTTAGCTGCTAGCATAAGTTGGGTAAGTAGGGCATGCTGGGCTCTATTAACACCCTCCGGTTTCACCTGCAACAATGCCACCCAAGGGTCCTGGCGTATGTGGGTTTGTAGAAGAGTACTCAGGAGACCAAAAACTCGCGACCAGAATCTCTTAACCTTCGGGCACTCCCACCATATGTGTAGGACAGAACCTTCCACAGAACAGCCTCTAAAACAGTGAGCGGGATAGCCCGGGACCGCCTTGGCTATGCGCGCGGGCACCAGGTACCACCTGGTGAGCATCTTGTATGCTGCCTCTAAAGTCGTGACATTGATAGAGCATCTATTTATTCCAGTCCATATCTCCTCCCAGTCCCTCCTGTCCCTGACCAGACCCAGATCAGCCTCCCATCTGGCCATGTACCCATGTCTTGAGTTGGTGGGTAATGTTACAAGGCTCGAGTAGATGGTGGACACCAGGCCCCTTGTGGGGGTCCCTCGCGTACACAATCTCTCGAAAGGGGTCATGTCCGAGGTTTCCGTCTTATTTTTTAGCAGGGGCGCAATCCAGTGACGGAGTTGCATGTACCGAAATTGCTCTGACGGCGGAGCATTCTCCCTTTCCCGCAGTGCGGGCCAGGGGATAATCTCGCCTCTGAGCAGGAGGTGGTAAAGTTTGCTGATCCCTACACGCTCCCACCAACTAAATGCTCTGGGATCTAACCCCGGGGGAAACATCGGGTTCTTAGTTATTCGTATTAGTGGGAGGTGAGGGGAGATTAAGTTCCCGGAGTATTTCGTCCCATCCCAAATCCGAAGAGAATGGTTCAGAATGGGGCACAGGATTTGCGGTCTGTGTTGCGGCGGCAGCCACATCAAACTGTCAACCGGGGCTGGGTCGCACGATGAGGCCACTAGCGCCACCCACAGAGGCGTCTCCGTTTGGACATGTAGCTGCTGAAGCTGCCCTATCTGGGCTGCTTGATAATATTTGCTAATACATGGGACCCCCAGGCCTCCCTCCTTCCTATGCCTAATCATGGTAGCTTTAGCAACTCTCGGTCTAGTCCTCCCCCATATAAATTTCATTACGCTATTTTGCATGCTCTTAAGCTGAAATTGTGGTATATACACCGGGAGAGTTCTAAAGTGATACAGGAGCTTCGGAAGCAAGGTCATTTTTATGGCATTGACCCTCCCGATCCAGGAGATTTCATGACCGCGCCAAGTATCTAGCATCGCCTTCAATCTACCAAAAAGGGGGGGGTAATTTGCCTGATACAGAGACTGATATTGTGGCGTAATCTTGACGCCTAGGTAAGACAAGGCTCCCGAAGCCCAGCGGAATGGGAAGTTGGACTGGAGAGCATTCAGAGCTGGGGCGGGAATGTTTAAGTTGAGCCCCACCGATTTCTCTTTATTGACCCTGAGACCCGAAATCCTTGAAAAGGTTTCCAGAAGCTGGAGCAAATTAGGTAACGAAGTGTGGGGCTGCGAAAGGGTCAACAAGACGTCATCGGCGAACAAACACATTTTATGGTGATAGCCCGCCATTTCAATGCCTTTTATATTCGGGTTTGCCCGAATAGCAAGGGCTAAGGGCTCCAATGCTAGCACGAACAGCATCGGGGAGAGCGGGCATCCCTGCCGGGTGCCTCTACCTATTGAGATTGGCTCAGAAAGGTAATCATTGTATTGCACTCTAGCTGAGGGGGAGGAATAAATAGAGTTAATCCAAGCCAGAAAATTGTCGCCGAAGCCCCATTTCTGGAGAGCACAGTGCATGTAATCCCATGAGAGGGAGTCAAAAGCCTTTTGTATGTCCAGGGACAACAAAAGGCTGTGGATATCTCTTTGTTGAGCCAGCTCAATCAGGTGGACCAGTCTACGGATATTGTCTGGTGCCTGTCTGCATGGGACAAAACCCACCTGATCCTTCCCAATCAAGGTGCCCAGGAACCTATTAATTCTGGTAACCAGGACCTTCCCCAAGATTTTCACATCCACATTAAGTAGAGAAATTGGCCTGTAATTTTGTGCATCTGAGTGGTCTTTATCGGGTTTCGGAATCATACTGATGTAGGCCTCCAATGATGACTGATGTAGAGAACCCTGGTCCGTAAGGGAATTGAACATGGCCGTCAGGTGTGGAGCCAGTTCTGTGGCATATTTTTTGAAGTACAGGGCTGAGAATCCGTCTGGTCCGGGTACTTTGGATGTCTTAAGGCTCTTAATGGCCCCAAGCACCTCCAAGACTGTAATGTCTGCGTCAAGACTCGCCTTATGGGCATCCTGCAGCTTGGGGAGCGAGACGGAGTTTAGAAATTCCGCTGCTTCCTCTTGGGGGAACGCATGGGGAGGTTTATAAAGTTTACCTAGCAGATTTCTGAAAATTTGTATGATCTTGAGAGGGTTAGCTGTAAGGTTCCCCTCAGGGGTCCTAAGCGAGATCAGAGACTGCCGCGGCCATGAGCATCGCAGTTTATTAGCCAGGGGAGTGTCAGGCTTGTTGGCTCTCGCGTAGTACCTCTGTTTGCCCCATTTAAGTCTCTTCTCTGCCATCTCATCCAATGCCATATTAAGCTGGATGCTGAGCACATCCACCTTTTTCTTAAGCTCTCTCGTCGGTCTCGCGACCCAGTCCCTTCGCAGTTGTTCTAGCTTTGCAGTGAGTCGGGCCACATTGTCGTTTCTGCGTTTTTTGATGGCCGAGGCCATTGCAATAAGATTGCCCCTCATCACTGCCTTGTGGGCTTCCCAAATGCTCACTGCCGAGGCTGTGCCCTTATTAGTTACAAAATAGGCTTTTATAGATTGAAGGACCTGCTCTTGGGTGTCTTTATGTGAAAGCAATGAATCGTTGATCCTCCACTTAAATGGTCTAGGGGTCGGGGGTGTAGTACTAAAACCCATCAGAACCGGTGTGTGGTCCGACCAGGGAGCTGATAATATTTGGCATTTTTGAACCAAGGGGATTAGAGCCTGTGTCACCAGGATATGATCTATTCTGCTGAATGAGTCATGGGGGTTGGAATAGAAGGTATAGTCCCTTGCTTTTGGATTCAGCTCGCGCCAAGCATCTACTAGAGAAGCTTCCTTGAGCAGCGTGTTGATTCGGTGTGGGGGGTGCTGGGTGGGTTGAGGGGTAGATGAGGGACTTCTGCCCTGTGGACCCGACCTATCCAGTTTTGGATCTAGAGTAATATTGGAGTCGCCAGCCATGATTATCACTCCTTTCCCATGCTCCCTGACCTTTTGCATCAGGTGAGAGAAGAAATTAGTCTGGTGGGTGTTGGGCGCATAATAAGACACAATTGTTACCAGAGTGTCATCCAAAAATCCCACTAATATGAGGTAGCGGCCCGTTGGGTCTGCAATCTGGGACTCACATCTAAACAGGAGATTCCGCCTAAATGCTATTAACACCCCTCGGGTCTTTTCCTTGAAGCATGCTGTGAAAAATGTTGGGTAATGCGAGTGCAGGTATCGCGGGGAGCTCGCGGACGAGAATCTGGTCTCCTGAAGACATAAAATATCCGCTTGCATTTGCTTATAACTATGGAATGCCTTTGTTCTCTTCGATTGCGAGTTGAAACCTTGGACATTATGTGTTAGGAGTTTGAAATTTAAGTTGGCTCCAGCCAATGAGTTCTGCGGCTGGCTCATTTTGTTAGAGAAAAAAAAAAAAAAAAGAGGGGTAGTATCCCGAAAAAGGGAGAGCTAGTGAGAGAATAGAAGAGGGGAGAAAAGAAGAAAAGGAAAAGAAGGGAGGAGGATGGAGGGGGGGGTATGAGGGTACGCTAAGGGTAAAGGCGGTGATGGGCTGAAGGGGTAGGCGTATGGAAATCAGAAGAGTAGCGAAGTCCCTCCTCGTGGGTAGCCTAGGCTGGGTACCTCACCAGGTGGGGACAGGGGTTATGTGGATCCTGACCACTTATTGGTCAGTAGTTTGCCTTTCGGGGGGAAAGAACCTCACAGCCGGAAGTCTCTGGGGTTTAAGGGGGTCGCCTCTGCACGGGGTAGTGCCTGCGCTAATGTAAATTTAACATTTTAAGACATGCAAAATATAACTGAATAACATATTATAACATAGCCGACGGTCTCATGGAGGAGGGGAGATTGTACCGTCATCGCCCCTTATTAGGTCATTTTTGCCCCCTCGGGTCAGCGCCCAAATCGAGGCGCATGTTCCCGCAAGGCCAAGAGTGACCATAGTGCTGACACAGCCGTAAGGAAGGTTTGTAAATTAGAACATTTAGCAAGCTTAACCAAACATTGCGTCCCAAGTGGAGCCATCATCGGAAATGCACCAGGTTTTCGGGTCGGGGTGGCCTCAGCAAGGGGGGGGCACCCCCCAACGATTTAGATCAGCCCTCGACCGTCCCACGGCGGCCCCCCTAACACCAGGTCGACCATGGCCCCATAGGGACCCGGTCTCCCAGTCAGGTCATCGCCGCGGGGGGGAAGAGGCCCGATCATCTAACACAGCACTGTATAAACCTGTAAGTAAATAACACTGAAAAATATTTATAAACCAGCAACGCAGCAACATGACTTATCTGACGATGACCCTGGGTAGCGTGGTAGGGGGGAAAACGGGTGCCATCTCTCAGAACCGTGGGGAGAGAGAAACAAACGAACAAAGTGTCCCAGAGTGTCCGATCAACGCCAATTCACACCTGTATCAGGGAGAGAAAAAAGAGGAAAAGAGCATGGCGGAGGGGTGGCTCTCACCCCGGCTCCAGCTGACGGGTTCTTGACGCTCGGGAAGGCGTAGACGTGGGGTAGGGTCGTTGGTCGTCAGCTCTCTTGTCCCTTCGGCTAGGTCTGGGGCGCTGCTCCCTGGGCTGATCCATTGGAGGCGGGCGGTCAGAGGGTCCTGACAGATTGAGGTGGTCTAGCGTCTCCATAGCTTCCTCCGGGCATGTTACTATGTGGGTGCGGCCCCCATAAGTGAAGAGCAATTTAAATGGGTAGCCCCACCTATAAGCGATTCGATGTGACTGCAGGATTGAGAGACATGGTTTCAGCTGGCGACGCCGCTGTAGGGTAGCTGGGGCCAGGTCAGAGTAGACCTGATACTTGTGGGTTTGAAAGGTCAAATTAGGATGCAATCTGGCTGCTCGAGCGATTTCCTCTTTGGTGTTGTAGTATGTGAACTTGACTACAATGTCTCTGGGCTGGCCATCTGCTCGGGGTGGACCCAGGGCTCTATGGATCCTATCCATCTCCAGCCTTTCAATAGGGATGGACGGCGTCAGCTCTTGCAATAAAGCTGTCACGGTGGTCTTTAGATCAATGATGGATTCTGGTAACCCTCTGAATCTCAGATTGCAGCGCCGAGAGCGGTTTTCAAGGTCCTCTATTTTTTGGTGGGCCAGAGAGAGGTCTGATTTAAAATTTTGGATTTCAGATTCATGCTCCTCAAGCACAGTGGTGGTGCAGCTCGCTTGCTGCTCCAGTTTAGAGGTGCGGGCTCTCAGATCTCTTAATTCAGCTTTAAATGTGGCTGAGATCTTGTTAGTGGCTGTTTCCAGCTCTTGGTGTAACACAGCTTGGAAGTTTGCTAGGAGCTCTGCATCTCTGATGCCTGGGTCTGGCTGTTGGGCCGGGGAGGGGTCCGGGGTCACCTGCTGGGGCTCTGGCTGTGAATCTGGCTGTGAGTCCAGTAGGTCTGGGGATGGTATGGGTGAGGATGAGAGATGGGAGTGCAGCTCGCGCTGCTGCCCGGATGAGGCTGCCATCTTAGAGTTAGCTGATTGTGCTGAGCGCCTAGGGGTGGTAGGTGGCTTCCCCCTTTCCCTGCGCCCCATCCGTTTTAACAATGGCCTCCCTGATTAAGGAAGTCTCTCCCCAGGGCCCCTGCTTACTGTATAAGGGCGACCTCCGTCCTCCTCTCCTCGCGGCGAGTGGCCCGGCTTGTTGATGGCTCTCTCCCCTCAGCCCCCGACCCCCACACCAGGGCCGCACATGGGGCGAGCAGGCTGTAGGCTTTCCTCCCTCAGGCTGTAAGTGTCTGAGGTGCGCAGGTCGCGGCCGCCATCTTGGATCCGGGAAGTGCTGTGAGGGCGAGCTGCGCTCTCGCAGGATCAGTTACTTTCTCCCCTCTTGGTGGCCAGCGGGTCTTCCCTGAGTCCTCGGGGACCCAACCAGCCCGGAACCGCCGTTTAAAAGATGCTTTTGAGCAGGTAAAAGCCCCGTGCAGCGAGGAGCCGGTCTAGGCTGCTGCCATCTTCCTCGGCTGCTCACTAGCGCCCCCCCTAAATATAAGTTTTAATGCTATAAGTACACTAGGCACTGATAACAAGCATTTGACTATGATGTAATATAATATGATACAGATGATACAATTACGCTATTCTGAAATGGTTACAGGGTAGAATGCGTTACATAGAGAAACAATAATCAGTTACCTTAGTATGCAGTTGCAGAGTAGTAGTGATGATGAGGAGCTCTCACAAGGGGTGTGTCAAGAGCTTATCGATGATGATGGCCACCCCCAGTATGCTGACCGCATATCCCCTCCAGATGAGTGACAATTACCTGGTTCCAGACCATCCTATTTAAGCTGCAAGGGCTCTCTGCCCCCCTCCCCTCTGTGGGATGGGCCATCACCTCCTATGGTTCTGGCGTGTGTTTTTGCCCTAAAACCCTTTAGAGGTTATAACTTGGAGCAGGGGGGTCGTATGGCCTTAGAAGCGGTCCCAAACTATCGGGCTGGACTCGCAATGAAGTGCACGCAATGAGTCCAGAAATTGAGTTCCTACGCTGACCAGAACCTTAGATCTCCATTTACGGAGCATTCCTTTATTTCCTATTCCCTCATAACCTATCCCTGTGTGCGGTTTCGTGAGCCGGTTCTGATTCTGTAACTGGTTTGGCGCTGCGACACATGAACGCGCAGTTATGGAGCAATTTCTGTTGGTGCCGCTAGTCTGCGGTTCTTATCCTTGCTATGACAAATTCACAGCAAGGGGTCCAGTGAGCCACAGACTAAGCGGCAGCTTCCCAGACTAAGGTGCGACTATCAGCAGGAAAGCGGCATCACAGGGGGTCTGTGATCTCTGCTGTTTGACCTGTAAATGCTAATTTCTTTTCCTGAATAGAGCTAAGGACTTGTGCATTTATAACAGGGGGAATAAAGGGAAACTCTAGACCTTGATATGTGGGGTTTCTTAAAGGGGAATGGCGACATCAGCGATAAGGTGCAATATAATATTTGACCTATTCCTCACAGAGGGCTATTGTATTTTATATCTCCCAATTCCCTAGCGGCTATTGGGGCATCCCGGGTAGCCTTATTGGCGTCAATCCCAATTGGCCTATTATGCCACAATAATCACCAAATGGAGGCTTCTCAGGATAATGTGCTCGGGGTTCCTTCGGGACAAGCCTGGCTGTATGTGGCGTGTGGGTTATCCCCTATAAGTGATGATGTCAGGGTGTGTGTACCCTGCGCCCAGCAGACGATTGCGCTGCAGTCTGGGTTACCGGTGACTGGGCCTGCGCCCCCTCGGGCTTCGCCTACCCCCCACGCTTACATCTGACTCCTATTGAGGTGCATACCAGTGGGGAGTCTCAACCTGATTTGGCTGAAGGGGTGGCTAGTATTGAGAGACATATTAATGGCTCTGGCCCGTGTAAGGCTTCTGCTAAGAAGCGGCATTTATCACCTGGTGTTTCCCTCTTTCCTATGGAGGCTGAGGAATTTTTTGACATTACTGGTTATACCCCCCTGGAAGAGGGGGAATTATTTTCTGATTCAGAATCATCTGAGGAACAATCCAGGGTGTATGGTGCCGATTCTGGGTCTGGCCCATGGGCTTCAGATGATACTGACAGGCTTTTGGTTCACATTTTTGAAGTACTCTGTATCTCTCCTCCTGCCGTGGCTCCGCGGCAGCAGGGGGAGCTGTTTCATACTGTTAAACCACGCTTGGAGTTTCCTGAACAAACTCATTTTAATAATTTAGTGCTCAAGGAGTGGGAACTGCCTAGCCGGCCCCCACGGGGTGCCAAAGAGTTGGGATAAGAGGTATCCCTTTCCTGCTGAAATGGTTAAATGGTGGTCATGTCCTCCCGAGGTGGATGCACCAGTTCTGGGATTGTCCAACACATCCGTCATGCATTCTCCTGACTCTACTACACTGAGGGATGGGGAGGACAGGCGCATTGATCAGCTGGCTTGCCATGCCTTTGCCTGTGAGGGGACCGCACTGCGTCCGGTCTGTGCCTCTGCCATTATGGCTGTTGCTATTAAAAGGCTCTCACTGGGTTTCCCTTCAAGGGGACTGTGCCTCTTTGGGGAACGTCTGGACTTGTTTGCTAAAGGAGGCAAGTTACCTCAGCGTAGAAGGCAGCCCCGGTCCATTCGGGGTTCAGGTGCCTTTTCTCCTTCCGTCAGGGGCTCCAGAATTGGACAGGGAGCTTCCTTTGCTGGAGCCCATTGAGATTTTTGGGGCAGGGGCAGAGGACGTGGCCGCCCTGGCCCCTCCTGGGGTCCCAAGCCTAAGTCCTCCCCCAAGCCCCCTCAGGCATGAAGGGGCGCCCTCACCCATCCGGGTGGGGGGACGGCTTCGGCTCTTGGCTCATGTCTGGAGGCATCATGTCTCAGACCAGTGGATTCAGGAGGTAGTATCCTCCGGTAACAAGATAGAATTTGCAGCCTGGCCGCCCCCAAGATTCATCAAGTCTCGGTTAGCTCAAAACCCCCTGTCAGCTCAGGGTCTGCCCCTGGCTGTCCAAGGCCTTCTGGAACTGGGTGTCATCTGCCAGATGCCCTTGAGGGAAAGGGGAAAAGGCTATTACTCCAATCTTTTCATCGTCCCCAAAAAAGATGGGTCCATCAGACCCATCCTGGATTTGAAGCACCTCAACAAATTTGTCAGATTCAGACACTTTCGCATGGAGACTCTGCGCTCAGCTGTGACTTTCCTACTCCCAGGGAACTTCATGACCTCTGTAGATATCAAGGATGCTTACCTTCACGTACCTATCTTTCCAGGTCATCAGAGATTCCTCAGGTTCGCTCTGAAGGATCAGCACTACCAATTTGTGGCCTTGCCCTTCGGTCTCACCTCAGCTCCCAGGGTGTTCACCAAGGTGCTGGCAGGAGTTATGGCTCTGCTGAGATCTCAGGGCATTCGCATTCTTCCCTACTTGGACGACATGCTTATTGCTTCTCAGTCCTTCCATCAGGCAGAGCTGGACACTCAGAGGGTAGTGTCCACACTGGAGTCATTCGGCTGGGTGATCAACCACCCCAAATCCTCCCTGTCTCCTTCCATGGTGAAGTATTTTCTAGGCATGATTCTGGATTCATCTCAGGTCAAGATCTTTCTTCCTCAGCAGAAGGTGGATAGTCTTCAAGAGAAAGCTCAGCTCCTTCTTTCTTGTCCTCATCCATCCATCAGGCAGGGAATGCAGCTGGTGGGCCTGATGGTGTCCTGCTTCGAGGTGGTTCCGTTTGCTCAGTTTTCACATGAGGCCTCTTCAGCTTCACCTCCTGTCAGTATGGGATCGGGACCCTGTGTCCTTGGATCAGGCGTTTGTCCTGTCCCCTCAGGCGGTCTCTATCGTGGTGGCTGGACTCAAGGAACCTGCTGGTGGGCAGATCCTTTCTGGCCCCTGCTGGGAAACTGTCACCACGGATGCCAGTCTGACAGGTTGGGGGGGCTTTTGGAAGTCCCTGAAATTCCAGGGTCAGTGGGGCCCTCAGGAGGCCCATGCCCCTATCAACATTCTGGAATTGAGGGCGATCAGGTTGGTTCTCACCCACTTAACCCCACACCTGAGGGGTCAGGCTGTTCAGGTCCGCTCGGACAACCAGACGGTGGTTGCCTACATCAATCATCAGGGAAGGACCCGGAGCAAGAGTGCCCTCAAGGAAGTGTCCCTTATACTGTCCTTGGCGGAGGCAAATGTTCCCTGCATCTCAGCTGTGTACATCCCGGGGGTGAAGAATCTGGAGGCAGACTCTCTGAGCAGGGGGATCTCTCGTCTGGGAGAGTGGTCCCTCAGCAGCAGGGTGTTTCGCTCCCTGTGCCACCGCTGGGGCCAGCCGGATGTGGATCTGTTTTGCGTCCCGTCACAATCGCAAGCTTCCAGTCTTTGTCTCTCTGTCCCAAGATCCTCTGACCTTGGCCATGGATGCCCTGGCAATGTCTTAGAAGGGGTTTCAGCTTCTGTATGTCTTTCCCCCTTTTCCCCTGCTGGGTAGGGTGCTGCGCAAGATAGCTCAGGAAAGGGTGCCAGCCATGCTGGTGGCCCCCTGTTGGCCAAGAAGAGTGTGGTTCGCAGACATCGTGCAGCTGGCAGTAGATCAGTACGCCCTGCCCCAGGTTCCAGATCTGCTTACTCAGGGGCACCTACGCCACCCCAATTTACAAACGCTGGCTTTGATGGCCTGGCTGTTGAAACCTCTATCTTGATGGAGAAAGGGCTGCCTGCCTCGGTTGTAAATACCATGATCAGGGCTAGGAAGAGGTCCTCTTCTTCCATCTACTACAGGGTTTGGCGTACTTACATTGACTGGTGCAAGTCTAACTCGCTTCCCTGTCGCGTGTTTTCCATTCCTAGGATTCTGGAGTTTCTGCAACATGGTTTGGATCTGGGTCTTCAGCTCAGTACTCTGAAAGGCCATGTTTCTGCTTTGGCTATCTTTTTTCCAAAGATCCTTTGCTCATCATCCCCTAGTCATGACCTTCTTCCAGGGGGTTACTCACGTGCGTCCCCCACGTAAGCCTATGTTACCAGTCTGGGACTTGAACTTGGTCTTATCTGCCCTGCAGGGGTCTCTCTTTGAGCCCTTGCAAGGGACTCCTTTGTCCATTCTCGCGCTTAAGGTGGTCTTTTTGGTGGCTATCACTTCTGTTAGGCGTGTTTCTGAGTTGGCGGCGCTTTCCATCAAGCCTCCTTATTTTGAGAGACACCAGGACAAGGTGATGTTTCGTTTCATCTCAATCAGGACATTGTTTTGCCTTCTCTGTGTCCTAATCCTAGTTCTTCTAAGGAGAGGGTTTTACACTCTGGATGTGGTCAGGACTCTGAAGTTCTATCTGGTGGCTACTGAATCCTTCAGGAGACGCTCTCTTTGTGCTCCCGTCTGAACCTAAGAAGGGTCTGGCTCCGGCTAAGTCCACTATCAGCAAGTGGATCCGTCAGGCTGTGATACAGGCCTACTCTGCTAAGGGGAAGGATCCTCCCTTCCATCTTACTGCTCATTCTACTCGTGCTATTGGTGCCTCTTGGGCTTTTCAGCACCAAGCTTCTGTTGAACAAGTTTGCAAGGCCGCCACTTGGTCTTCTGTTCATATTTTTTCTAAGTTTTACAAGGTTGATGTTAGGGCCTCAGCTGATGCTGCTTTTGGCCGCAAAGTTCTGCAGACGGCAGTGGTTTAAACTGTCTGCTGTTACTTTTGGGGATCCCACCCTACCTTATGGACACTGCTATTGGATGTCCCAAAAGTAAGGAATATCTTCTGGAACAGGACGTGCTGTATACTTAGGATAATACAATTCTGTGATTACTCACCTGTAGAATTGGTATTATACGTATACAGCACGTCCTGTTCCACCCCACCCTTGTTATCATTATCTTTAGTTACCTCTTTATGGTGATTATTCTTATGTTCAAATTTTTATATATTGGTTATAGTTCTCCCGGTCTCATTTAACTGCTTTTCAATACTGTGGATTTTGTGGGAGGTCCTTGGTATATATGGGGCCGGCAGGAGCCACTTTTCTGTCTCTGCAGTCCAGCGCCATCTACTCGATGTATAACCCAAGAGTAAGGAATATCTTCTGGAACAGGACATGCTGTATACATATAATACCAATTCTACAGGTGAGTAATCTCAGAATTGTATTTTTTAGACCAGACCACCCAACGCAAGAAAAAATCGACAAGGAGAGCAGGCAGGAAGTATACAAGTAAGAGAAAGTTATCAACTCAGAGAGAGGACGACCCCACAGATGTAACATCTATAATATCTATCTGATCATGTGTTGAATGAAGATGAACCAAGCCTGCTCTCCAAAGGCTTATCATATGTTCCTTCCTGCAATATGGATTTATTCACTTTACCATATTTTAGCCTCTAGGAAGCATTTCAAAACAGAAGATGAAGGCAGTGGTTTGGTGGAATTTAGACTCGCCAGATGGAGAAATGACAACTCATCTTTGGAATTACAGGATACTTTAAATAAACTATGACCTAAACTGTGAACTGAAACATGGGGGTTCTGAGGGGTGGACCCAGTAGATTCGCGTAAGTGGATTGGATTTGAAGTTTCAGATTTTTATCCATCCAATGCTAGGTCGCCCCCATTGGAACGCTTTGAGGAGGTGGTGCAAACTAAGTTGTGTGATCTCTATAGGGAATATGAGGTACAAAGACGAAGGTCAAATTTGTCGTTTGAGTAGAGACAAGCACTAAAGAATTTGAAACAAATGAAAAATTAGGTTATATGTAGTGCTGATAAAGGAGGGTCCATTGTTATAGATTGCAGTATGTACGTTGATCAGTCTCCACGACATTGTTTAGAAGAAATTTAGATGTGTGCTGGAGGCGGTGTTAGATGATGGGTTGGCCCTTGGGCTTTTGATCACAAGACTTAAACAACAACTGTCTGTGGATCACCCGGTTAGCCCCATCTTTCATCATGTTTCAAAAGTTCACAAACCGTAGAGGTCACCAAAGAGACGTCTGATTGTGTCGGAGATTAGGGGACTCAATGAGAGGCTGGGCAGTAGGTTGACTCGAAGTGGCTAGGAAAAGTTACATGCAAAAAGCTCACACTGTTCCCCCTGTGGGTAACTTATCCATGCCATACAGAATTGCTCTACAGACACAGCATTTCATTCTAATGTTGAGCAATTCATGATGGGTGGTTGGACGTGATGGGTGGTTTCCTTTGTGGGAGTGCAAGGTGTCCCTGATGTCCCCTAATTAAACAGGATGTGGAAGTGAGATCATGTGTTACTGGAAGAATCCATAGAATACTTTTTTATGCTAATTGTAAATCCAGTTCAGTAGTCTATGTAGTCACATGTGAACAAAGGACCAAGGAGGGGTGAGTGAGAATGGGCGATCTGGGGGCTTCACACAGCGTGGCATCTCCAATCGGGGTTCCCGGGGGGCAAAGACCAAAACCCAGAATAGTCGAAAAAGGATCATGGAGCATATTTATGACACCTGTGCATTAAATCCACGTTCCATTGATGCTCGCCACGCATGTCAGGTTCACCAAAGAAAAAAGAGTTTTGGGGAGACTCCTGCAATGCTTTGGGGGTTAAGCAGGACCGGGACGTAGCCAGATGATCATAATTTTTGGCAACAGCATCCAGCAGAACCTCCAGCCGGGCATCATTAAATTCTGTGGTCTGCTGGGTGGTGTCTTGGCTGAAGGGGGAGTCACTATGCCCTCTCCCACAGGCCCAGAACAGATGGATTCCAGGCTACTGGTCGGGGAGTCCAACTGATAGGTCCACTCTAACTTCATATTTAAATACAAAAATGCATCTGGTGTCAGGGATTGGATGGGAGCTAGTCTGGAGCCAGGACACCCTAGGTGAAACATGTTTGCCATGCCGAGAGTAGAAGTCCACTTTAATAAATAACCCCCTTAGAGGGCTGCGGACATGGAACAGGTAACTGAAAAAAACTCCAAAAAAAATGACAGCAACATGTTTAAATAAATCCAGTTTTATTTGTGTACAGTGGATGTAGATTATCATACAGCAAATAAACATCATGATGTGACATTGCAGCATAAGTGAGTGAGTACTCACCTGTAGAATTGTTTTTGTTCTTGCATGGCACGGCCAGCTTCGGTATTCATAACAGTTGGGTTATTCCGCCACAAGGTGGCGCAGTGGTACTGCAGAAAGCTGTGGCATCTCCCGGCTCCCTATAAAAATGGGATTAACCATAGAGTTCCCCAGCGTAGACAAGCAGTGAGACAAGAAGCCGGGAGAGAATAAAGTAACAAAATGTGAAAAAGGTAAAAAACCCCAATTAACTTGGAACAATCACCATAAAGAGGCAACCAAGAATAACGATAACAAGGGTGGGGCGAAGCGGGCCGTGCCATGCAAGAACAAAAACAATTCTACAGGTGAGTACTCACAGAATTGCTTTTTTCTTTATTGCATGGCACTGCCCGCTTCAGTATTCCCAACAGTTGGGACATCCAAAAGCAGTGTCCAATGTAGGGTGGGATCCCCAAAGAGTAATAGCCAGCAGTTCAAGTCACTACCGTCTGAAGCACCTTGCGGCCAAAAGCAGCATCCGCTGAGGCCTTAACATCAACCTTGTAAAACTTGGAAAATGTATGAACAGAAGACCAAGTAGCGGCCTTGCAAACTTGTTCAACAGAAGCTTGGTGCTGAAAAGCCCAAGAGGCACCAATAGCACGAGTGGAATGAGCAGTAATCCTAAAGGGAGGTTCCTGACGGATCCACTTGCTGATAGTGGATTTAGCCGGAGGCAAACCCTTTCTAGGTCCAGAAGTGAGAACAAAAAGAGCATCAGACTTCATGAAACTCTCAGTAGCGACCAAATAAAACTTCAGAGCCCTGACCACATCCAGAGAATGCAGAGTCTGCCCCTTGTAATTAGCAGGATTAGGACACAATGAAGGCAAGACAATGTCCTGATTGAGATGAAAGGCAGACACAACCTTTGGCAAGAAATCCGGAACACCACCTTATCCTGATGTCTCTCAAAATAAGGAGGTTTGATGGAAAGCGCCGCTAGCTCAGAAACTCGCCTTACAGAAGTGATAGCCACCAGAAAGGCTACCTTAAGAGTCAAAATAGACTAGGCAGCCTCACGGATAGGCTCAAAGGGAGGCCCTTGCAGAGCAGACAACACCAGATTCAAATCCCAGACTGGTAGCAAAGGCTTGCGGGGTGGCCGCACATGAGAAACACCCTGGAAAAAGGTTTTAACCAACCGGTGATTGGCAAAAGATCTTTGGAAAAAAATTTCCAGAGCTGAAACATGGCCTTTTAGGGTACTAAGTTGAGGGCCCAGATCCAAACCATGTTGTAAGAATTCCAGAATCCTGGGAATAGAAAACACCCGACAGGGAAGAGACTTGGACTCACACCAGGCAATGTAAGCATGCCAGACCCTGTAATAGATAAAGGGCGAGGACTTCTTCCTAGCCCGAATCATGGTATCAACAACAGAGGCAGGCAACCCCTTTTCCATCAATATGGACTATCTTGCGCATGACGCTGCCCAGGAGAGGAAACGGAGGGAACACATAGAGAAGCTGAAACTCCGTCCAAGGTATTGCCAGGGCATCCGTGGCGAAGGCCAGAGGATCCTGAGACAGAGAGACGATTCTGGGAAGTTTGTGATTGTGACGGGACGCAAACAGGTCCACATCCGGCTGACCCCAGCGGTGACAGAGGGAGAGAAACCCCTGGTTGTTGAGAGAAAACTCCCCCAGACGAGACGTCTCCCTGCTCAGGGAGTCCCCCACCTGGTTCTCCACCCCTGGGATGTAGACCGCTGAGATGCAGGGAACATGCTGTTCCGCCCAAGACAGAATCAGGGACACTTCCTTGAAGGCTCACTTGCTCCGAGTCCCACCCTGATGATTGAGGTAGTAAACCACCGTCTGGTTGTCTGAGCGGATCTGAATAGCCCAACCCCGAAGGTGAGTGGATAGGCGAGAAAGAACCAACCTGAAAGAACCAGTTCCAGGACACTGATGGAAGCATGGGCCTCTTGTGGGCCCCACCGACCCTGGAACCTCAGGGACTTCCAGAAGCCTCCCCAGCCGGTCAGACTGGCATCTGTGGTGACAAATTCCTGATCCAGGGACAGGGGTTCCCGGTCCCAAACTGACAAGAGGTGCAACTGAAGAGGTCTCATGTGAAACTGAGTAAAGGGGACTGCCTCGAAGCAGGACACCATCAAGCCCACCAACTGCATCCCCTGACGGATGGAGGGATGAGGACACGACAGCAGAGCCGAGCCTGCAGCTGAAGACCCTCCACCTTCTGCTGAGGAAGGAACACCTTGACCTGAGAGGTATCCAGAGTCATGCCCAGAAAGGACCTCACCAGGGACAGAGACAGAGAAGACTTGGGATAGATGATCACCCAGCCAAAAGACTCTAGAGTGGATGTCACCATTTGAGTGTCCCGCTTGCCCTGAGGAAAGGATGTCGTCCAGGTAAGGAATGATGCGGATGCCCTGGTTCCTTAGCAGAGCCATCACTCCCGCAGACGCCTTGGTGAACACCCGAGGTGGTGAGGTGATACCGAAGGCTAGAGCCACAAACTGGTAATGCTGATCCTGCAGCTCGAACCTTAGAAATCTCTGATGACCTGGGAAGATAGGCACATGAAGATAAGCATCATTGATGTCCACAGTGGTCATGAAGTCGCCCAGGCGAAGGGTACTGACAGCAGAGCACAGCGTCTCCATGCAAAAATGCTTGAATCTGACAAATTTGTTGAGGCCCTTCAGATCCAGAATGGGCCTCAGAGAGCCATCCTTTTTGGGAACCGTGAAAAGATTAGAATAGTACCCCTTTCTTGATGAGGCACCAAACAAATGACTCCGGACTCTAACAGGCAATGAACCGCCAGAAGCAACCCTTGAGCAGACAGGGGGTTTAAAGACATCCAGGATCTGATGAATCTTGGGGGGGGGGGGGGGGGGACAGGCTGCAAACTCTATCTTGTACCCGGAGGACACTACCTCCTGAATCCACCGGTCTGAAACATGAAGCCTCCAGACGTGAGCAAAGAGCTGAAGCCGTCCCCCCACCCGGATGGGTGAGGGTGCCCCATCATGCCTGAGGGGGCTTGGGAGAGGGTTTGGGCTTAGGATTCCAGGAGAGACCAGGACGACCACGGGCTCTGCCACGGCCCCAAGAATCTCTGCGACCACTGGAGAGGAGGGAGCCACGGCCCCCTCTGGGAATGCAAAAGGAAGGGAGAGGGGCAGAGGACCCCCGAAAGGGCCGAGACTGCCTCCTACGCTGAGGCAGCCCCCCATCCTTTGCTAGAACATCAAGACGTTCCCCAAATAGCCGCAGCCCCACGAAGGGGAGGCCAGTGAGAGCTTTCTTACCCGCAGCGTCAGATTCCCACTGGCGCAACCAGACAGAGCGGCGCATAGCCACCAAGAGCGCAGAGGCCCTACCACACAGCCACACAGCATCATCCATAGCAGTAAGGATAAAGGCCACAAAATCAGAGCAAAGTAAGAGAGCCCTATATTCCTCCTCCACACTACCATCTGTTGCGTCATCAATGAGACGCTTGAGCAGCTTCTTAAGGGCAATAGCAGTAATGGCGGCAGCACATACCGGGCGCAAGCCAGCCTCCACACAGGTAAAAGCATGGCAGGCCAATTGATCCATGCGCTGGTCCTCACCATCCCTCAGAGTGGTAGTGTCAGGGGAAGGCATGACCGAAGTATTGGACAAGCCTAGCACGGGAGCGTCCACTTCTGGGGGAAATGACCACTTAACAAGATCAGCAGGAAAGGGATATCTTTTATCCAAACCCTTGGGCACCAGGCATCTTGTTAGAACGTTCCCATTCTTTAAGCACCAAGGTGGTAACATGTTCCTGCTCAGGGAACTCTAGACGCTGTTTACCAGGGCGAAAAAGCTCCCCCTGCTTTCTCTTAGCTACCTTAGGGGCAGCAATGTGCAAAATTTCAAAAATATGTGACAGCAGATTATCAGTGTCCTCAGGGTACCATGATTCCTCTCCGGACGCAGACCCAGGGTCACTATCGCAACCCTCCTGCTGGTTCCCAGAGGCGACCCACCGGAGGAAGCAGCGCTGCAGCCAGGAAGGGAAAAATCCAGACGCGCAGCTTGTCCAAAATGGCACCGGCAGAGGTACCTCGAGGGGCGGGCCGAGGGGGGAACGACGCGATATGCGTCATCACCCCGCCCCCCCAAAGAGCGCTAAAAACGGCGCTCACGTGACCCGGCCGGCGCCATGACAAAGCAAAATCACTTCAGGTTATAGCGCCCACAGCCGCGGAACGCAGTACAAAGTGGCGCGGCAGCTAAAAACACCACAAAATACACCAAAAACTTCAAAACATCATAGATATCACCACTCGCCGCTACCACTCAACAAAGTCAGAGAGGGGGGGAAGAGAGAGAGACAAGAAGGCAGAGGCGAGCAGCTATGGCCAGGGGGGGGGGGGGGGAGGGGCAAGGGGGACCCAAAAAGGAAAATAAGGGGACATAGTCCCCAAACTACTTACCCCCTCAGAAGCCAGGACAGAAACTCTGCATCCCTATTAGGCTCACCATAAAGCCTATGGCTGGCTACTCTGTGTTACAGGGTCTGCGGCTTGGAGCTGCGCTCCAGGAGCACTTGACCCTAGTGCTCTTCTACCTTCACCCGATCTGTCAGCCGAGGCTGGGAGGCAGTGGGAGTCCATAAACGGATGGAAATAGACATGCAGGGCCGCAGGCTTGGTTGCCCCGCTCACCTGCGCAAGAGAGAGAGACATCTTCTAACTTCGCGGTATCACTGCAGAGGAAAGACTGGGGAACTCTATGGTTAATCCTGTTTTTATAGGGAGCCGGGAGATGCCATAGCTTTCTGCAGTACCACTGCGCCACCTTGTGGCGGAATAACCCAACTGTTATGAATACCGAAGCGGGCCGTGCCATGCAATAAAGAAAAGTCAGGTAGTCGAGGTGAAGGTCTTTAAGCCGACCTCCATCCAAAAAACCCACAGTGGCCTTTGGGCTTCTTCTGATGAGGGTACAGGAAACACATTCTCCAATCTGAGGTATGCTCTACTGCAGTGTGTAGATGTTTCCTGTCCCCATCATACAGAGAATCATGAAGTTAATGTTATCTCCTAAATTCAGGAATCAGGAGTAGGTGGGTCAGGGTTCTTGCACAGTTCCACCTGTTACAGTGTTGCTGGGTGTATGGTTGTATGTCCAGCTTAAGGTGGAAGTTCCCTGGTACTGAGGCAGGAGAGGGGTTACAAAGAAATAAAAGCATTACCTTGCCCAGGAGCTGTTTACCCGGGTGATGGCTACCAGAAGTTGGCCTAGATTGGAAATGCACTTTATGCTACAAGGACCCTGGACTATTCCCCCCAGCTAAAATCCACAGGAAGCCCATAATTAGCCATAGAGCTCTGTATGTCAGTGAACAGGAAGCATTGAAGGCATGCACTGCTGCAGTGTGCAGCTGCTTCCTGTCTCCCATTTGGCAGAGCTCTACTAGAAAAGATCTCTTGCTAATGCAGGGCTGATGGTGTAAGGGGGTAGGTGGGGTTAGTTTAGAGTCCATGTGAAGCAGAGTCCTCCCTAGGTCCACTTTAACACTTAATTTTAATTTAGATAGACCTGGAATTTGTGTTTGTAAGTTACCGGCGAGAACCAATCAAAGCAGTTTCTAAGAATCAGTGACTTTGGCACAAGCAATATGCTTGGCAGCGGGTCACTGGAGCACCATGTTACCGGCCCTGATGGTCATTCAGATCAAACATCATAAAATAGAAAAGATTTGCTATTTACATATGGAGGCGCTCAGCCGGTGAGCTCCCGCTCTGAGCACCAATCAGAAAACGCAGAGAGACAATTTTATCAGGTGATAAGTTCGCAGCCTGGAGTATGCCTTAGGACCAATTATTGCGGGAGAGCTTACGCTGCAAGCTCTACACACTTGGGTTTGATCATTTGTGGACTTTCTTCACCTCTATGCAGGGCCGGATTAAGTGTGGTGGAGGTCCCTGGGCACAAAATCTGCTGGAGACCCCAAATACAGTATTTTTTTCCTTTAAAATAATAGTCCAGCCAAGTATCTGATTGGTGGTTGTCTGACACCCGCCCAGTTGAGCTGGCACCTGCCTCAAAATCTTTTAGACTTTCAGGCCTGGTATAATGGGTTTACTCCAATTTTGTAAAATATTCTGGAGGTTCCCTCACTATAACAGTGGGGCATCCCCATTTGGGTTGCACCACCCCAACTAACTGTCCTGCGTCCTGAGTCCCTGCACCAATACTGCCACCCATGTGACCACCAGAAGCAAATCAAGTTTGCCAGCCAGCAGCTGCATAGTGATGTCCATGGCCCTGGGTAAAACTAAATTGGCTTGTCATGGTTACATAGGAAGTGAGTAAGAGGTAAGCACTGGCTTCACGTGCCTGAGCTGCGGGGGGCTTATTACTAATAAACTAAATAGGATGTCCCTGTGTTATTATAGGCAGGGGACCGTCAACCATCTCTGATTGGAGGCTGTCTTCAAATCAGACCAAAACCCATTATACCTGGCCCTAAATTAGGGCAAGAAGAAAACTCTCCCTAGGGGCATCCTAATGTGTGAACCCCCTCAGGAAAGTCTTCTTCCGACATCTCCTGCATGCACCTGGGGCAGGCAGCGGGAGCGGCCAACAGGAGGCATTGCTATGCACAGCAATGGATGATCATTGAAGAAGGCTTGCTGGTTTGAGGTGATAAAAAACAGGCATAATACTTACTGATCCAGGTTCCTGGCTATTTTACACCCTGGCTGGAGATTTCCCTATCATTCTTACTGAGCTCTGTCTGACAAGGGACCCCTATCGCGGAGATGTACCGGCCACAATTGTGTACAGCCATTTCTAGGTCCCGCCTTAGAGCTTCAGAAGGCAGAGACAGAAAGTCTCTTAATTGAGGGGCTTATGAGCATCTATTTACTCAATTGGATGCAGCTAGACAACTAAAAACTGAAACAGCAGAGATGAATAGATCTTTCTTTACCTAAATGATGCCAAATGAGCACAAATATGATAAACAAGGTGGAGGAGCAACAATGATGGAGCCCCCCTGACCTTTTGGGCCCATGTGCGGTTGCACCCCCCTAAGTTAAACCTCGGGGCCTGGACCCTCCCTGGCCACATTCCTGATCCACGGCAGACTAGGTCCCCTGTAAACACAAGGATTAAAACAAATTGCCAAAATCAGTTTTGCCACTAGATGTCACTGTTGCACCCTACACAATTGGCTCTGACCAATCTATTCAAACCATAATCCGTCTATATTATACATTTACATAGGCGATTGCAGGTCAGATTGTAAGGCGTGTGGCTTAATAATAGGGGTTAATAATAATCATGCCCTAAGCTCCACCTCCCTGTCTTTGTAAATGTCCCTGAAAGTCCTTGGCATTTCTGGGCTCAGTCATATCACTTGATAAAAATGTCACTCTCAGGATACAAAGTATAAAATATAGCACCAGTTCTCTGCTAAGGAAAAACATTCTATGCACTGTGTAATACCAGTTACAGCCGCCATATTTATATTAACATTACAAAAATAGACACTATTTCCCAGATGTAACAACACAGGAACGCAGCACGGGTTGGACCCTGCAATTTGCCGGCTTTCTTTTTTTCACAAATGTAGCAAATCTTACAAAAATATTACAATAAACATCTAATTGTCTCTAGAGCTCCTCCTCGCCTTAGCTTCCAACTTGCTGTGCTTTATCTGAAATGAGAAATTCACGAGAAATAAGGGAAAGATTGAAAAAAAAGAACTCCGGACATCATGAATAAATGCAGTATAATACAGGTAGTAAAATCTTTATTTGTAATGAGTAAAAATAATATATCTCCTTTAAAGTGGACCTCAGTCCACCTGCTCACCCCAGTAGCGATGGCAGGGGGAGTCACATCCCAATTTCAGATAACCTGCTGTGCTGCTCCTAACACAGGGATGTAAATCCGGTGGCCCACAGCACCTATGCTTACATTTATCCACCTCCTTTGCTCACCTCACCTGCCTCACATCAACCCATATCCTCTTTTCCCACCTGATCTCTGCCCACTTCCTCTCACCTCTTGCTGCCTGACCTCATCTAACCTTGCTTCTGCTCAACTCTTCAACCTCCCCTCTGCTCACTTCACCCCTAACCATCTTACCGCTGCTCACCTGACCTCTTCCCACCTCACCTCTGCTCATCTGACCTATTCCCTTCTCACCTCTGCTCATCTGACCTCTTCCCACCTCACCTCTGCTCACCTGACCTCTTCCCACATCAACTCTCCTCATCTAACCTCTTCCCCATTCACCTCTGCTCATCTGACCTCTTCCCCCCTCACCTCTACTCATCTGACCTCTTCCCACCTCACCTCTGCTCATCTGACCTCTTCCCCACTCGCCCCTGCTCATCTGACCTCTTCCCACTCACCTCTGCTCATCTGACCTCTTCTCCACTCACCTCTGCTCATCTGACCTCTTCCCACCTCACCTCTGCTCACCTGACCTCTTCCCACCTCAACTCTCCTCATCTAACCTCTTCCCCATTCACCTCTGCTCATCTGACCTCTTCCCCCCTCACCTCTACTCATCTGACCTCTTCCCACCTCACCTCTGCTCATCTGACCTCTTCCCCACTCACCCCTGCTCATCTGACCTCTTCCCACTCACCTCTGCTCATCTGACCTCTTCTCCACTCACCTCTGCTCATCTGACCTCTTCCCACTCACCTCTGCTCATCTGACCTCTTCTCCACTCACCTCTGCTCATCTGACCTTTTCCCCACTCACCCCTGCTCATCTGACCTCTTCCCACTCACCTCTGCTCATCTGACCTCTTCCCCACTCACCCCTGCTCATCTGACCTCTTCCCACTCACCTCTGCTCATCTGACCTCTTCTCCACTCACCTCTGCTCATCTGACCTCTTCCCACTCACCTCTGCTCATCTGACCTCTTCTCCACTCACCTCTGCTCATCTGACCTTTTCCCCACTCACCCCTGCTCATCTGACCTCTTCCCACTCACCTCTGCTCATCTGACCTCTTCCCACTCACCTCTGCTCATCTGACCTCTTCCCCACTCACCCCTGCTCATCTGACCTCTTCCCACTCACCTCTGCTCATCTGACCTCTTCCCACTCACCTCTGCTCATCTGACCTCTTCCCACTCACCTCTGTTCATCTGACCTCTTCCCACCTCACCTGACCATTTCCTTTTTTCTGCTCACATCTGCATATATAATACTTTAAGGTTAAAGCTTTCCAGTGGTAAACGGCTTGTGTTTTTGCAGCTTACATTTTATTATGGCCCCTTAGAAGTGGAACAAAAAGACAATGCAGCCCTTAGTCCAAAATAGGTTGTACACCCCTACTCTAACAGAACGCCTTCTCCCTCGCTTGCTTCTGCCGCTTTGTCGCCAATAAGGTCCAGGAGGTTTTTAAGACGAAATGTAAAGGGTAAGTCCACATTCGATGGAACTTTTGAAATTGCATATTTTAAGAGAGATGTGCTCAGGGTGCTGAGATGATCTTTTATTTTTTTCCTGTATTAGATCATCTCATCACCTTTAAAGCAGAGCAAAACTCATTGAACTTGTGAAATACATTTGGCCAAAGCCCCTGTTGATACTTCCTTTTTACGGTGTAGAACTGTAAATAGATTTTTTCGCTCTTCAAAAAGTACTGGAACACCTTTTTTGCTGTCCACCTCTGTAAGATGTACACCTAATCATTGCATAGGTGTGGCAATTACATCATTGCCACACACAACAGTGGCAATGAACAGAGGAGGCGGGGCTTTACAGCCAAAATAGGCGCCATTATCTGGGATTAGAGAGGCTCCATTATCTAGGATTAGCGCGAAGCAGGAGCAGTGAAAATTGGCAAAAGGTAATTCTCATGGGCAGAGCAATTCAGGGAAAGCTAGGTAAAAAATACAATTCTGTTAAACTCACCTGTAGAATTGTTTTTGAATATATCCAGTCCAGGTCGTCCCAGAAGTAATGACAGTTGGGTTATCCACCGCCAGGTGGCACTTGACCGGATCAAAAGCTGTAGTTCCTCCCGGCCCCCTATAAAATCGGGTGTCTCTCTATGATTCCCCAGTGGTTAAACAGCAGAAAGAAGGAGACAGGCCGGGAGGCCAAGAAACCATGTTATTTCACATAGCTTCTGCATGTACTCTCTCCAACAAAAAACGTAAGGACAACGGTCCAATATAAAAATGGTAATCACCAAAACAGGCGAACCGAGGTATTGAAAAACAAGGGCGGGGTGGGACGACCTGGACTGGATATATTCAAAAACAATTCTACAGGTGAGTTTCACAGAATTGTATTTTTCACTATATCCAGTCCAGGTCGTTCCAGAAGTGATGACAGTTGGGACATCCAAAAGCAGTGTGCATATAGGGCGGGATCCCCAGTGCGGAACAGCATGTAGTTCATTTCACTACCGCCTAAAGCACCTTTCGGCCAAAGACAGCATCAGCTGAGGCCCTAACATCAACCTTGTAAAACTTGGTAAAGGTATGAACAGAAGACCAAGTGGCGGCATTACAAACAGAGGCCTGGTGCTGAAAAGCCCAAGAGGCACCAATAGCTCTAGTAGAATGAGCTGCAATACGAAAAGGGGGTTCCTTCCCCTTGGCAGAATATGCTTGCACCACCGCTTACTGAGAGTGGACTCTGTTAGGAAAAAGAGCAAATCCGATTTCCTGAAGGATTCAGTCGCAACCAGGTAATACTTAATGGCTCTGACCACATCCAAGGCATGGAGGGTCCTTTCCTTAGAATTAGTCGGCGCTGGACACAAGGAGGGCAAGACCACTTCCTCATTAGGATGAAAGGGAGAAACGACCTTAGGTAAAAAATCAGGTTTGAAGCGAAACACCACCTTATCCTTATGCCGCTCAAAGAAAGGAGGCTTCATACAAAGCACGGCCAGCTCTGACACGAGACGCACCGAGGTGATAGCTGCCAAAAAGACCACCTTTAGGGTCAAAATAGACAATGCAGCATCGCACAAAGGCTCAAAGGGAGGACCCTGTAGAGCAGAAAGCACCAAATTCAAGTCCCACAATGGTAGTACAGGCTTACGTGGTGGACGTACATGGGTAACTCCTTGGAAAAAGGTCTTGATCAGTCTATGATTGCCAAAGGATCTTTGGAAAAAGATGGCCAAGGCCGAGACCTGGCCCTTGAGGGTGCTCAGCTAGAGACCCAATTCCAAACCGTGTTGTAAAAACTCCAAAATCCTAGAGATAGAGAAGGTGCGGCAAGGAAAACTCTTGGACTCGCACCAGGCAATGTAGGCATGCCAAACCCGGTAGTATATCACGGAAGAAGACTTCTTCCATGCCTGAATCATGGTCTGAACAACCGTGGCAGACAGCCCCTTCTCCTTCAGGATTGAGGTTTCAATAGCCAGGCCGTCAAAGCCAGAGTCTGTAAATTGGGGTGCCGCAGCGACCCTTGTGTGAGAAGCCCTGGGTCGTCGGGCATGACGTAGCGATCGGCGGACATCAAAATTATGTCCGTGAACCAACTCCGCCTCGGCCAGCGAGGAGCCACCAGGATGGTTGGTACCCCCTCCTGGGCTATCTATCTAGGAAACTGAGGGAGCACATAAAGAAGCCTGAACTCCGTCCAAGGAATCGCCAGAGTGTCTGTGGCAAAGGTCAGAGGATCTCTCGACAGGGAGACGAATCTCGGGAGCTTGTGATTGTGTCTGGACGCAAACAGGTCCACGTCCGGCTGACCCAAGCGGAGACACAGATCGTGAAAGATCTTGTTGCTGAGGGACCATTCCCCCAGGCGTGAGGCACTCCTGCTCAGGGAGTCCGCCTCCTGGTTCTCTATCCCAGGAATGTAAACCGCCAAGCTGCAGGGAACATTCTCCTCTGCCCAAGTCAGAATCAGGGTCACCTCCTTGAGGGCTTGCTTGCTCCGAGACCCGCCTTGGTGATTTATGTAGGCGACAGCCGTCTGATTGTCCGAGCGGACCTGAATCGCACAACCCCTCAAATGGGGAGTCAAGTGAAGAAGCACCAACCGAATCGCTTTCAACTCCAAGACATTTATGGGCAAGTGGGCCTCCTGTGACCCCCACTGACCCTGGACCTGCTGCGTCAACCAAAAGCTTTCCCAGCAGGTCAGGCTGGCCTCCGTGGTGAGTCGAAAATGACTTTCCCACTAGCAAATTTCTGGAGTCCAGCCACCACAAGAGGGACTGCCTGGCCAGGAGGGACAGTGAAAATTCCTGTTCCAGTGACTCCTGCGTCCGATCACAATCAGTCAACAGATTCAACTGAAGAGGTCTCGTGTGGAACTGAGCAAAGGGCACTGCCTCGAAGCATGACGCCATAAGGCCCATCAGTTTCATCCCCAGACGGACAGATGGTTGCTGACAAGAAAGCAAGGCCTGCACCTGTGTCTGAAGACCCACCACCTTCAGCTGTGGAAGGAATACCTTGACCTGAGAGGTGTCCAGCGTCATGCCCAGAAAGGACCTCACCATGGAGGGAGCGATGGAAGACTTGGGGTAATTGACTACCCAGCCAAAATCCTCGAGAGTGGACAACACCGTCCGGGTGTCGCTCTCGGCCTGATGAAGAGACTGAGCCGTAATCAGCAAATCGTTCGGGTAAGGCAGCACGCGGATGCCCTGGATTCTCAGGAGAGCCATGATGCCCGCCAGCACCTTGGTGAAAACACGGGGGGGCTGAGGATATCCAGAATGGCAAGGCCACAAACTCGTAATGCTGATCCTCCAGCGCAAACCTCAGAAACTTCTGATGCCCCTGGAAAATTGTGCAGATAAGCATCCTTGATGTCCACCGTGGTCAAGAAGTCACCAGGTCGCAGCGGGCTCACCGCGGACCGTAAGGTCTTCATGCGGAAATGTCTGACCCTGACAAACTTGTTGAGACCCTTCAGGTCCAGGATGGGTCTCAGCGTTCCGTCCTTCTTGAGCATCATGAACAGATTGGAGTGAAAACCCTGACCCCGTTCCAGCCGAGACACGGGACAAATCACACCTGACAGCAGAAGGTGTTGGACGACCAAACGCAGGTCTTGTGCCGTCACTGGGTTCTGAGAAACTCGAGACTGAAGAAATCATGAGGGCAGCCAGACTGCCAGCAGAAATGCCCGCCTGATCATGGTCCACTTCTGGCACAAGTGACACAAACCGTTCTGAGTCCGCCCAGAGGGCCAGCACCGCACATGGGACAGAGCTTCACCCGCCCTGATGGGGTCCCACGCTCACTATCTCCAGAAGCCTCCATTATGGTGATTTTTTTAAAAAAGTTTTTATTTGCATAGAACGTAAAAAACATGACATACAATAAAATATGCAATACAGCAAGCACGACGCCGCAGGCGCCTAAAACAGTCTGGCCTACTTGCACACAAGACGTCCATTCACACAACACAAAACATTCACACCGGACTCAGGCCCTACCAGGTGAGGACCTTGCTGGGGGGACCCATAGAGCAAAAAAAAAGTTATGTTAACAGGTAAACAGGTAGAAGGCAATAACGACCCAACCTGGCCAGCCCGCAAAAAATGATCCCTCTTATGTGATCCCTCTTTACAGGGAGAGGGCTTGGAGAGAGAGGGGGGGCCGGAGGCCGAGAGGAACCACAACTCCTAATATCAAGGGGCCCACCTGGAAGACACAATGTGAACAACATATAAGCATCCCACAGCGCATGCCCAGCACATAAAAGACAATATCAAGAGGGACTCACAACACTGCTCAGAAGGCCGGCAGAGACAACGAGGCAGCGTGCAGGAGGAGAAGATGGCGCGGATCAGCCAGCAGCACATGTTCCTCGAGGGGGGGCCGCACAGCCGTGATGCGAAAAGCGTCATCGTGCGGCCCCGCAACCCCCCCCCCCCCCCGGCGGCGCAAAAATTGCACCCGCCCACAATATGGCGGAGGGCCCAGGAACATCAGGCGGCCCACGGAGGAGCCCAGCAGAATCACCAGCCCGGCGGCCTCGCGCAGCCCGGGCCGGTCGGCAGCACACGCGCACCCTGCGGTGGAGCCCACAGCCCCAGTAATACTCCACCCGTGCAGCGCGGACGTCCCCCCCCCCCCCCTCACAGCGCGGCATCATGAAGGAGAGCGGAGAGAACCGGAGCGACAAGGGAGCGAGGAGGGTAAGTATGTGAGGTAAAAAAAAAAAATCAGTAAAAACACACCAGCACGCAAGGGACAGCAGTCCAGCACAATACAACAATAAAGCTTGTGGGGCAGGGAGGGCATAAACCCTGTGGGCATAAGGTGGTTCCTCTCCCCCCTATATAGGCTCACCATCAGCCTATGGCCGGCTACCCTTTGGGCAGGGTCTGCGGCCCAGAGCCTAGTTCTGCCAAGCCTGACCCTGGCGTTCACCCTACCTTCACCGTACCGGTCAGCCGAAGCTGTGAGGCAGTAGTGGGTCCACGGGAACGGTGGCAATAAAGATGCAGCGGCCGACGGGCTAGGTGGCCCTGCTCAGCTGCAATATCCAGGAGAGAGTATCCATACGATCCTTATGCAGCAAGACTGCAGGAAGAACACTGGGGAATCATAGAGAGACACCCGATTTTATAGGGGGCCGGGAGGAACTACAGCTTTTGATCCTGCAGTCAAGCGCCATCTGGCGGTGGATCACCCAACTGTCATCACTTCTGGGATGACCTGGACTGGATATAGTGAAAATGTGGGCTTTGGTCTGCTTTAAGACATCATTTTGCCACACAGAAATATACATTTTGAAAAATACAATTGAAAGTTGATCTACCCTTTAATGATAGGACAAGGGGCATAACCTAAAGCTAGTCAGAGTGAAGATCAGGAGCAATGTTAGAAAATATTATTTTACAGAAAGTGTAGTAGATGCTTGGAACAATCTTCCAGCAGAAGTAGTTGAAAAATCAACAGTAAGGGAAATTAAACATGCCTGGGATAAGTATACATCTATCCCAAGATAAAGAGAACATACAGTATACACATAAGGGCAGGCTAGAAGGACCATATGGTCTCATTCTGCCGTCAACCTTCTATGTTGTTGTTATGCTGTTTCACAACTGTTTCCTGTGTAACCCACTGGATGGCGCTCTGATTGGAAAAGCTGAGTCTCTGCTTCAGCCCTATCCTCCCTCCTTTTTCTGAATATTACTTTTATTCACATTATTTATATGAGCCGTCTATTTAAACCAACCTTCTTCTTTTCTGTGTACACAGTGTAACTCGCATTGCTCCTTTTCATCAAATCGGTTAAGGTTTCCTCCACAACCACCATACACAAATGGTCGACACTCTCTAATCAGAGGGTTGTAATACCACTTTAGTGTGTACTTGGTGCACCCTCCTTCCTCCATATGTAACCTGCATATATCTAGACAAAGTAAAAAGACAAAAGGTCAATATATGAAAATCACTACAAAATGATGTATAAAAGCTACACCTACCCTGTGATGATAAATCTCTTTTACTTCTAAAGCTTGCCTCCGAGTCGGTTGGTATGGTTGTGCCTAGAAAAAGGAGTACATACTGTCAGTATAGAAGATGGCAGTATAGAAGATGACAGGGATATTTCACAAAGCGTATTCTGAAAGCCCTGGACCCAATTAGACGGTTTGAAGAGAATGGGAAAAGTATACCCGCAATTACAGTTACAAGTAAAACAAATACCTGCATCTCCAGGACATTGGCTATTAAAGTAAAGAAAAAAAGTGGCAACCCAATTTGAAGTAGGAGAGTTCTCAGAGTGAGGGCTCTTTCTGTTTAGTAAATAATGCTTATAGAGCAGTAAAAATGAAAGAAAAGGAACAAAAAGAAATCAAAGAGAAAAAGAATGTAAGGAAGTGGAGTAAATGTAAAAGACAAGGCAGTACATATCAAAAAATAGAAAGGCAAATAAGAGAAGACCATAGCAAGTAAGAGCAGAAGGAAGTAGGTAAAGCCTAAAGTAGAGGAAGCCAGGTAAGGAAGGATATAATAAAATAAGACAGGTAAGTATAAAAGGGAAGCATAGAAGGACATGTGGAATAAGTGGAAAACCAGCAAAGTGGGACGTATGAATTAAGAGAACAGTGTGTAAAAGTTGATAGAAGAAGGGGGGCGTGGCTTGGCCAGCGAAGGAGATGGCTGCCTAATATCGGAGCTCCTGGTGTATAGACCCGAGTGCGACAGCTGCAGTCTCCCTAACGCATCATGGGCAAAAGCAGTAGATCGGGGGTGACCTCTAGAACACCCAGGGCACCCCGAGACCCGACTTTGAGCGGCAGAAGCCTCCCGGAGATGTTCCGTTCCCAGCGCGCGGAGGAAGTCCCAGGCCGGACCTCCAAGATGGCGTCACCTACGTCGCAAGAAAGCTCACCGGAGAGGAGCACGGAGGGCTCGCTCAGCAATGAGCCTCAGGGCCTGACGGCGCAGCTCAGCCAATTACCTACGAGGTCTGAACTAGCGAGATTTGCTGGAGAAATCAAATCCTCCATTACAGAAGCGGTGGCTGAACTCAAAGCGGACGTGAGGGAGCTAGGCCGCAGAATTGAAAGGGTGGAGCGCGAAGCAGCGAGCTCGGGACGCAAGTTACGAGAGGTGAGCGACGTGGTGGCTTGGCACAACGGTCACCTCATGAATGTGCACCGACATCTTGAAGACCTCGACAACAGGGCCAGGAGATGCAATGTCAGGGTGCGTGGGGTGCCGGAGGCAGTTGCGCAGGATCAGATCCCCGGAGCCTTGACCTCCATATTTAATTCACTACTGGACAGACCCCCGGACACGCCAATAGAATTCGTGAGGGCTCATCGCGCGCTGCGACCCAGAAATATGAATGAAATGGCCCCCAGAGACATAGTCTGCTGCCTACAGAGCTTCCCCTTGAAGGAAGACATCATGGCGAGAGCGAGAGGAAGAGATTCCATTTTATTCAACAACGCCGAAGTGCAGCTTTTCCAGGACCTGTCTGGGATTACTTTACAGCACCGTAGAGCTCTCAGGCCACTGACATCGCTTCTCAGAGAGAGGGGCATTCCCTACAGATGGAGATTCCCATTTGCGCTGGTGGTAGCCAGGAATGGGAAGACCGGGGTATTGCGCACTCCAGAAGACCTCCCAGCGTTCTTTGAATTCCTGAGGATCCCAGCGGTAGGGGTTCCCGACTGGTTCAGTGATTTCCGGATCCCGGACCTGTCTGCCGGGGCCCCACATTTGGATACACCAGCGGTGCCCCCCGGGCGACGGTCCCCGGATGAGGCCCCAAGAAGAGAGGAGTTCTAGCTTCCCGCGGAATTAATGGACTAACCCTTCGACGCTTTTCTCTGGCCTGATGTGCAGAGACGTGGAGGGACGGTGACGGTATTTTTCTTCATTTTTACACATTCTCCCTTCTCATTCCCCCCCCATTGTGACAGTCTCAGCTTTTTGCAGTCCCTAGTGACCCTGCGGTAGCGGATCCCTGGCCTTAGGCCTAGCATGTTGGTTGCGCGAGCCGTATCTGGCGGTGGGCCTTGTCTCCCCCTCCCTTGTGCTGCAATGCTCACTGCTTTTCATATTTTGTGTTTTCTGCATGTCACAGCTATTTCTTATTGGGTGAAACCATGATGCAGAGTTCACGGTCAGCTTCTCGTGTTTTATCATGTTTTATCATGTTTTATTTTGTTTGCCTGTGGGTGGTGGGGTGCAGGAATCGGAGGGGGCTTCTCTCCCCTTCCCCCCCTCCTCCGGTGGAGGGGACCCCGCGGGTCCCGCGGGTCCCTCTGTCGGGGGACCGGGAGATGGGGATGGATCAACTGGAGATTTCACATGTGATTCTCTGTGTGTTATAAGGAGTAGACTTGAGAGGTTCCACTGTCCCTTTATGGCGTATATGGCCTGATGTGGGGGGGGGTGTTGGGCCTGCTGCCCTCCCTTCCCCTCGGGGGGGACCCCACCGGATGGGGGGGCCCGTCCCGGGGGCGACGGGGAGGCGGGATGCGATGGGGATGGTGGGGCCATGCTGTAGCAGAACCCTGGCTTTAGGCCTAGCATGATGGTTGCGTAGGTAATATCTGGCGGTGGGCATTACCTCCCCCACCCCTGTGTTGCAATACTTACTGCTTTTCAAGTTTTTCTTGCATGCCACAGTTACTTCTTGTTGGGTTAAAACCCGCTGCAGAGTTCACAGTCAACTTCTAGTGTTTTATCATGTTCTATTGTGTTCGGCTATGGGATGTGGGGAGCATGGATCGGAGGGGGCATGTCTTCCCCCTCCCCCCCCCCCTTCTCCGGTGGGGGGGACCCCGCGGGTCCCGCGGGTCCCTCTGCCGGGGGGCTGGGGGGGTGGGGATGGACCAATTGGAGACCTCACATGGGAGTCTTGGTGTGTTATAATGAGTAAACTTGAAGGGTCCTACCGCTCCAATATGGCTCGTAGGGTCTGAGGTGGTGGGGGATTCTGGGCCTACTGTCCTCCCTTCCCCTCGGGGGGGGCCTCACCAGGTGGGGGGGCCCGTCCCGGGGGGGACGGATGGACGGGATGTGGTGGGGGGGGATGGGACGGGGGATTCAGGTTGGCAGTAGCTGCTCGGGGGCGATCAGGGGGTTAAAAGCCTAGGTGAAGGTGGCTACAACCCAGGAGTAAATTGCGGGGTCAAGATGGGCAAGCAGGGATGCAATACAAATTTTGCCCTGCACCTGGATGGGATGGAATAAGGGGACGTTCAATATGTGTTAAATGGGTCCAACACCAGGTTACTATATAAAGGTATACTTGATTTGTTCACAGTATAGATAATTTTCGTGTTATCACAAGTTTGAAAACGCAGTACTTCTGCCTGTCTGGCCTTCCATGGTCCCCAAGTTTTTTGTGACTTTCACGGTAAGTGGGGTTATTTAGGGACTCCTTGTGGGTCTCTACTTCCTGAAGAATCCAGGGGTTTCTCTTTCTTCCTTTTTTTTTTCCCCCCCCCTGGTGTAGCTTCAGGTGGGGCGGGGCGGTCGCAGGAGGTCTTATACCCTGCGTTACGCTCTCTTATTTTCCCTTCCGTGTTCTCTCTTATACCCCATAAGGGTGCACTTTGGGGTTCTGTTTCTGGTCTCGATTAAGGTCAGGACCCTCATCTCTGTTCCCATTCTCTCTGTCCCTGTCTTTTCTTCTTCCCCATCAGTCTCTGGTGGGGTACCCATAAGTACTCCTCTCTCTGGCTCCGGGGGGGCGTGGGGGGTGTGGTTGGGGGGCCCGGGTGGACCTGTGTGACCCCTTCCTGTTAGCAATGACTTCAGTGGGAGATATGGAGGTGAGGATAATGACTATAAACGTGAAGGGTCTTAATTCACCAGCTAAGCGACACTCTCTTATGAGGGAATTGAAGAAATATAAGGCACATATTGCCTTGATTCAGGAAACACACTTTCAGAGAGGTAAAGTCCCCTATCTAGGTAATAGATCGTTTCCCTATCATTGGACAGCGCCATCTCCATCTTCTAAGACTAAAGGGGTTTCTATCCTGGTGGACAGGACTCTGGCTTTTTCTGTGACCTCAGAGGTCATTGACAAGGAGGGGCGCTATATCTTCCTCAAGGGTAAGCTTCCGTCCGGAAAGATCCTCACACTGGCAAACATTTACGCCCCCAATAGACTACAACACCAATTGATGACCTCGGTTCTTAAGGAATTACAATCCTTTCAGGAGGGTTCCTTGATTATAGGGGGAGACCTGAACTGCGCATTAAATCCCTTGGTAGACACCTCTAACGCTAGCTCCTCCATTGCATACAGGTATCTTAAGCGAATTAAAACAGCTCTTCAGAATGTGCAGGTAATTGATACATGGAGATTCGCACACCCAGACGGTAGGGATTATACCTACTTTTCCCCCATCCACTCAAAGTACTCGAGGATAGACTATTTGTTCTTGTCCCAGAGAGACCTTAGCTGGATAGAGGGAGTGGAGATAGGGACGATTACATTTGCAGATCACGCCCCAGTAATTATGAGGCTCTTGCTACCGGGACAGGTACACAAGGAATGGAACTGGAGAATGAACACTAGTATTCTAAAGGACGTAGTTAGAACAGAGAGGGTTAAACAGCAGATCACTCAGTACTTCCGTGAAAATGCAACCGAAGAGCTGAACCCAATCACAATTTGGGAGGCGCACAAGTGCACTATACGGGGTTTTCTCATACAAGAGGGTGCACGAATGAAGAAGGAAAGGTTAGCTAAAATAGAGGAACTTGCCCACAGGGTCTCGGTCCTGGAATCTCAACACAAGAAAACGCTTCTGGAGAAACACCTACAGGAGCTCTTGGAAAAAAGGAAGGAGCTGAGAGCTGCCTTGTGGGGGGCTGCCAAGAGAGCGTTCACGTTCCGCAATGGGCTTTATTATGAGCAAGGTAATAAGCCTGGTAGGCTTCTAGCGAGTGGCCTTAACCCAAAGGGCTCTAGGGCCCGTGTGCAGGGAATTAGAGACTCAGCGGGGACCTTGTACCAGAAGGAGTCAGACATCGCCGAACAGTTTAAGAGGTATTATTCCACATTGTATAATCTCCCGGGGCGCCCCTCAGAAGGGGGACACAAATCCCAGATGATAGATTACTGTGAAAGAGCTAAGATGCCCCGACTTTCTAAGGAAGCAATTGAATTTTTGGAGAGTCCGATTTCCAGTGAGGAGTGTATGGTGGCGATCAAAGAAACTAGACCTGGACGGGCCCCGGGACCTGATGGATTCCCCAGCCAGTATTATAGGGCGTTTGCCCCCCAACTGCTTCCACACATGGTACGGGCTTTTAGTAGTGCGGGCGAGACAGGGGCATTCCCCCCGGAGTCTCTTGAGGCTCGCATAGTGGTAATCCGAAAGAGGGGAAGGATGACACCCAGTGCCAGAATTACAGACCTATATCATTATTGAATGTTGATATCAAATTATATGCGAAGGTGTTAGCCAAGAGGCTAGCGGGTCTTTTGCCAGAGCTGGTCCAACAAGACCAAGTGGGCTTTATTGGAGGAAGGGAAGCACGCGACAATACAGTGAAGGCCATGAATGTACACTGGTGGGCCACCTCCCACAGGCTGAAGATTATGATGCTATCTACTGACGCCGAAAAGGCATTTGATAGGGTTGATTGGGAATGGATTACAGTGGTTCTGGAGCATATCGGCCTGGGGGAGGTGGCTCGGAACAGAATTCTGGCCCTGTACTCGGACCCACGTGCAAAGGTTAGAGTTAACAATGTGACCTCAAACGGATTTCTGATTCGCAATGGTACTAGGCAGGGCTGCCCTATGTCCCCACTGATTTTTGCGCTCACGCTGGAACCTTTCCTGAGGATGGTGAAAATGAACCCTGACATTAGAGGGGTTCAGATAGGGGTTAAGGAACAAAAAGTGGCCGCCTATGCGGACGACATGTTGTTTTTTCTTTCCTCTCCCTGGGTTTCGATACCGTGCTTGCTGAAAGAGCTTGAGATTTTTGGTAAAATGTCCAATCTGAAAATAAACTACTCTAAATCAGTAGCATTGAATGTCTCACTCCCTGCTCAGGAGAAAGAGAATCTAGAGAAATCCTTTCAGTTTAGATGGGGGACACGTAGTCTCACTTATCTGGGGATCCAACTGCCCGCGGACCTGTCACAGCTATATCAATTGAACTTTGCTCCATTGATCAGTAAAGTAAAAGCGGACCTGAATAGATGGAGATGCCTGAAACTGTCGTGGTTCGGGAAGCTGGCGGTTTTGAAAATGAATGTGCTCCCGAGGCTGCTATATTTGATACAATGCATCCCAATAAAACTCCCTGGCTCTTTTGCTTTAGATATCAGAAAAACGTTCACAAGATTCTTATGGGCAGGTAAGCCCCCCAGGGCAAAAAGAACCACCCTTGTTTTGCCGAGATCTCAGGGTGGATTGGGTCTGCCCTGCATTGACACATACGTGAAAGCCTCGCATTTAGCAAGAATTATTGACTGGAATGTGAATGGCTCCCACAAAGAGTGGGTCTCCATAGAAGATGAAACTAGTCAGGGTACCCTGAGACAGCTATGGTCTTTCAACAGGAGTGACATCCCGGAGAAGATTAGATCCCACCCTTTTATTGGCACCACATTGGAAATTTTTCGCCAGACCTGTAGAAGATATAAAGGGGTGTCGTCAGTACCGGGGCCTCTGTTATCGATTCATGACCACCCGGATTTCCCTCCTGGGCGAGAGAGATCCTTTTTGAGGAAAGGCAAATATCTGCACCCACTAAGGGCGGCTCACTTATTCTCAGGAGGGGTATTTAGACAGAAGCAGGACCTGCAGGACGTTATTGGAGGGGAACTCTCCCACTTGGAATATCTACAGATAAGGCATTTTGCTCAGTCGGAGAACCTGAAGGGGAAAGTGGATAGGGAGCCCACAGTTTTTGAAAGAGCTTGCCTGGGAGAGGGTCCTAGGAACCACCTCCTGTCACGTACATATGGTCTGCTGCTGGAAGGGGGCCCTACCCCGAGGAGACCCTGGGAAGGAAAGTGGGAGAGAGATTTGAACCTAGACTTGACAGAAGAAGATTGGAAATGCATATATCAAAGGGCATACAGGGGCTTGGCAAACTCCTCTACGCAGGAGACTAATTACAAATTAATCACTAGATGGTACAGGACCCCAAAGATGCTACATAAAATGTTCCCGGCTATCCCAGACACCTGCTGGAGATGCAACCAGAAAGGTGCAGATGTGTTGCATATTTGGTGGTCGTGCCCTAATATTGTCCCCTTCTGGAAGAACATTCAGGGTATGATTGAGAAGGTAGTGGGCCTCTCTCCTGAATGGGACCCCGCCTTCTATTTACTGAATTGGCAGAGGAAAAAAGCGGGCAAGGGTGATCTAGGACCACTAGGGATCCACCTCACTAATGCGGCACGGAGGGTGATACCTCGGAAATGGAAATCACCGTCAGCACCAACGGTTAAAGAATGGCTGCAGCAATTGAACCATGTAGAGGAAATGGAAGAAATTCTACATCTGAGACAGGATAGGGCTGAAGCCTACAGGAAGGTCTGGTCTATCTGGGCTGATTTTAGGTCCTCACCTGAATACAAGGCTGCAATGGAACAGGACTGAAGAATACAGGTTGGTAGTGGGGGCAAGAGGAAAGTCGGTACGGCAGTGGGGGGTGCTGGGGTCGCGCGGACCCCCTGTTTGGTCCCCCCCGCTTCCCCCCCCTCTCCCCCCCCCTCCCCCGGGGGCCTCTCTGTCTTCCCTTTATATGTTCCCTTTCCCTCTTTTGATTTTTCTTTCCTTTGGCCCTTCTGTTGTTGGTTCCGCTCCTTCCCTTTTTCTGCCCTTTAGGGGCTCTGTTCTCTCTTTGGACTCCTACGCAGAGTCCAGGGTTCTATATTACAACGGAGGATGAACAGAGTAGCAGAACATTGGAGTCGCAGAGGTCTGGGGTTATAGCTACTTTGGCTGATTTAATGCCGGGATCCCATGGCAGGAGTCCCGGACAGGCAGCTGTAGGATATTGTATTGTAATGATCGTCGATGCATTGCTTGGAAGCTTTGATGGTCAGGTTGCATCCTGGACCCAATGGTATGTTGTCTTATTTGCATAACCAATTGTATGTATGCTATGTCTATGACTCCGAAAAATCCTCAATAAAAATCAGTGTGATATAAAAAAAAAAAAAGTTGATAGAAGAAAAGCAACAGAGGCACAATGCATATACAGGATAAGAGAATAGAGAAACAAAAGTAGAGAAGCAAAAAAGTGAGAAAGAAAGTAATTAATGCAACAAAGCAACTTTTAAAGCAAGCGATTAATGATCAATATTTTACAGGGTTACTGAAATAGGTACACCTAGAAGAGTAATATAATTGAACGAGAAGGCAAAAGAAAAGGAGGAAGATAGTAAATAAGGACAAGGAAGGAATACATTTAGGGCCTCCTTTATCCAGCACCATGACAGGACGCACGTCATCAAAGGTAAGAAACATATTTATAAATCTTTGTGGTTCCAGAAAGCCTAGCTACTCCTCTCAGCCAGTATAATGTGACTTATTCAAATAAATAGTAAAGCAGGCCCTAATAAATAGTGAAAGAGGAAGGGACGCATGAAAATAAGCAATAAAAAACAATTTATGGGAAAATGTAAAAATCATGGAAAAGAGTGACATGGATAACTGAAGAAAGGCATAAGCAATGCAGGTAAGAAAGAAGGAAAGCAAGAAAAGTAATAGTGAATAAAAGGCAAAAAGGAAAAGTGAACACAAGGCAGGAAAGGTAGAGATGAGGCAAGACAAAAAAGAAAGGATACATGCAAGGCAGGTAAGAAACAATAAAAACAGGGCAAGTAAGGAGGAAGGGAACCAAGGTAAAAGTAAGAAGGAAAGAAGAGCAGTTAAGAAAGACAAGGCCAGTAAGAAAAGAAAGAAAGGAACGCAAGGCAACTAAGGGCGAAGGAAACTAATTCAAGTAAGAAAGAATGACAGCAAGGCAAGTTAGAACAAATTAAGGCAAGGCAAGTAAGGACAAGAGAAAGCAAGGCCAATAAGAAAGAATGATAGCAAGTATGAAAAAGGGAAAACAAAGCAAGTAAATAAGAACTGATGCAAGGCAAGCAAGGAAGAATAAACACAAAGTACACGCTTTGCATTTATCCTTTCTTGCAGGTCAAATAAGTAAGACAGAAAGCAAGGCAATTACAAAAAGTCAAGACAAGTAAGGAAAAGGAAAGGGCAAATAAAGAAGGGAAGAAAGGCAAGTATGAAACATCAAAAGCCAGACATATAAGGAAAAAAAGGAAATAGGTAAAGAGAAAGCACAGCAGGGAAAGCTAGAATAGAGGATGTAATGAAAAGCAAGAAAAGACAGAACAGGACACAAGGATGAAAGCAAACATGACACTATAGTACAGAAGGGACAAAACAATGAAAAGGCTGTTCCTGACCATCAGACAGCAGCGTGCTTTCCGTTCCATCTTCATCTAAATCTTCCTTATAGTCATCCACTGTGTATATGTGCTCATATTCTGGGTCATTGGTGTTCACCACCACCCTAAGCTCTCGCCCTAGAGGAGATAACATAAGATTAAGGCCATCCAGCAAAAGAATAGGGGTATAGGAAGAACCATAACAAGCTACAACATGCAATGCTTAGCGAAAGCACACTAAAAGCATAGCAGAGCAAGGTGTCCCAAGCAAGAACAGTAAATGCAAGCCAAATGGCAACCCATGAACTCACATGAGAAGAAGGTAGAGGAAAAGAAAGGCAAAGTGAATGAAATACGAATGAGAGTAAAATGTCATTTGAAGGAGGCATAGTGATACACAGTTTCTAAATCATTTAAATAAACACACTGAAGAGAGGAAAAAATACAAGAGATCAAAATAAGCATGCAATAAAGAAGCATAGGATTATGAGAACAGTGTGCACATTTCAGGAGCTGAGAGCATTCAGGACCCTCCAACAAAGCCAAGTGAAAGTGCAGAAAGAGAAGACACCCCAAACCAAGACCAAGATGTCCTGACAATGAATCATACAATGGAACAGATAGATCATAAATCGCAGTGGGGCCACCCCACAATTTCACAAAGCAACACAAAAAAATACACTCCAAGCAATGAATCATAAATGTCATTGTTAGCAGTAAATTATCCCGCAGATATACTGTAAGTACAGACAGTAGATATATCCAACAGTGGCCCAATGAGAAGCAGAATACTGAGTGATAAACCACAAATCCAATTTGTTTCCAGCAGAGAAAGCAACATGAGCTTGTTACGGCCAAGTTGAGAGGATGCATAATTCTTCCAAATTAGGAGGGAATAGGGTCAGAAATAGCGTCCAATTAATACGATTGCCTTGACCTATTATTTAACATTAATAGACTAAAGAATCAGAGATTACAGAGAATGAAATGACAGGCATAGGATCAAGCAGGTAACAGCACCATGAACAGACTTTTCTTTAGGATCAATAGCAGCAAACATGCACATTGTGCTGGATTTGGGTGAGGATCATGGTTGTTTAGGTGGGTGGGTAAATACTGGATACAATCTTAGCCTGTTCAAGGGCTGAGCTGTTTGCCTGGACTTTCTATTCCATCTCTGGCTGCGATTGTTATGCCTTTCCCAAACCCTGATACCTAGTAGGCGGATGACTTAGGGTGTTCCCTCAGCCCAGTCTATTCTCACTTATAAGGCTCCAGCAAAAAAACACGGCACCTCATATATTCTGGCATCTGGGTATTTAAGGTCATTCAGTAGTCAGTAGTTCTGCGTGTTTAACACTACTGGCTTCTAGAACCAAACCCTTTACTTTCTGGTGCCACAGGAGCCTGGAGTCAACCCTTAGAACTCATTCCCAGGTTCAGGTTATAATTTTCTGATCCTAAATATCATGGCCTCCAATACCCGCAAGGGAAGAGAGCTGCAGGAAAGGTCCAGGTCACTCAACCAGGGAATGAATTACTGTACAGCCAGGCAATGGACAGTCACTGGCAAAAAAAAGTTTTGGGTGACAGAAAGTGCAGTTCATCTTGTAGTCAGAGAACAGGTCAAGGTTGGGGGGGGGGGGGGGGGGGGGCAGGCAGCAGAGATTCATAGTTGAGGTCCAGGCAAAGGGTCAAACGCAGGGGTCACTGACAACATGTGTCATCAGGAATGTGGCAGGCAACAATTGCAAGCAATCTTCTAGTGTAAAACATACAACAAAGACTATCGCGCTAGACTTACAAATTAAAATACAGACTGCCATATCCCACATAGGGTCAACACAATGTAACATAAAGCACAGAGCCAAAAATTTTACATTTAAATCAGTCTTATAAAAAGTCTCTGAATCAAAGGAGCATCACTACTTCTTCAGAATGAATACAATTTCTAACCTCAATGTGGTTCCCGTCACTTAGGTAAGGTAATAAATCGCACAGCTTCTTGGTTTTTTAAGTCCAATCATCTGTTTTCATAGGGACATCAGCCGGACCACCACAAATGCACAGCAGTAAGTAATCCTACACTAGTGTCATCTTGGCAGCTGAACTTCCTTCTTCTAACTCGTGCATGCACATTTAGCTGTACATTGCTAATATTTCCGACAATCTTATCACAAATCAATACAGGATGTTTGCCCTGCTCTGGAAGTGGTCCTCTATTTTGCTGATTATTAGGTTTATGGAAATATTTGACTCTTGCTAAGTCCTAAAATATTTGGTATCCATGAGTCTCAAAATAAGAAGCAGGGAGTATTTGACCTGATCTGCACTTAGACTAAAACTCATATAAATATTACTGTAGAGTGGCCCTTTAAGAAAGAAACATTAGCATGCAACTATACTAGATAAAATGCATATTATAAACACATATGCAAACACATGCAACTAAAAGGTATTGCACGGAATAGAAATAGTCTGATGATTGTTTGCACAAAGACAATGGTGGATCTAACATGGCCTTCAGGACAAGAAACAGTGTTCCTCAGAATAGTGTGTAGGCATTTCTGGTGTGTTAGCCAAACATTTAAAATTAGATGCTTTTGAAATCAATCTACTATCCACATGTGTCTTCTACTGAGCTGTGGAGATAACTCTGAAAACAAGTGTAAGGAATAAGGAACAATCTGTAGCTATGACCACTGGTCAGTTCCTTGAGTCATGAAAACAGTTGGTGGGGCAACCTTGACCAGTTTTAGGAGTTACCTTGACTGGAAATGTAAAACAGGCATCACAGTGTACAAGTTGCCTTATGGCTGTTTTTTCCACTTCTACAACAACAGAAGACTCGGACTAAAGCACAATAAAGAACAATATTTGCTTTGTACAGTCCCTGCACCCTGCAGAAAGCCACCAAGAAGTCTGAGCAGATACAAGGTCTGAACATCTTACAGATAATGATTCCCTACATATTTCCCTGCCAATTAAGTTGAAAAAACTAGAATCTGATTCATCATGAACAATTCTCAGTTTTATTAATCAATTGGTAATCCAATAAAACTTTAAACAGGATTGGCCAAAACAGAACCAATGGGATCATATGTTAGCAAACATATTTACTAACCACAAATACAATCTTAGTATCTCTACAAGGTTAGATATTAGACTGGTTGTTATAGTAAATAGGTTGTCTGTATGACTTTGAGAACCCAAGTCATACAGACAACCTATTTACTATAACAACCTTTTTTTTTACTCTGCCTTATACTGCTCGGACTCAACAAAGAACAGAACAAAGAACTCACTGAGACTCAATCAGGAGGGCTGGCAAAATGCGAGGTGGGGTAAATATAACTTGGGGAAATCAACACAAGTCAGTAGCCCGAACTAGAACAAATGTTAAAAGACCTGTGTCACATTCTAGCAAGGGTGTAGCTAGGGAGGAGTAGGGGGGGCACTTGCCCCGGGTTCAGCTGGTCAGGGGGGCACCAAGGGGGGGGGGCCTGAGAACAGGTGGGAGGCGCCATTTTGAATCTTTGCCTCGGGTGCCAGAAAGCCTAGCTACTCCCCTGCCTTCTAGTAAGGTCTCATCTTGAAAAGGGTATCATGTACAGCTTGAACATCAAATTCCACAATGAATATAATTTGTCTAATTGCTACAAGGGCCTAGGCCTAGTACATAAGAACTGGACACCACCTCCACTAATGTTTTTTAGAAACTCTGGAAGCAACCTATTTCGATGATAAATCTGCAAGAATACAGTAGGTTTGGGGCAGGATATTGGTAATAGAAGAAAAAGGGACTACTTTCAATTTCCTGGAACTTAACTTTGACATTTTGAGGAGTAAGGACGAGCCACGTAGGGAGAGACCCGTGTTAGGCTTAACTTCAAGGAAGGAAAGCCCAGATTCAGATCCTTAACTTGTCCACAGCCAAACTTAGAAGGGTCTAGAAGTTTTGAGATGTCTTTCAATCCTGTAAGGATGGTGGACACTAAATATAGAGCTAACATAGATAGATCTTTACTCCTTTTTCACATTTTAGCAAAATCAGATGGAGCATTGCCTACTGCCATGGATAGCTGCTCAAACTCTCAAGGGTAGCTGCATGTGAAGTCCTTCCATAGAAAAAATCATTCATAGGAAAATCTAATTTTGTCTTCATAAAATTGATTTTGAAGTTGTTTTGGTAAAAATACATCACTTGCCAGTTTCCTTAAACATTTTAGATCTTGAAAGGCAGGCACATATTCAACACTAGTAGCAATAAATTATTATGAAGACACATACTGTAGTGGAATCAGACTTCCAAAAAGATTTTCTAAACGGCAGAATAAATAACCAGTGGAACAAGTTTAAACAAAATGTAACTAAGCCCTGATAGGAGAGGATAACAGCATTGCTGGGAGGAAATTTCACCAATGCAGTTTCCTAAGGGTACTAACAAGAAGCTAACAAGTGGTTTAAACTGCCAGCCCTCCTGTGCTAGAATGTAATGTACAGTAAATAGCCAGCCAAGCAGGACAGATTGCAAAGCACCACAGGCAGAAAGCAGACACTTGATTGGTGTGTTACGTGTAGCTAAATATAAAAAGCATAAGAAAATTTGGTGTGGACAGAACTGCAACTCTTCTGCAGTTGCAGGTTAAGTTTTAGGAGATCCGACTCACCCTCATCTTCATCAATGTGTGAGAACTTAAGGGCTGGGACTGGGACTACACGTGAGCTAGATGGATGCGATGGGGGAGATGGGTGGTTGGATACATAACCTGAGAGGTGTAAGGACATAACAAACAGATTCAGATGAAGGAGTCAATGAAAGGCCAAGTCAAGAACTTCTGTGAAACATATCTTCTAGTCTATCTGGAATATCTTTAGTCATGGAAAATATTGATGATTTCTTTTCATTCACATGAATGTACAGTAAATTTCAAAATGCAATAGAAACTTCTACTTCTAATGAGAGTTCCAAATACATCTCACTGATAGCTACTGTACAATCATTATAAAAGTATTATTATTATTAACAATAATAATAATAATTAGAAGGCAACCAGACTTGCTGTGTACTCCTGAAGATGATTTTGCTCAGTAAAGGGAGCATTAACCACCCATATTAGGATGGCTCTTTGTAAGGTGGACTGAAAGAAACTAAAATACATTCATTTTATGTCCCTGTATCTAGGGCCACATGAGATGTAAGTTTAGATGAAAACAAGTGTTTTCAAAGCCTTGTATTCACATGCACCCTTTTCTTTCCTGTCGGACTGCATCTGTGGAAGACCATGGACCTTTAGTGTATGGTTTTGACTAGGCTTTCGAGAGTTAGACAAAAATTGTGGGAGAATTGGAAACAGAAGTTATGTACATGCCATTAAATTCTAATCCCAGAACTCAGTTCTGACTTATGTGTCTAAGACATGTCTTTGGGTATGTGGCTCTGAGCTAAATAAACATCAAAGCCATAACCCTGTTCTTTATCCCTTATGGTTTTTATGGTGCAAACATATCTAAATTCCAAATGGGTGACTTTCAGTTTGAAAAATCCCATTTCAAGTTCTAGCTGAGTATTTTTTTAAAGCTGAAGAATTAAGCCACATTTAAATGTAAGTGCAGATGCCACTGGGTTACTCATCATAGATATACAATGATAGAAGTGACTTCTTAGGCTTTAGACCATTTAACAATTTAAAAACTCTTGACCCAGTTGTATTGCCAAATATGTTTCACTGGAGTTGTTGAACATGGCCACAAGAAATGATTTCATGCTTCATAACATGCTAAATGCAGGTTCTCACATGCTATATGCTGGTCAGCAAATGGCCAACTCTCATTATAATTAGTTATATAAGTCTAGCTGCAAACATGGAATGTATGAAATAATACAAAATACAAAACACAAGACATTCTTTTACCAGAGTTAAACAGTACATTACCAGCTTATGCAACCCCACACAACCCACCCATTAGTGCTGGCAACACTGACCCATTAGTGCCGGCAACACCAACATTTGCGACATATACATAAACATAAATGTACAAATGCAACAATTTATGATACATGAAATTAAAAATGAAATGAACATAACTGAATTTGAAGCTAATAACATAAGAAACACTATACTCACCATGTGTCCCACGCAGACTGTCAATCATAGTCAGAAGCTGCAGAGACACCTCCCGTCATTAGTCACTAATAGCTGTCGTGTACCCCTCCACTCACTGCAATGGACAGGGGCATGTGGATACCTAACACCTAATAAGCAGAACATTGTGGGCTTGCCTGAAAGCAAAGTAAGAAGTAAAGTGAGGCTCCCTTTTGTTCTGGACATCACAGCGGAACCTAAACAGGAGATACTTTATTTCTCCAGACAGGAGTAACTGTCGCTATGGCTTTGTCCTCTCCAATAAGGATAACGTTGATCTTGGCAGATTGTACATCCAGGAACTTTCCACTGGATGTTGTTTTTTGATAAATTAGCTAGTATAACATAAATACACATCTCAAGGAACATACAAAAGATGGATGTCAAAACCATATAGACAACCATGTTAGTAGAGTTTGGAGACAGACTGTCATACAAGGACATGAGAGCTGTAACACACAACAGGCAGTGTTGAGGAACTATTCCTTACTAATGTCTGTTGAGCAACACATCAGAAATTGTGACTGTACCTAAAACCCAACTGTGGGCAAGGTTATTATTTCCATCACGCTGGACCTTATTTTTTATTACTGACTTACCTGGGTTTAGAGGTAGTTAATGCCGCGTTGGGAGCCGGCGGTATTTTTATTGGAATTCAGCAGCGTGAGTTGGCCTTGAGCCATGATATGATGTGCAAGTTTTTAACTCTTGGATTGTGAGTGTTTTATTGGCTTTATTTAAAGAAGTTTATAGTTGGCAGTATTGCGCTATGGATTTTTTATTCCCCTTTGCATGAACATGCTATGGAGATCCTGTTGGCCATTTTGTATATTGCACGTGGGAAGTGTATCTGATGCGGTGGAGTTGATTGGAGAGGGTGTCCTCGTGATTGTTGAAATTGCTGTTTAATCAGACCATTTCTGGTAAGAGCATAATATTGGTGGCGGTATCACACAAATGGAATATTGACACACTTGGTGGATTCAGAAAAGAGTTGGAAGGACTTTAAAGAGGACTCAAACTATTTATGTGTAGCTCTGTGCTTTTTTGCATTTTTTGTTTTCCTTTGACTTATTGGTGAGATATAAGTTGTGCACGTGTAGCTAGATTAATTAATTTTGGTTTTCACCAATTTATATATTGTTAAGTATTCTCAGCGCGGTATTTCATTATTTATAATTATCCCTGTGTTAGTGCTGCCATGACATTCTGTACAGAAACACGCACACATACTTCATATACCAACTGGGTTTAAGAAAAGCCAACTGACCTCCACAGGCTGAAAAAGACAAAGATAAAACCACAATAGTTAGACTAAATGTTACATATTACATAGCACGCAAAGGTATACATTAAAGCTTACAGAGGCTCTCAAAAGTCTTTTTAATCTTAAAAGGGTAAGTTCAGCGAACTTGATCCCGCCCCCCCCCCATCCAGTCAATCAGCTTGCAACAGCCCCACTGGGGTGGTGGCTTAGAAAGTTGAAGCAGTGCCTGGTCAGGCTTGTGTTTCTAATTTAAAATGCCCAAATTTGGTCTAGCACCAGGCGGAAGTAAGGTGGATTGGGCTGATACAGAGTTGCAGTTAGACTGGACTTCTGGTTTGATAAATTGCACTCTATAATTACTATGCCCATTATAATATTGTTTTTTGGCATATTAGGTTTGATATTGTACACTTTTTGCATAGTTAGTTTTTAAAAGCTTTCTAGACATTTCATATTTAAAACTTACCGCAATGCTGACTCATCTCCTGTCTAACAAAACTTCGGACTTCATCTTCCTAAAAGTTAAAATAACATTTAGAAGTTAATATTCAGAGGCCAATACACACAGAGCAGGTTAAGGAGTTTTAAAATGACTAGAGGTCTGCTAATTCCCACAATAAGGAGATCATCGCGGCTGTGCTGCTATTACCAGGGTGCCTGAGACCCTATTAAACCACTTCTGCCTTCCCTAACTGGCAGGCTGCTGCCCCATGCCTGAGACCCTATTAACCAACTTCTGCGTTCCCCAACTGGCAGGCTGCTGCCCCATGCCTGAGACTCTATTAACCAACTTCTGCCTTCCCCAACTGGTAGGCGGCTGCCCCGTGCCTGAGACCCTATTAACCAACTTCTGCGTTCCCTAACTGGCAGGCTGCTGCCCCATGCCTGAGACTCTATTAAATCACTTCTGCCTCTAACTGGCAGGCTGCTGCCCCATGCCTGAGACCCTATTAACCAACTTCTGCCTTCCCCAACTGGCAGGCGGCTGCCCCGTGCCTGAGACCCTATTAACCAACTTCTGCGTTCCCTAACTGGCAGGCTGCTGCCCCATGCCTGAGACTCTATTAAACCACTTCTGCTTTCCCTAACTGGCAGGCTGCTGCCCCATGCCTGAGACCCTATTAACCAACTTCTGCGTTCCCCAACTGGTAGGCTGCTGCCCCATGCCCGAGACCCTATTAACCAACTTCTGCGTTCCCCAACTGGTAGGCGGCTGCCCCATGCCTGAGACTTTATTAACCAACTTCTGCGTTCCCCAACTGGCAGGCTGCTGCCCCGTGCCTGAGACCCTATTAAACCACTTCTGCTTTCCCCAACTGGCAGGCGGCTGCCCCATGCCTGAGACCCTATTAACCAACTTCTGCGTTCCCTAACTGGCAGGCTGCTGCCCCATGCCTGAGACTCTATTAAACCACTTCTGCTTTCCCCAACTGGCAGGCGGCTGCCCCATGCCTGAGACCCTATTAAACCACTTCTGCTTTCCCCAACTGGCAGGCGGCTGCCCCATGCCTGAGACTTTATTAACCAACTTCTGCGTTCCCCAACTGGCAGGCGGCTGCCCCGTGCCTGAGACCCTATTAAACCACTTCTGCTTTCCCTAACTGGCAGGCTGCTGCCCCATGCCTGAGACCCTATTAATCAACTTCTGCGTTCCCCAACTGGTAGGCGGCTGCCCCATGCCTGAGACCCTATTAATCAACTTCTGCGTTCCCCAACTGGTAGGCGGCTGCCCCATGCCTGAGACCCTATTAATCAACTTCTGCGTTCCCCAACTGGTAGGCGGCTGCCCCATGCCTGAGACCCTATTAATCAACTTCTGCGTTCCCCAACTGGCAGGCTGCTGCCCCATGCCTGAGACCCTATTAATCAACTTCTGCGTTCCCCAACTGGTAGGCGGCTGCCCCATGCCTGAGACCCTATTAAACCACTTCTGCTTTCCCTAACTGGCAGGCTGCTGCCCCGTGCCTGAGACCCTATTAAACCACTTCTGCTTTCCGTAACTGGCAGGCTGCTGCCCCATGCCTGAGACCCTATTAATCAACTTCTGCGTTCCCCAACTGGCAGGCTGCTGCCCCATGCCTGAGACCCTATTAATCAACTTCTGCGTTCCCCAACTGGCAGGCTGCTGCCCCATGCCTGAGACCCTATTAAACCACTTCTGTTTTCCCTAACTGGCAGGCGGCTGCCCCGTGCCTGAGACTCTATTAAACCACTTCTGCTTTCTGTAACTGGCAGGCTGCTGCCCCATGCCTGAGACCCTATTAATCAACTTCTGCGTTCCCCAACTGGCAGGCTGCTGCCCCATGCCTGAGACCCTATTAACCAACTTCTGCTTTCCGTAACTGGCAGGCTGCTGCCCCATGCCTGAGACCCTATTAATCAACTTCTGCGTTCCCCAACTGGCAGGCTGCTGCCCCATGCCTGAGACCCTATTAATCAACTTCTGCGTTTCCCAACTGGCAGGCTGCTGCCCCATGCCTGAGACCCTATTAAACCACTTCTGCTTTCCCTAACTGGCAGGCTGCTGCCCCATGCCTGAGACCCTATTAACCAACTTCTGCGTTCCCCAACTGGTAGGCGGCTGCCCCGTGCCTGAAACCCTATTAACCCACTTCTGCTTTCCCTAACTGGCAGGCTGCTGCCCCATGCCTGAGACCCTATTAACCAACTTCTGCGTTCCCCAACTGCAGGCAATCTATCCGGGTCACAGGGCAGGCTTGCACAGCATTGTATGGAAGTCCACTCTGTGTACCTGATTGGCTGGCAGCAGTCATATGGGCAGCCAATCAGTGATCTGTGGTTTGTTTAGCCCTGCAATTCTAAGGAATCCCAAATAGGGTTGTGCAGGCATAAAAAGGCAGTCTAAATAAGGCAAAACTATGCCTAGTGTCATAGATGATGCCATCTGTTTTGGTGCCCCACATGGCTTCTGGTGAACCCCATTGTTGAGTGCCACCTCCAGAGCACAGAAGGATTCTTATTAATGTCTACACAGCCAATTTGGGATGCCCTGGGGGTTCTGGAGTTAGTGAACTGGAGTTAGCCTTTAAAGATTAGGACTACACGGGGAGGTTAGGCATTAGTCCCACATGCCACAACTAACTGAACGCAGTCTTTCTTGATCTTGGCAACCAGGGTTTTTCTTTTTAAACTGGAGTAAAACTTTTGCTTACTCTTCTTTTTCCTGCCTGGACAGGCCCTTAAAATTATCACTGTAGACAAACCAGGTTCTTCCTGGCAATCTTACACCTGTTACTGGCTGTTTAGCTTAGCATCCCATTGGCTGAAAAATGAAAGTGCTGCTGGGTTTTCTGTCACTGTGCATTGTGGATTATGTCAGTTAAATCCAGGTAGCAGCATGGCTGCAATGCTGGGAAAGGAAGCCTCCCAGGTGCTCCAAGATGGCAGCGACCAGGAAAAAACTGGTGAGGCTGCAATTCAGAGATAAATGGTGCCTCCTGACCTCTCTGCACCCCCTCTTATTACCCCCCTGTCTCCTTGGGAAGTAGCCAATTGATAACCTTAAAAAGCTGTGTCACCTGCTAGAGTATCCTTCCACTGCTTAGCAAAGAGCCTGTTCACAGTTCTACAAATGAGTGCACATTTATCCATAGAGAAGACAGGTTGCATAGAAAGAGGGGTTGCTGCGTGCTCCCTATCGGGCAGATATTAGGGCACACACAGCATGTAATGGTGGGGTGCGGATCTAGAGCAAAGCCGCAATGCTCACTGGTGTATATAAATGGGGGGGGGGGGGGGGGGAGGGGTCTCAGTCAAGTCTATTTTGACTGAATAAAAGAATAGTCTAATTACTATTATTGTTTCTAAAGCATCATCATCTTTTGTGGACTGTAGAAATTATGGACAGGGTAAAATAATAATCTATATCCTTATACCCTTCTTCCCCACTACTAACCAGTGGATTTTGTACCATATCTGCCCCATAGTCCTGGCCTGCTTGAGGCCCGCATAATTATTTTTGTGGACAACAGCACAAGGCACCTCCATCACAAAAAAGCTATGTCACAGATTTTAGTTGCAGTCCTGCTCTGTGGCCCTGGCTGGCACTGAAAGCTCCTGAAGCTTCTGTCAAGGGCAGTCGATGGACGGAACGGAAAGGCATGTGACCTCCTGCCCAGTTTCAGTATAGGAGAGGGGCCCAATATGACTTTTGCTATGGGGCCCTGTGAAACTTATGTACACTCCTGATTACAGGGATCAAAGAAAGGATAAGAATTCATATTTGCTTGCATTCTCCCTTAAGCATTATTTTAACCTTAATTTATGAACAACGTGATTATTCCATGTTAAATTAAATTATACATTATAAAAATAATGATTGGTTACACGCTACCATTGCATAATATCAGAAAGGTTGTTTATCAGGGTGTAAGGTGTGTTGACAGCATTAGAAATTTAACAGTATTCGGTGGCCAAATATAGGTAACTCACGGTCATCCCTGGGGATCCTTTGTCACCTTTAATGCCATCTGGTCCCATCATGCCCTAAAATAGTGATACAACATGTTATTCTACAAAGGAGACACAACACAAAGTTGCAAAGCAAAGACAAAATAAAAGCCCTCTGCAAAACTCCCCCCCCTACAAATCCAGGCACAAAGTGAGCTCTACTTACCTATGCCCTGCAAATTCTCAGTTTAAAAGGGGACTGAAAGCTGCAGCACACACTAGAGGAGGTGCAGCCACTGACAAGGGAACCACTGACTATTTCATGCACAATGTTTTTTAGATGTTTGATTGTAAGCATCTTTGCCTACTGCAACTTCTAGTAAGCCCTGATAGATTGTAAGCTTTTCATCCTACTGCATCCTTCCCCATACCCAGCTGGATTGTAAGCCCCTATTGTCTGCTATTGAAAATTATTAGCAATTTTGCTTAGTGTAAACTCGTGTATACCCTAAAAAATTGTAAGCTCTGTTGCTTACTGGATTTTCACCTATACTCTAATAGATTGCACGCTCTACTGCCTACTGTATCCTGCCTTATACCCTAATGGATTGTAAGCTCTATTGCCTACTATATCCTGCCTTGTACCCTAATAGATTGTAAGATCTACTTTCTACTGTATCCTGCCTTATACCTTTATATTTTGTAAGTTATATTGCCTACTGTATCCCACCTTATACCCTAATGGATTGTAAGCTCTATTGTCTACTGTATCCTGCCTTATACCTTTATATTTTGTAAGTTCTATTGCCTACTGTATCCCACCTTATACCCTAATGGATTGTAAGCTCTATTCCCTACTGTATCCTGCCTATACCCTAATAATTTGTAAGCTCTATTACCTACTGTATTCTCCATTATATTCTAATAGACTTTGAGCTCTACTGTCTGCTGTATCCTCCCTTTACAAATACTGTAGATTGTAAGATCTTCAGCCTAGTGCATGCTCTCTTATACCATAATAGATTGTAAGCTCTTTCTCCTAATGCATCCTCTCTTATACACAAACAGATTGTGAAAACTTCAGCCTTCTGTATTCTTCCTTACACCCTAATAATTTGCAAGCTCCACCATCTACTGCATCCCACTGTTATACCCTAATAGATTGTAAGCTCTACTGCGTATCCACTTTTATATAATATTGGGTCTCCTTTGAATTCTGTATTCATTCTTAGCTAATATGCCATTACCTGTAATTATGTCCTTGTATTGTATATTTTATTCAGTGGAAAATTCTAAGTATACATTTCTGACTGAGCAAAGAGCAAAGTTCACAAAGCCCTTACCTGCTCTCCTCTTTCTCCTGGGATGCCGGGAATTCCACGTGGCCCCATAACTGACTCACCAGGTGGGCCCCTGTCACCCTATGAGAGTATTTTGTAATGTAATTAAGCAAAGTTTACAAGTCAGTAATAAAGTTAAAAAAAAAAATATCTTCTTACCTTCTGTCCTTGAAGACCTTCAGGACCTTTGGGACCTGCGGACCCTGGGGGACCAGGAAGACCTGGAGTCCCATCAACTCCTCTTGGCCCAGCTGAACCGATCGGCCCTACCGGACCCTGGAAAATGTGGGAGAGAAATTACAGTTCGTTTAGGGTTCCCTGCACATGACCGGTTTGAGATAAGCACATGATCTCTACTCTTTGGAGGTTGTTCTGTAAAGGGGACCTCCAGCCTATCAAACCGCAGTGGAAAGTGGTGCACAGCCATTGCAATCCCCGGCTCCCTGAGCATCCCCATTTGGGATGGCTGCGTGCCATCTGACCTTAAAAAACCCAACAAGTCATTCTGATACTATAATAAAGATGAATGGGTGTACTAATCAACAGTAAGCTAAGCAGCAGCATCCAATGCCAGACAGGAGCTACAAAAGATAGGGGCAATTTTGGGCCTTTCAATGTAATCAGTAATCAGTTTATTGTTTGCCAAGTTCATTACATGCAAGGAACTAAACTTAATATGTAAATCAACAAATATGTATAAGGGATTTATACATGGGCACTCTCACTACCAACATAAAGATATAATCATATGAAAAGTTTTTTGAAAGTGCTATATACACAATTTAAAAAACATATATACAACACAAAAATACAAGACAAATTCAAAGAGATATAGTTGGGTCCCCGGGCTCTGCTTAATATGTAAATCAATGGGAATATTAATTTATTGAAAGGATAACGAATGAATGCAAAACAATTGTTTAACGCAAACGATTAACAGGGATAGTAGATGCCTATAAAGGTCTAATTTGGTCTATAGAAAATAAAATAATAAAATAGTGTGCACACGCATGTAGGAGTACTGGGGATGCTGCCGGAGACATGCGTATATACATGCACACATATAACCAGGGTGTTTAATATAGAGAAGAGATGCCTTAGAGTGAATCTATAAATACATACAAGGCCAAAGCAAATAAATGCCTTAGGGAAATCTAATCACTATGCATAATTATAAACTAAGAAAATACAAAAAGATAATGGGGAGCCTTATTTAAGAAGCATCAGCGCCACACAGCGCCATTTTTTTGGCCTTAGTGGCACTCAACGTCAAATTTAACAACTGAAAAAACGCTAGCGCCTATGTGGCCGCTGGCTGGTGTCTTATTTAACTATAATGCTGGAAAGTATGCAGTGCCGGGTGCTCTGGTTGAAGCAGCGCAAGATGAAACCTGGCGCTGTAGCTCAAGGTCCCATAGAGCACAAAGGGCAGAAGTGGATTGAAATGTTTAATGCTTTTAATTATATTAAACAAATGTATTTGTACAGAACTTGCATTGGGACTTTTCAGTAATTGAAACGCACGACCTAGATGGTCCCAAAACATTTTTTCATGTTATTAACATTGATTAAATGGCTTCTTTTGCTTGACAATGTGTCATTTGGACAACAACTAAAATGCAGCCAGAATGCACTGCAAAGTTTGTCCCCAGCAGTGGCTCTGCGATAATTAGCCAGTGGGTCCAACAGGTGCTGACATAGGCCGGCCAATACCTCAGTGCAACAATCAAAGCTAATTAATTAGCGTTTGGGGCAATGCCCGCTAGCGTCAATGTAGTACCCAGCACAGCGCCAGATAAGACGGGAATGCTGGCGCTCCAAAGCTGGCGCTTTAGCCACAAAAATAATGCTAACAGACACACTTGATAAATAAGCCCCTTAGATGGAATATAATAAATGTACATAACTATATGCAAGGCCAATACTAAGAGACACAGGGATCTAATCACTATATATAAATACAGTATAAATATATTATATACAAGGCTAATATAAAGAGACACTATTCTAATCACTATGAACAAATATATATGATCTAAGGCCAATATGAAGAGACACATTAGAGGGTTATAATCACTATTAATAAATATATATAAGGCCAATATAAAGAGACACATTAGAGGGTTCTAATCACTGTAAATAAGTATAAAGAAGGCCAATATAAAAATATATCTTTAGAGGGAATTTAATAATTGTGTATAACTGTATTTGAGGCAAATACAAAGGGGCACCTTAGATGGGATCTAATCACTGTGTATAAATACAAGTATATACAAAGCCAATACAAAAAGATACCTTGGAGGGAATCTAATAACGATGTATAAATATTTTGGAGGCCAGTACAAAGAGATGCCTTAGAGGGAATCTAACCCCATGTAAAACTACAAGTTCAATAATAGAATTCTCAGAGGACTTTTTTATTCTTAGCACATTGAAAACGATGAAGGGCATCAGTTATGCACACAGCAGAGGCGATTCAATCAGCATCAGGAAGGAGGTCTTTAATGTAATGGGTTCGGCTTTGCCATGTCCAACGATGTGAGGAAGGTGGGGAAAAATAACATTTAGAAAGCAACTGCTTGCGTTTTTAGTGTGATTAACCACAAAGTTATCATTTGTAACAATATCCTGAGAATCTTTTGGTCCAGGGACCTGGATTCAAGAGAGTCCACCTTTAATTGAGAAGGCTTCCTATTATTATTATTATTATTTTTATGTTTTATTCAATAAAGATATTGAAACAGCAAGAGGCATCTATCAGGCATATTTGGCTAAATCTGCCGGAAGGGTTTTTGTTTTCTGATGTACCAAAATTTAGCGATGGGTTGCATTCACATCAACCTTATACTCACCCTATCCCCTTTTTCTCCCTGATCGCCCTTGTTACCCTGCAGTCCCTCCATTCCTCTGTCACCCTGTAAGAAGCCACAAACAAGTTACACACAGTGTAATGACAAAGCATTGCGTGGAATGTAGTCTTTCAAACTTTGAACAGAAGTCATTTTGATAATGGATAGCTACATGCGCAGCGTATATTCTATATATATTTCAGATTTTCATTGTTGACTGTTATGCTGCCACCCAGTGGCCATTGTAGTTATTACACACAATGTTTGCATGATGTACAGTAACTCTCACTTTCTCCTACTAGTTTCTCCAACTGACATTGGAGAAAAATAGTCCTATTACTATGAAAATCATTTAACACCCATACAAACTAAATGGTATGATGTTATGTGCTACAAAAAATATTTGACTAAACTGTATTTTTAAAGCAAATTCTTCCGCTTTTTTTCCACGATGGGGGCTGAACCCACTCCTATCTTCCCCTACAATCAATACCTAAAAGTACCATGATCTGTCCCAACAGTGCTATTGCCTCAGCTGACGAACATATTGACCGGCTCGGAAGTACACCAGAATGGGTCTTAGCAGCTCATCGGTTGATTTTTGGCCCCAGTCCGCCCCTGTACATATATATACACACACACACACACACACACACACACACACACACACACACACACACACACAGTAAATATATATACAATACATACAGGTGGCTTATTTAGTCATTGTGTATTACCTTGGCTCCGACAAGTCCTTCTTTTCCAGGTAAGCCAGGGTGTCCCGGGGTGCCAGGTTCCCCCTATGGATAAACTAATGTTAGCGGATGTAATAAAGGAAAGACAAACACAGTGTGCTGTTCTGCAGTTAGTAGCAGCTGAAGAGTCGCACTAACTACCTAACAATAAAGACATTGGCTACCTTGGAACAGCTTTTGATGAGGAACAACAACTGGGATTTTCACAGTTTTTCACCAAATTTTTTATCTATTTGGGATATCAGCTGCAGGGCCGGATTAAGTGTGGTGCAGGCCCCAGATACAGTATTTTTTTTCCTTTAATATAATAGTCCAGCCAAGTAAGTGATTTGTAGTTGTCTGGCACCCGTACACTTACTGGAACATCAGATCAAGTCCCTTGTGCAACCCTTGTGCGGGTGCATGTTGCTCTGGAACCCCTGATTTGCCATTCTGGGTGGGGGGTATAGTGGCCCAGCTGGTCCAGCAGAAAACTGTTCCCTCCATTGAGCTGCCAGTGGCTGTGCTTGGTGGCTTATGTGCAGTGACAGTTCTGCACGCGCTCATCACTGTAGCTTTGCTTCTCTAGACTCTCCTTCCTGTGGTGGCTTTGGCTGCACATTTGTAAAAACAAACCAAAAAAAAGGCTTGCCCAGGCACGGGAAGGACCAAGAAAAGTCTCCTGGACCAGGAGAAACCCAAAGGTTGGTGGAGGCCCCCTTTGCAGGAAAAGTGGTGGAGGCCCCGGGGCTAGACCCTTGCGCCCCTCATAATCTGGCCCTGATCAGCTGTGTGTGAAATCCCCCAGTGTTCCATTCAGCTTTATTGGTAACTCTGACTTTCAGTTGTGTGTACCTGTGCCAGCCACTCAGAAATGCCTTTCCAAATCAATCAAGATGCCCCAGGGATGGGGAATCATCTGACCTGGGGTCTTTCAGACTTCAGGGAGGCTGTTGTTCCTCTTTAAGGAGCTATGGGATGATTATCCAGCCTATGGAATGTACTGTACATGTGAGATTCGTCTATCTCACATAAATCCTCACTACTTACATGATCACCCTTTCTACCAGGAAGCCCATGGCGACCGTGGATGCCGGTGTCACCCTGGAATGACATTGATAGTATTTGGTAAACATAAAGCAAATCAAAAACACAATTACAATCATAGCAGGGCTGTTTCTAGGGGAGGGTACCATGTCCATTGGGGGCGCTTTTATTCCAGCCATACTGTTCTCTGCAGATGAGTCATGGCTACTGTTGGTGCAGGCCATCAGGCAGGTCCCTCACGCCCCATATGGGGCTCAGCCATGGGCAGGGGCACTACATGCGGCTATGGAAAGAGGCACAGCATAGCAAATACCTGTATATAACAGCAGCAGCACGACAGGATGGGTAGAGATGGGGCAGATTTTATTACTTTCCTCACTGAGCACTATTTTGCCTAGAAACTGCCCTGAATCATAGAAGGGCTGACCAACAGGCCCTTGGGTGGTACAGCAGGCTACACATTGGTCTCACATTCATGGGCAGGCAGAGCTGTCATTAGAAATTTCTGGGCCCCAAGGTCTTATCTGGCGTTGGAGGGAGCTAGCCTCGATGACTGACCCCCCGCTTAAGGGACTTGATGGACCCGCCCCACTGGAGTCAACAGATATAAGTTGACTGCATTGCTTAAAACAACTCCATGTACGAATTGTATGTTCATCGCCTTTTCTCTTGTTTCTATGTGGAATGGTTTGTGTAATTTGAAAATGATATAAATAAAGAATATATATAAAAAATACATTTCTGGGCCCCATACAACCTCAATGTTAGGATCACCTAGGCCCCTTCCTATTGGATTTAAGTGGATTTCGATAAATGTGACAATGAGCAGGCAAGACAGCATGTGTCTATCTACTGCAATGGCTGATCAGTGGTGGTCTGCAGTAGGTAGGCAGCCACAGGCAACCCTCTATCCTTCTGGAAGAGTAGGAGTAGGCGAAAAGTCACAAGGCGCGGCCATCAAGGCTGGCAGTCAAGCCCCCTGAGCAAACTACCTCCTTCCATGCTTTGTCGCCCTCTAAACATTCAGAGCAAAACATCTCTTTTGTTATCTAACCTGTGTTCTCCTAATTGGAGATTAAAAGCAAATTGTCTGATGTTTTATTCAGTATTACCTTGTCTCCTTTCTCGCCGTCCTGGCCACAAGCGCCTTTCACGCCGCGGTCTCCCTAAATAAATAATCCAAAAAAAGAAATAGACAATGAAATAGGAACGCATGCTTAAAGTGGACCAACACCCAGGATTTTGACTATCCTGGGTTTTGGTCCACTTCGGCGGGGCACCCCGATCGGGGGTGCCCCGCTGTGTGAAACCCCCCAGAAACCCCAAAAAACTCACCTCTCCCCGCTCCCACGTGAACGCCGCAGCCAATCCCCGCCAACGTCCAGGCGGGGATCAGGAACGTCCAGGCCGCTTCCGCCGCCGCCGCCTCCCGCGCGTCACTCTCGGCGCGTGCGCGCCCCCGCCGGCCATTCACAGAGGGCCGGCGCGGGCGCGCGCACGTCTGGAGGGGCGCGCGGGAGGCGGCGGCGGCGGAAGCGGCGGCGGATCAGGTATGCTGTTTTGGGGGTTTCTGGGGGGTTTCACCCCGCGGGACATCCCGATCTCGGATGTCCCGCGGGGTGGGAGGTGATCGGCCCGGGAATCTTATAGATTTCCGGGCCGATCACCCCTGGGTGTTGGTCCTCTTTAAAGTGGACCAACACCCAGGATTTTGACTATCCTGGGTTTTGGTCCACTTCGGGGGGGCACCCTGATTGGGGGTGCCCCGCTGTGTGAAACCCCCCAGAAAGCTCCAAAAACTCACCTCACCACGCTCCCACGTGACCGCGCCGTCCAATCCCCGCCGACGTCCAAGCGGGTGACAGCGACGTCCAAGACAGCGCGTCCGCCGCCGCCTCCCGCATGACACTCTTACAGGGCGCGCATACGCGCCGGCCATTCACAAACGGCTAGCGCGGCGCGCGCATGTCTAGAGGGGCGTAAGGTACGTTATTTTGGGGTTTTGGGGGGGTTTCACCCCGCGGGACATCCTGATCTCGGATGTCCCGCGGTGAGGGAGGTGATCGGCCCGGGAATCTTATAGATTCCCGGGCCGATCACCCCTGGGTGTTGGTCCACTTTAAGTGTATGCATGATTTTTTGTTTTAAAATGCAATGATAATGTTGTTCCAATCGTCCAGATAAGTTTTAGATTTGGGTGGACCCAATTTGAAACAAAATGTCTAATGGTCAATTGAGCAGCAGGTACAAAAATGAGTCAAAAAAATGCACTTTACAAAACTTTTTACACCTGAAGCTAAATCAAAGGAGCTGTTTTGGGGGTAAAATGCCACTCCTTTTAATTTTTTATCTAGGGGATCATTCAGCACCATGAGGTTGATTCAGAGCCAAGTGACTTTTATTGTCTACTAGGTATACATTTTCAGTGCCACATTGGTGCAGTGTAAGATATAATCTTGTTTTCACACTTGCACATGTTGCTGCACTGCAAGAAACACATTTACAAAAACAATAGAGGTGCAGAAACATGCTAAAAAATGTTAAATCATATTTTGCACTTCTTTAATTTTCAGAAGTGCTCGATAGATCAGGCCCTAAGTTTCCCTTTTGCTGGAAGATAATTCATTTAGGTGTACATTTATTTAGCCAGGCACTTCTAAATTCAATCATTTTTTATTAGGTTGTATGATGAGCCATTACTGCTCTAATATCAGCTCTAGATCACCCTAAACAAGCTCCAATCACTTTACACAAAACCAGAAACAAACGTTTCCACTGGAGTCCAAAGAAATCTTTATAAGGTAAATCCACATATTGCCTACACTGCTCATTAAACGTGACAACTTTTATTGTTACTTTGAGAGACCAAAAGGATTCTTTCTTTCTAATAGTTTCTCTCTGGACTTACCTTTGGACCTCTTAGTCCATTTAAACCCAATTCTCCTTTCTCCCCACGTGATCCAGGTATGCCATCCTTACCCGGCTTACCCTAAATCAAAACAAAAGAATAAGTATACACTAGTGGATGGGTGGTCAGCTTGAACAGGTAAGTGCTTTTTGAACAAAGGGAATACTTACAGCCTCTCCTGGTTCGCCAGGCTCTCCCATTTCACCCTAAAATAGCTCAAATGAGTTATACAGCAGTAGCATACTTAAGAAAACTTCTACAAGAATATGGTGTTATGAAATACAGTCCAGTCTGTCATTAAATATTCAGAAATAATTAATATAAATATGACAGCTGCATTTAGATACAGACAGCTGCTGACACTCTGGCTTCAGCATACAATCAGGAAATAACTGCACCCTCTGGACATGTGGGCTTCCCATTTGAGTGGAGGGGACCCAGATCTGGTGAAAGCCCCTAGGTGCCACTATTAGCCCTAATAACAAAGCGGTAGTAGCAGAAACTGGCTCCACATCAGCACTTTTAAAGTAAAACTAATGGCAAGTCAGCCAATGTTTACCACTTCCTCATTCACTTGTATGGCTGCCAATCTTGTGACCTCTGGTAGCCATTCAGGTTTGATGTTCAAGCCCACTCAGAAAACCTACCAGCTGGTCACCATTAGACACGTCATTGGCAGACATACAAGGGAAAAAGGAAGTGGTAAGTAGCCAGTCTGGAAGGACGAGGCTGCAAGAATAAACCATATAGTCAATGGTCATCCTTTCCCCTGGATCTGGGGGCTTCTTTTTTTGGTTTAGCATAACAAGGAAGAGGAACCTCCTCATGGGGCTGTCATGGCTTATGGTAATCACTGAGCATTGAGCAAACAATCCCAAGTGGTGCTGGGGCAAGAAGATTATGAGTACAGGTACTCTGCGCACTACAGTTAAATGAAATACTAATAACCATTCATATATAAAAAGACAGTTGTATCATTTTTCTTACCTTTTGCCCACCTGGTCCTCGAGCACCCACAAAGCCAGTGGCACCTTTGTCTCCGGCTTCTCCCTTAACTCCCTGCACACAAAGAATACATACTGTAAATACCATGGTAGGTTAATAAGCGAAAATACACTCACTCATTCACTGCAAACACAGCAGTGCTACACAGTATAGTATATATAAAATATTTATAATATATATAAAATATATATAGTATATATAAAAAAAAAGTGCTGAGCCACAAAAATCTCAAATCAATAGTATGTTTTCTTACGGTAACAAAAATTCTGGGTTATTTTTTACATGTATTTTCTCACAAGTCTATACTTATATCTCATACAGTTTATTTTTAAAGGAGGTGTATCGCAAAATTGTGTAATATTAAAAATCCATATAAACACGTTAGCTGAGAGGAGGTGTCACTTATACACCCAAACATAATAAAACTCCCGCAAAGGTTGTGGTTTCTTCTTCGGGTAGGACTAAAATCCAGGGGTTACAGGTTTCTGAGTGTATCGGGGGGGGGGGGGGATTTCCTCTTCCTTCCATTAAAAAAAGCAACTCTGTGAGTACTCACCTGTAGAATTGTTTTTGTTCTTGCATGGCACGGCCCGCTTCGGTATTCATAACAGTTGGGTTATTCCACCACAAGGTGGCGCAGTGGTACTGCAGAAAGCTGTGGCATGTCCCGGCTCCCTATAAAAACGGGCTTAACCATAAGAGTTCCCCAGTGTAGACAAGCAGTGAGACAAGAAGCCGGGAGAGAATAAAGTAACAAAATGTGAAAAAGGTAAAAAAACCCAATTAACTTGGAACAATCACCATAAAGAGGCAACCAAGAATAACGATAACAAGGGTGGGGCGAAGCGGGCCGTGCCATGCAAGAACAAGAACAATTTTACAGGTGAGTACTCACAGAATTGCTTTTTTCTTTATTGCATGGCACGGCCCGCTTCGGTATTCATAACAGTTGGGACATCCAAAAGCAGTGTCCAAAGTAGGGTGGGATCCCCAAAGAGTAACGGCCAGTAGTTCAAGTCACTACCGCCTGAAGCACCTTGCAGCCAAAAGCAGCATCCGCTGAGGCCTTAACATCAACCTTGTAAAACTTTGAAAAAGTATGAACAGAAGACCAAGTAGCGGCCTTGCAAACTTGTTCAACAGAAGCTTGGTGCTGAAAAGCCCAAGAGGCACCAATAGCACAAGTGGAATGAGCAGTAACCCTAAAGGGAGGTTCCTTTCCCTTAGCAGAATAGGCTTGAACCACCGCCTGACGGATCCATTAGCTGATAGTGGATTTAGCCGGAGGCAAACCCTTTCTGGGTCCAGAAGTGAGAACAAAAAGAGCATCAGACTTCCTGAAAGTCTCAGTAGCTACCAAATAAAACTTCAGAGCCCTGACCACATCCAGAGAATGCAGAGTCCGCTCCTTGGAATTAGCAGGATTAGGACACAATAAAGGCAAGACAATGTCCTGATTGAGATGAAAGGCAGACACAACCTTTGGCAGGAAATCCGGCTTAAGCCGGAACACCACCTTATCCTGATGTCTCTCAAAATAAGGAGGTTTGATGGAAAGTGCCGCTAGCTCAGAAACTCGCCTTACAGAAGTGATAGCCACCAGAAAGGCTACCTTAAGAGTCAAAATAGACAAGGCAGCCTCACGGATAGGCTCAAAGGGAGGCCCTTGCAGAGCAGACAACACCAGATTCAAATCCCAGACTGGTAGCAAAGGCTTACAGGGTGGACGCACATGAGAAACACCCTGGAAAAAGGTTTTAACCAACCGGTGATTGGCAAAAGATCTTTGGAAAAAAATTGCCAGAGTTGAAACATGGCCTTTTAGGTTACTAAGTTGAAGGCCCAGATCCAAACCATGTTGTAAGAATTCCAGAATCCTGGGAATAGAAAACACCCAACAGGGAAGAGACTTGGACTCACACCAGGCAATGTAAGCATGCCAGACCCTGTAATAGATAAAGGACGAGGACTTCTTCCTAGCCCGAATCATGGTATCAACCACAGAGCCAGGCAACCCCTTTCCAATATGGAGGTTTCAGCAGCCAAGCCGTTAAAGCCAGAATTTGTAAATTGGGATGGCGTAGCTGCCCCTGGGTGAGAAGATCTGGATCCTTGGGCAAGACGCGCTGGTCTTCTGCCAACCGCACGACGTCTGCGAACCAAACTCTTCTTGGCCAACAAGGGGCCCCCAGTATGGCTGGTACCCGCTCCTGGGCTATCTTGCGCATGACCCTGCCCAGGAGAGGAAACGGAGGGAATACTTAGAGAAGCTGAAACTCCGTCCAAGGTATTGCCAAGGCATCCATGGGGAAGGCCAGAGGATCCTGAGACAGAGAGACGAAACTGGGAAGTTTGTTATCATGACAGGACGCAAACAGGTCCACATCCGGCTTACCCCAGCGGTGACAGAGGGAGAGAAACACCCAGTTGTTGAGAGACCACTTCCCCAGACGAGACGTCCCCCTGCTCAGGGAGTCCACCACCTGGTTCTCCACCCCTGGGATGTAGACCGCTGAGATGCAGGGAACAAGCTGTTCTGCCCAAGACAGAATCAGGGACACTTCCTTGAAGGCTCGTTTGCTCCGAGTCCCTCCCTGATGATTGAGGTAGGCCACCGCCGTCTGGTTGTCTGAGCGGATCTGAACAGCCCGACCCCGAAGGTGAGTGGATAGGTGAGAAAAAACCAACCTGATCGCCCTCAGTTCCAGGACGTTGATGGAAGCATGGGCCTCTTGTGGGCCCCACCGACCCTGGAACCTCAGGGACTTCCAGAAGCCTCCCCAGCCGGTCAGACTGGCATCCGTAGTGACCATTTCCCAGCACGGGGGCAGAAAGGACCTGTCCCCCAGAAGGTTCCTTGAGTCCAGCCACAACGAATAAGACTGTCTGGCCAGGGGAGACAGAACAAATTCCTGATCCAGATACACAGGGTCCTGATCCCAAACTGACAAGAGGTGCAACTGAAGAGGTCTCATGTGAAACTGAGCAAAGGGGACTGCCTCGAAGCAGGACACCATCAGGCCCACCAACTGCATCCCCTGACGGATGGAGGGATGAGGACACGACAGCAGAGCCCGAGCCTGCAGCTGAAGACCCTCATGAAGTCATGAAGTCGCCCGGGCGAAGGGAACTGACAGCAGAGTGCAGCGTCTCCATTCGAAAATGCTTGAATCTGACAAATTTGTTGAGGCCATTCAGACCCAGGATGGGCCTCAGAGAGCCGTCCTTTTTGGGGACCGTGAAAAGATTGGAATAGTACCCCTGACATCTTTCTTGATAAGGCACCAAACAAATGACTCCGGACTCTAATAGGCAATGAACCGCCAGAAGCAACCCTTGAGCGGACAGGGGATTTAAAGACATCCGGGATCTGATGAATCTTGGGGGGGGGGGGGCAGGCTGCAAACTCTATCTTGTAACCGGAGGACACTACCTCCTGAGTCCGCTTGAGCAGCTTCTTAAGGGCAATAGCAGTAATGGAGGCAGCACATATGGGGCGCAAGCCAGCCCCCACACAGGTAAAAGCATGGCAGGCCACTTGATCCATGCGCCGGTCCTCACCGTCTCTTATAGAGTGGTAGTGTCAGGGGAAGGCATGACCGAAGTATTGGACAAGCCTAGCACAGGAGCGTCCACCTGTTAACAAGATCAACAGGAAAGGGATACCTTTTATCCAAACCCTTGGGCACAGCAGGCAACTTGTTAGGACGTTCCCATTCTTTAAGCACCAAGGTGGTAAAATGTTCCTGCTCATGGAACTCTAGACGCTGTTTACCAGGGTTAAAAAGCACCCCCTGCTTTCTTTTAGCTACCTCAGGGGCAGCAGTGTGCAAAATATCAAACATATGTGACAGCAGATTATCAGTGTCCTCAGGGTACCATGATTCCTCTCCGGACGCAGACCCAGGGTCACTATCGCAACCCTCCTGCTGGTTCCCAAAGGAGTCAGAATCCTGGGAGAGCTCCCCCATCTCAAGGGGGTGACAGCCACCAAAATCATCAATCCCCACATACATCTCAGTAAGGGGAGCAGGCCTGGGGTCCAGGTGTCTCTTCTTGCCAGAGGCCTTCCTAGGAACAGTCATGGCAAGCTGATTTTCAATGTTAGCCACCCGCAGAGCCAAATCAGAATGTGACTCCCTGCCAACATTCCCCTCACTGGGGCCCAATTGCAGGAGCGGGGGTGTAGGTGAAGCCGAGTGAGGCACAGAGCTGGGAAGCGAAGCAGGCAAACCAGCTTGAAGTGCAAGGACACTTTCAGCACACGGCACGCACACCGTGACACTGTTACTCACAGGGGATACCCCACACATGGAACACAGCCGGGTTGCCCGGAAGGGCCCCCAGGCACGCTATCCCCAGAAGCCTCCATATGGTGATTAGCACAGGTGCAATAGGCAAGCAGTGGGTACAGGCTTAAGACAGAAGCCACCCGGGATGCCCTCCCACGGGATGCCCCCAGAAGTCAATAAAGGGGGGATGAGGGGGAGGAAGGAGCGGAGCCGGGAGAAACCACAACCCAATGGTATCCCGCCTGAAAGACATAAGTAAAAACGCACATGAGCATCCCGCAGCACATGCACCCCAATTCAATAACAAAAAAAACCAAGGGGGACTCACGGACCAAAGACACAGCGGGGTCACACAGGCACAGACCGCTGGATAAGGCGACCCGCCGGAGGAAGCAGCGCTGCAGCCAAGAAGGGAGAAGATTTAGACGCGCAGCTTGTCCAAAATGGCGCCGGCAGAGGTACCTCGAGGGGCGGGCCGTGGGGTGAACGAAGCTATACGCGTCATCACCCGTCCCCTTCGAAGAGCGCGAAAAACTGCGCTCACGTGATCCGGCCGGAGCCATGACAAAGCAAAATCACCTCAGGTTATAGCGCCCACAGCCGCGGAACGCAGTACAAAGCGGTGCGGCAGCTAAAAACACCAGAAAATACACCAAAAATGTCAAAACACCACAGATATCACCACTCGCCGCTACCACACCCTTTCCCCCCCAACTAAGTCGGGGGGGAAGAGAAAGAGACAAGAAGGCAGCGGCGAGCAGCCATGGCCAGGGAGGGGGGGGGGGGGGCGCGGGGGGGACCCAAAAGGAAAATAAGGGGACACAGTCCCCAAGCTACTTACCCCCTTAGAAGCCAGGACAGAAACTCTGCATCCCTATTAGGCTCACCATAAAGCCTTTGTGTTACAGGGTCTGCGGCTTGGAGCTGCTCTCCAGGAGCACTTGACCCTAGTGCTCTTCTACCTTCACCCGATGCCTTGTCAGCCAAGGCTGGGAGGCAGTGAGGGTCCAGAAACGGATGGAAATAGACTTGCTGGGCCGCAGGCGCAAGAGAGAGAGACATCTAACTTCGCAGTTCCACTGCAGAGGAAACACTGGGGAACTCTATGGTTAAGCCCGTTTTTATAGGGAGCCGGGACATGCCACAGTTTTCTGCAGTACCACTGCACCACCATGTGGCGGAATAACCCAACTGTTATGAATACCGAAGCGGGCCGTGCCATGCACTAAAGAAAAAACAAGAAAATAAGCCTGGCTGGATATTTCTTGATTGTGGGTGTATAAGTGGCCCCTCCTCCCACCATCATATTTATATGGATTTTTATCACTGGGACATTTTTTCCTCCTTTATGTTCAGTAAAGCCACAGATTTCACAGGGAGCCCAGGAAACCTGGTCAGCAACTTGTTATCTACTGATTCCAATAGCTTTTCAATGGCCTGTCTCTGTAACCAGACAGCAAGTGAGGTTTTATCTCTGCAACATGGTCACATGCAGAATATGATATTGTCAACACTATACAAAGTCAAGAAGAAAATGGATTGTTTTTTCATTACCCTTTCCCCGGGCAATCCCTGGTCTCCCTTCTCTCCCTTTTCGCCCTCAGAACCTTTCACTCCTCGATCTCCCTGGTGAGGAAAAAAGAAATGTTAAGTCATTTAATAAAGCAAAAAATGTTTACCAAGAAGAAAGTACAATGCGAAAAGTGGGGTATTTAGGAGCATATAGCTGGGGGTTAGCTTGATGATCCATTGTAACCATGAACAGCCATAGGCATGTCCCCATCAGAGCAGCTGGACTTATCTGAACTTTAGAGCATAGCCTAACAGATAACTAGACTAGGACTATAAAAGCCAGCAAAATCTTTATTTTTGTTATACTTTTAAGTGGACCAAAACCCAATCTATACGATCCCTGGGCTGCTTGATTCCCTCCCACGGGGCATCCAGATTCAGGATGCCCCACTGTGTGACACCTCCCAGGTAGCCTGGTAAATTCACCTTCTTCCCCGCTTCAGTGGCGCATGCACACTCCGCTATTCCTTTAGCAAGACCAGCGACAGACATTTGTGAATGGCTGGCACGGGCACGTTCCCTGTTACAGGACAGCGGGGATGTGGTCGCCAGGCTCGCTCGGGTCGCCTCAGGTCTACTAACTTAGACGATTCCTTAGACGAAGGGGCAGGAGCAGATCCAAGTGCGTTTATTGGACTAGAGGCTGCACATGCACCATTGGACTGGGGAAAGGCGAGTTAGATTGGCCCTGGGAGCAAAGACCAAAACCAAGGATAGTCAAAATGTATTTATCAACATTTAATACACAAACTGGATGCAGTCAGCTATATTGCTCCCTGGCTGAGCAGCCCCCTCCCTGATACATTAGGGTCAATTCATGGTTTTTAGGAGCGCCAAGTTGACCAGTTTGACCAGTTTAAATGGTACATACCAATTCACCCTTATTTCCCTTCGCTCCAGGAGGTCCTTCAATGGTCAGCACGTCGCCCTAGAAGGAGGATAATAAAGGTAACAGATAAGTGCAAAAATGAATACAAAACAGTATACAAAAGCACATAATAAATAATGTATTATTACCTTGTCTCCTTTAATGCCCATAGGACCAGGGTCACCCTAGAAGAGAACAACAGTTAAACTTATACAAAAGGATGTAATTTGTATTTATTTGTGTTACCTTATGTTTTCTTAGGGTTGGCCCACCAACATCTAAACAAGTGGCCAACTTGCATAGGGGACCCCCCCCCCAATGACCCTTGATGCTGTAGTCCCACTTGGCCCGCTGATATTTATAAGGAAAGAGAAATATCGAGGGGCAACTACACTGCAGGTGGAGGGCATAGTAGAAATGCCTCCTGGTTATAGAAATACAGGCAGTCTATAAGGTTTGTATTCACGTACACAGCTGTAAGTCTCCCATATCAGGCAGTAGACCGGTGAGCAGAAAAGTTGAGACCAGACATGTGGGCATCAGGAGGTCACTTCTTCAGACTGCAGGGACCATTCGCTTAGTGGGCCTAAGCTTTCCCTGGCAACTGTAAGCCTGGTTGGGTTTAGGTCTCCAAGGACCATAACCTATCCACTCCTGTTGCCCATGAGCCCTGACTTGTTGGATATGGGTATGAGCTGCACAGTGTTGTATGCCCCCTATTTTAGATGTAAATGTGAAAGATGCTGAAAGATGGAGCGTCACTAGAAAAATGTGAGTATGCAGTAATGTGTAGCTTACTGATGGCGTGAGGTGGTGGCTTAGTTTAGTGTCCCTGTTGACCAGGATCAACCCTGGGGGGATGCAAGGGGGTCCACTTTAATGCACAACAGAAAGATGTTTTTGGTCCTTTGATGCAAGACATACCTTGTCGCCTCGTTCTCCTCTGTTTCCTGGAAGACCCTATTGTAAAAACAACAAAAGTGCATTAGAATCAGAACTTGGTGACAGAATACAAAATTAAACAGACATAGGAAACTTACTGCAGGGCCACGGTCTCCTTCCAATCCTGGACGACCATCCTCTCCCTGTATTATTTGGAAGGATGACATCAATGACCAGGTTTAATTATGACAAATAATAGTGTATCTGTAGCATATTATTTTTATGGTTCAAATGGTATAAAGAAGCTTCTGATTACAAAGGCGACAGAGCTCAGAGACATATATTAGGATGGGAGTTTAAATATTGGGATGCATTATCTCTCCCTCCTGCTGTGACTATAAGAAACAAGATGAGTCATTCTGAAAAGTCTGCCAGCTCCCTGGTGATAGTTACATTTGTTATAGCCAAGAAGCAGTTGCATCATAATTGTTCCTATGGTAATCAGCTGTGATTCATTGTTACGTACTGTTCTTACATTGTTGAGCTTGCTATTGGAATGTAAATAGCTTCATTGCATTGTGTGATGGAGATTGTCTCCTCTCTAGGCACTTTTATAAAGTAAAAACGATGTGCTACTATATCCCTGAGGAAGCATTGGGACCATACTGTGACACATGTTTGGGTTTTTGCACTTCCATTTGCATTATCTGCAAATATTTTACTTTTAAGCATAAGTACACTGTGCTTTTAATTGTTGGGTAACAACTTGGTTGGTTTAGGTAGAATTGCAAATATAAAGACAAAGACATACCCTGGGTCCTGGATCACCCCTCTCTCCTCTAGGGCCCAACTGACCAATTCCTGGATCACCCTGTTAAAGAAGCAATGAACATAAGTGGTATAAAAAGGGCGACATTAGACCATCAGTTACAGGATCTGTTTAGCTTAACTCAACCTTTATCAGGTTTTGCGAAAAAAAAAAAAAATCAGCATACCTTATCCCCCTTTATTCCTGAAGGTCCTGATGGGCCCTTAAATGAAACAATAGTAAGATGTAGTTAGCAAGACATACTCTACTAATGAACATTGCTAGGCACATGGTATTTGATAAAACATCTCACCAATGGTCCACTTGCTCCCGGTGGCCCCTGAGGTCCTGCACTTCCTTCTCTTCCAGGAAATCCAGTTGGGCCCTAAACGAAGATTAAAGAGATGTGACACCTCATAAAAGGTGAATTACAGAATGTACATGCTACAAAATGCAAATACCTACCCTTTCTCCAGGAGGCCCAGGTGGGCCTATCAGTCCTGCTTCTCCTCTTTGACCAGGTTGTCCAGGTGGACCAGCACTGCCCTGCAGACCAGGAGGCCCAGGAAGCCCTGGCAATCCAACGTCACCCTAAAAGATTATTTTATTAGTCCTATACCTTATGTATATTTTATTTCTATGTTCTATCAGCTAATAGTCATGGAACACAGTAACAATACATTTTAGCTAAAGGTTCTAAGAGTGCTTCTGTGTATGCACAGGTCCATCAGACAGGCATCCACAGGCAGCATCCACAGGCAGCATCCTGACGAAGTGGTGGGGTTTTACCGCCATGCAATGCGTCGGTGTCGGCAGAGATGTGATGATTTGGACCTAGCTCTTCATTTGTTGAAACATTTTTATTAGTTCTGATTTGCATTTCATGGTTTATGTATTTTAGATATTGGTATATATCCAAGCACTATCTTAGCCTTTTGCACTATTTGCACTTTTTATTATGCACTGGTACCCCAAGAGACTAGGGGCTCCTCCCTCTTTTTTTTTGCACCTTTGTTCCACCGGATAAGAGGCTGCTTATGCTTCCTTGCACTACTTCTTAGCTATTTGCATTAGCACCATGGAGTCCTATACACCATGTAAATAGCTTTTTGAACCCAAACATATCAATTAGAGCTTGGTACTAAAAGGTCCACTTCCTCATCCATATTCCTTATTTTTTAATTGTTTTTAATTGTCTTTGTCTTCAATGTCATCATGCTTATGTGAATTCTCTCTTTAATAAAGGTCAATTGTAACTTTTTGAAAATGCATATGTATTTTATATGATCACCTGAATGTATAGATTATTAGAAGTTGAAGTTGCTTATGTTTAGTGACTAAACCCCCTATTGCTGAGTCAGATCATGGATTTCAGGTTATGTAGCGCGGCAATCCAGCTGGTAAATACAGCCCCGGTGGTAAGCTACATAAGAATATTTTAGAATACTCACAGTAAAATCTCGTTCTCTTGATATTAACCTATGTACATTGGACATAAACCAACACCCCGCCCTGGTGCAGGGTTGCCAGGGTGGGTTTAGGTCCATGTTAGCAGTTGGCCAGCCAATGGAAGCTCCCTAGGTCAACTGGTGAGAAGACAGATAAAGGTGATAGGCAGGCACCGCTGGCTCCATCTCATCCTTCCCTAACCATGAAGCCCAGTTCACTTGATAGACATCGACCTTGAATATATGGTTGACCATGATTGATGGCTGTTTTCAGCTCTTGTCTGAAGTTTTGAAAATGTAGATCAAAATGGAGCAACTGTCAGCCAAACAACGTCTATCTGTAAGAATCTTTTGTAAGTGGAGTGGGTATAGTAACTGTTTATTTTCATCACTGGATAATTCAAGAGACTACTGAGAAGCTCATAAACCCAATGACTGAGATGATATTTTGATTTTGTTACCAATGATCAATCTACAATAGCAGCTGTAGATAAATGTTGTCACAGTGATGTTCTAACGTAAATGATTATTTTCTCTGTTACAAAGAAATATAAATCTGATTGCGAGGGACATTATAAATAATACAATATAGCTAGGTTATAAACAGGGCATTATTTTTACTTATCACCTACCTTCAAACCCTGTGGTCCTGTCTGTCCTGTGGGTCCAGGCATCCCAACTCCAATAATCCCCTAAGAGTTTAATATAGGAATATAAGACTTCATGCAGCAAGACATTACTCATTTCATCCCAACTATGAGACCCAGAACTTACTTTTTCTCCTTTGGGCCCAGGAGGACCATTGGCACCCTAGGAGAAAATATAATGTTAAATGGAAAGAAAGCTCATGTCATTCTAGTTTCCAGGTTTGAAAATGTATCCTAATTTTACTGTTGTAAATAAGAAATTAACTTACATCTTCGCCTGGATCTCCCGCATCTCCTTTTCTCCCTGGATCACCCTATTTGTAAAAAGAAGCCTTGAGTAAGTTTTTATCAGTTTTTCTTAGTCTATACAACATAACACCAATATCGTATTTGGTGCTGTTCAAGCCAATGATAACCACTACATCTTGCCTACAAAATATAATCAAAGGTGCCTGTTGCAGCTTTATATACGGACAGGGCATGTCTGTGCGAGTGCCTTCTAATGGTTCCCTCAACTATAAAAAAATAATCTGGCGAGCAGGCTGCCCCCCTGCCTTGAGACTGTCTGCAGTCGTGCACAGGGCGAGTACTCATCTACAAATCCACTGTTGTAGCCAGAAGCCACTGGGCAGTATAATGACTTTAAAGCGGAACCAAACCTGGCATGGCTGCCCCCCCAGGCAGCTGCAAATGGGATGCCGCGCTACAGCCGCAAATGGGATGCCGTGCTACAGCCGCAAATGGGATGCCATGCTGTGTGAAACCCTCTGGGACACTGGTAAACACTCACCTTTCCCCGTTCCAATGCCACATGCGAGGGCACTCGTTCAGTCAGAGCTCTGATTGTTTTCAATGGGGAGTGTTAGCTGCTGCATAACTTGCATCCTCGGGCCTTGCACCCACTCCCACCCCAGCCATTCAGACAGGCTGGAATGGGAGCGCACTGGGGTTGGTACTTCTTTCACTGCCCATTGAAGTCAACGAGAGCTCTTTGCCGTATTATCTAAACACGGCAAATCGCTCTGATTGGACAAGAGCCTGCACATGCACAGTTGGACCGAGAAGCGGGGCAATAAACCAAATCTGAAATAGTCAAAATTCTGAGTTTTGTTCTGCTTTAATGTTACCACTAGAGCCTTAAACTAAAATATCTAAAGGCTCATTATCTGCATTATGGTCTTGCTGTATTGATGTGGCTTTGGTTTCTTTACAAAACACACATATTCTCATTGAAGAAAGTGGTAGGCTTTTGTTCAGTTCTCCTGCCATCCCCAGGACTCACTATTTGGTATACATACTGCTGGGTGATGTAAAAAATATACAGAAATTTTGGTACAATTACCTTCTCTCCCCTCGGACCCGTCAGACCTCTGTCACCTTTTTCACCCTAAAAAATACAAAACAGGACATAATGCTTTACACAATAGGTGAGCACAAGTTAATCCAGAAATTGTGAAACATAACCTAATGTTCATAAATTATAGCTGCTCTAATACTCTGAACTTATCTTATTCTTTATTTTTTCACCTTCCTGTTTCTCATTCTATCTCATTTGCTTTTTATTTTTGCATGTTTTCTCTATAGTTTTCCCTTATTGGATTTCTCTTTCTTGTCATCCCATTTAATCTTTTTTCATCTAATATTTTGCAATGATAGGAGTAGTGGGTAATGTTTCATCCTAGCATCAGTGTTAAAGGATATGATGACAGATGTTTCTCACACTTAAATAGTATGTGAGTCTGAGATTCTGCATTTTCCTATGCCCCATGAATATAATGGACTATATTCACACCTAGCTGCCAACATCAAGAGCTAAGGTCTGGTCCTAATTAGGCTGGACGCAGACGAGACATTCAAATACACATTAGACATGGCCATTGGATGTTACTTGTGGAGAGTGATGTAACTCCTGAAATATGACAGTTATGGCTATATTAATGAGAGGGTCGTATTCATGATCATAAGACCTTTCATTTGATATCAAACATGACATATGTGTATTGGCCAAAGACTGATAATCCACATAGTATCAGACTCTGTATGATGTGTTTAGGTTAATTTAACTAAGAAATTATTGGGGATCATGAATTTCTTGGTTACAATATGATAACATGCAAATTGTGGGAGTTATATCTCACTATAATATTTTATAATATTTATCTAATCTCACAGAGGCAGGTTGTAGTCAGGGCAATACAGACACACCCAGAAGGCTGGGAATACTGGCTACACCCCATAGTGTTAGTAGATTAGGACGATGGTGGTAGGGCTATTGAGTCGATGAACGGACCCCCCTATCTGATGCATGATGGTTAAGTATCTCTCGGTCTCTCTCTCTCTCCATTATAACATTTATTGTACTGTAACTAAGTATAACTTACTACAATTTATCATGTAATACTGCCTGTAACATTTAAGGTTATCTGGGGAATCTTCAGGAACATATTGGATTAGTGAAGGGTATTTACTGTGCTGCTGAATTAAATCCATTTTCATTTATACATCCTACTGTGTGTGGTGGATAATTTCTCACACAACAGATTATAGTTGCAAGGCATGTGGGAAATATTTCTTGGGACATTTCACTGGATGTATGAGGACAGCCTCAGTGATCATTGGTTTGTATCAGATTGATGGCCACTGGCTGATCTGATTATTAGTTTTGCAATATTTATAATATTAATCTCTAATAGAAAAATTGGAGATTAATGTGCAGCAAATATTTTTTAATTATATTTCCCCTCAATCAGTAACTTTCATAGTGATTGAAAATATTTGCTTCTCAAAAGGCTGTCAATAAGCCACACCTCTAAACCACACGGCCACACCAATCACCCTGTAAACTGGTCTCCAAGGTTAACTTCTCTGGCAGTATATGCCTGTAGGTAAAAGTGGATGTTCTCCGGATAGGAGGTAAATTCTGGTTTCCACAAGGTTCTAGTTATTCAACTCTTATTATTAAAGAAGCGCTATCGCGAAAAAATGATAAAAATCCATATAAATATGCTGGATGGTGGGAGAAGGGCTCACTTATACACCTGGCATCAAGAAATATCGAGACAGGCTTGTTTTTTTTATTTTAATGGAATAAAGAGGAAATCAGGTGTGACCTGCTCTGTCACTAAACCTGTGACCCCTGGATTTTACTCCTACCATGGAGAGAATAAACCTCAAGCTTGGCGGGAGTTTTATTCAGTTCAGGTGTATATGTGACCCCTCCTCTCATTAGACAATGTGTTTATATTACACAATTTCGCTATAGTGCTCCTTTAATGTCTAGTGATCTAAAAACTTGCCAAGGATGAGCAGTAAAGTGTGTGTGTGTGTGTGTGTGTGTGTGTGTGTGTGTGTGTGTGTGTGTGTGTGTGTGTATATATATATATATATATATATATATAAACTTACTCGTTCACCTGGTAGTCCAGCAACTTGGTCACCAGAAGCACCCTGGTAATTCAAAAACGTTACAATTGAAGTACAAAATCACACCATAAATTAGAATTAAAGGTAAACACACAAGATGAGGTGAATAGAAGTCCTATAAAGTTTTATACCATACACACACAAGAGAGTATGAGTAGAATTATTAGAAATATTTGGACAGGTAGATCAGTTATTAACGATCTACTTTTGCATAAATGTATTCCTCTGGATGAGGTTTCGTTTTGTTCCCTACCTTATCTCCTTTAGGCCCGGGAGGTCCAGCAACAAACTAAAAACACAGGAAACACAAATGTTCACCAGCTTTACTCACCAGTAAACCTTACTTAGTATGAATTATTTTTTATTTTCCTCTTTTTAAAATAACAAGCACCAAAGCTGTCAACTAAAATCTACCTCTCCAGGCACTCCAGGCTCTCCAGGTTCTCCTTTAGATCCAGCAGGGCCAGATGGGCCTGAAACACCCTAAGAAAAAAAATGTTGATTAAACATAGGTATCGGCAAAGGTTTACAGTGGCCAGCAGATGGAAATCATTACTACTGTACATATGATTTTAAGAAAAACATGTATTCACTTTCAGATCTATAGGGCCAGGTGAGTGTGTGGGGTTGTGTAGGGGGGTAAAGAGCCAACTTCATTCTGAAGTTAGTTTTGGCATCACAAAGCATTGTCATTTTCATTGTGCTGAGTGCAGTGAAAAGCCCAAAATAAGGTGCCAGGGAGGGAGCACTGGTGTGTCAGAGATGTTTGCAAGAGAGTAATACATTCAGAGGGTGCGAGAAAGGGACCCCTTGAGTCTCAGGGACATTTCACAATGTGCACGACAGGGAGCACTGGTGCTTCAGAGATATCTAAAAAGTGTGGGTACAAAACTGGTCCACAGGTGTTTCAGAGCCACATAAAGGTAGGATGCAAGAGAGGAATGACTGGAGACTTATCAAGACACAGGGGGTAAGAGAGGGACCACTGGCATCTTAGAGACATATGAGGATATAGGGGGTAAGAGAGGGACCACTGGAGTCTCAAGGACATATGAAGACAAAAGGGGGAAGAGAGGCACCACTGAAGTCTCAGGGACATATGAAGACTCATGGTGCAAGAGAGGGGCTACTAGTTTTTTCAGGGACAAATGAAGTCAGTCGGTACAAGAGAGGGATCACTGGTGCCTCAGAGACATCCGAGGACAGTGGGTGCAGAAGAAACACTAATGATGTGTCAGAAATATGTACAGGGTCATGGATTAGCCACACACCTGTTAAAATAGTTAAATAGATTCTAAGTTAGAGGGTCACTTCCCAATTTCCCCTTTAAGTACACCTGATGTACCTCTTCTAAAGACATCTCTTAGGTGTCCCTTTTAAAGACATAAAAAAGAACAGGTACAAAAGAGACCACTGCTGTCTCAAAGGCTCATGATGACAGAAAGCACAAGAGAGGTACCGATGGAGTTTCATAAACACGTGAAGAAAAAAAGTAAGAGGAGGACCATTGGCATGTCAAAGACTCATGAACATAGATGCTGCAAGAGGAAAAAAGAGAGTCCACTGATGTCTCAGAAACATATGAAAACAGGTAGAAAGCAACTGGAGTTCCAATAGGTAAAATACAATCAAGAGTCAATCAACAGTGTTTGTTGGAGTGTAAAGGCAGAAAGCTCTCCTGGTGAATGTCACATAATATGCAACCTATAGTTTTGAACGTTCTACACATAGGAGCTTAGGTAAATGTGGTACCAGTTTTCCAGGAAGTCCAGGTGCTCCATCTTTTCCTGGCAAGCCATCTCTTCCTGGTATCCCGTTCTTTCCTGGCTCACCCTGTAACACAGGACATAAGTTACTATGACCTTCCTTATAAATAAGCCCTTGTTTTCTGTACTGATGAGGACATAATCCCAACACTTACCACTAGTCCAGGTGCTCCAGGGGCTCCTTGAGGTCCCTGCAAGGTGGAATTAAAGTATAAATAATTAGATTTAGAATAATACTTATCAGTAGAGCAAATGTCGCTTGATGCCTAAAGGTCTTTACCACTAATCCAGAAGGTCCTGGGGGTCCCGGTGGTCCAGCTACACCCTGTGGGCCTGGCAATCCCTGCATATAAAAACTATGTTACAAGATAGTGGTCTTGAATGTATATTTAGCTTATGAACATATGTATAAACACATTCTTACAACCTACCCGCACGCTAGCACCAGGCTCTCCTGTATGGCCCTGTAGAAAATAATCATTGTGATGTTAATATATATATATATATATATAGTTTATATATATATATAAACTATAGAGCACAAGATTGGAATAACAGACAAGCCTGAGTTAAACAGCCTACACATGGAAACTACACTTACCATCAACCCTTGGTGCAACCAAACACCAATTAAAAAGCAGCATTTCAACCCGCCCCTTCACCTTGACAACGTTGGATACATTCTGACGAAACGCGCGTCGGTGAATCTTAGCAAAGCCTCCGCCGGCCTCGCTACATTACTATTGCCGCAGGAGCGGCTCCACACAACAAGCATCTCCGCAAGCCGCAGGAGCGGCCCCTGCCTCCAGCCGAGCCTCCGCCGGCCACGCTACATCTTCTCGCCGTTCAAACGGCCACACTCCCTCGACCTTACAAAAGCCGCAGAAGCGGCTGGCCCGCTGACCACGCTACAGCCACACACCGCAAGCCGCAGGAGCGGCCCCTGCCATTAGCCGAGCCTCCGCCGGCCACGCTACAACCTCTCGCAGACCGCACCGCCCTGACCCCATAACAGCCGCAGAAGCGGCTGGCCCGCCGGCCACGCTACACTTACACAGCGTTAAGGCGGCCACACAACAGTCTGCACCCATTAACCACAGAAGCGGCATATCGGCCAACCACGCTACCTCGCCTTTTGCGCGGCCATACCTCTGATCACACAAGCCGCCTGAGGCAACTAGCCCGCCTGCCATACTACAATCTTTGTCCAGCATATAATGGCTACACGCCGCCAACACTTACTAAAGCCGCAATTAGCGGCCCGCCGGCCACACTACCCCTGACCAGCCATAAGCGGCCACACGCCGCCAGCACACATTAAAGCCACAAATAGCGGATAGCCCGCCGGCCACAATACATCTCCTCACCATCAGAAGCAGCTACTTCTCATATCAAAAATCAACATCCATTATCACCTCACCACCAAAACCAGCAACCATACTCAGTCTGCACTGCCTTCTTGCAACCAAAACTCCATCAAGGAACACCCCAGTCCACTCTCAAGTATTGAACCAACAGCCAACCAAAACAGGAAGAACACCTAAAACACCAAAAAACTTCAATCAACCTACAGGTGAGAAGACAAAGAAGACAGGTGAGCCCAGCAGTGTGCACCACCGTTAATTATTTATTATCCTTTTAAGCACCCAATAGCGCCTCCACGGCACTGGGCACTTACAGCCCTGGTAACCATTAACTTATTATCGGCCAGAGTCAATGATACTTGTTATCGCTGGTGAGATTAAAAGGTAGAAATACCAACCTCAAACAAACCTAACTAACCAACCCTCTTCCTTTCCAGCTCATTACAGACTTATCCTGATTAATCACCTGCAACTCTAACCACCTCTCTCAACAGGAGAATCTACTTACACCAGGATTAACCTTCTTTCACCTACTTCCATCCCTAGCGCGCCTATTACTTACCTTTCCCCACAGGAACAGGTCAAGTCAACAAGCACTTCTACTCCACCAAAAGGACCGGTTCGCCTTACACTAGGTGCAGCTACCAGGTAAATCTGCGCTGAAACAAACACGAATACCCCTATAGAGCATATATAGTGTAGCACATGAGTGTAGAGCTTTTCCACTTCACTAGAGAATTTCTACATCTACAAGAGAATTTTTTCAAGCATCTCACCCAACTGTGCTTTGAGATGGAGGTTGTATATTCTAGACTGGATTCAGAGTTGTGAACACAGTAGCCATTGGCAGTGCAGGCCAGTAATACCACAACAGGAAACCAGGAACTAGATATACACACACCATAGTACAACAATGCTATAGTGCCAACCACAGGATGGGGGCATAACACAGCAAGAAGTTCTCCAAGTAAGGTATCTGTCTGCGTTGCTACATACCTTTGGCCCAGAAGGTCCAGGGGGACCCTGTAAAAAAACATAAAATAAAGTTTAGTGTTCTGTTTTTTATCATCCTCATTTAAATTTGTATTATTTTTTTTCTTCAAAGTATTACATGAGTTGAAAAATGCTTAAACGTGCAAATATGTTGGTTACTGACATTTAAAATGTACACTTCTAGTAACAATTGCCTTATGAGTTCCACCTTATTTTAGTTCATGTTTTATTTTGAAATAAAGCAGAATATTTTATTTTTATGAAGTAATTTATGGCAAGTTTACTGAATCAAGGCCTTAGACAGCAATTTAAGGCCAAAAAGAACTTTGTTGGGGTTTGTGCCAGATATTTAATATTAACCTTTTCAGGAGATCTGGGCTCCAGTACTAGGTGAGAACCTACTCATATAAATATTGAGCCAAGGTTGCGTCTTGCACACCTCTTTGCACATAGTGAATGGAGCTGGGGGATTCATTTACTTCAAGGTTATTGGAAGGTGGAAGCTGCAGCTGTAGAAAAAGAGCTGGTGGAGCCTGTGGCCAAGGATATTGAACTGGTAAGGAGTTCAGCTCACACTTTACAACATACTAGTTAGAATTTAGATTTAGACAGTCTTTTCTAAGACAAAAGCTTGTCTACTTTCTGGGCTTATATCATCACCAGCATTCCCAGGTACAGCAGCTAAATAAAAATAAATTATAAAGTAAATAAAATCCTGCTTTTTTAAGCACCAGCTAAATGGTGAGGCTTTCCTTTTTGTCTAATGCATACACCTGTAGCTATAGTTGATCCTCAGCACTGATCATCATCATCTATGGGGTTTATTCTTCAAGGGATAGCGGCAGGTAGCGCCTCGTAGCGACAGGTAGCGAACGTTGAACGCCGCGCGCTGTACGCAATACCACGTTTATCAAAGCGATTCCCGTGAGCGACTCTAACAGTGCCATGTAGTGTCAAATTCATCATCACGGCTCAGCGTATACCGCCGGCACTCTGCCTTCCAGAGCGCCTGGTATTACCTGCCTGTCGCTACCTGTCGCTCTCCCATACATTTCAATGGACGTTACTTTTCTTCTCTTTAAACAGGGTTTGTTTTGTTTTTTTTTTTTGTTTTTTTTTTTTCTCTCAAATCATTGAGTGACCTCTCCTGGCCTATTAAATGTCATTTTTGAAAACTTTTTTGATTTTCTATATTTTTATGCAGAATTGTCATTACAGGTCTGTATTAAAGTGTTAATGTCACAATGTAATAACAATGTAATTCCATATGTTTTCGCTTTGCTACTAGTGGATATGTGTTCAAAAATGGACTTTAATCACACAGCTTCTGGTGATATGGGCTACAGCGACCCAATTTTGAGCGCCAGCACTGTGTGAGGCTGTTTTTGCTTGATGAATATGGTTTGAGTCGCTCACACTGACCAATCGCTACCGTTCACTACCATATAGCTCTGTACTGGTGTTATAGCGACTCACACATCAAATTCATTGATGCCGTCCATGTTACTACAGCGACTGAGGCACTCTGTAATAACGACTCATGGGCGATCAGAGCCACCACTAGCGGTCGCTCTTAGCGCAGCTGTACAGACGCTCATCTGCCGTTACCTGGTACTAGTAATGAATCAGCCTGCCCGTTTCCAATCCTCAGACTGATACTTCCACTCGCTCGCTCAGAATATTACTCAGTCTGCCTCTTACTGGGCTACAGCCCCCTGGTTATGGGGATCAGTGCACTTTTACTCTCAGGATTAGAGATCCCTGTGTTTGTGGGTTAGAGCCTCCTGGCTCTTTGCTAACTTCTCTCTCTGTACAGCTCATCAATGCAACTGGCTGCACGTCCTAACACGGCCGAAAGCGCTGAAAAGACTTGGACTAGACTAGGACTGGGTTCATTCTTCCATTACTATTCCATCCACCTCATCCACATCTTCCTATATGTTTATGTATATATAATAGAAATACATAGAAATACTCACTGGAGGTCCTTGCTGGCCTGGCTCTCCGGGGTTACCCTGTAATTACATAGAATACAATGATCCCATTCTGTTCCAGTGATATATTGTAGCAAAATAATGGTTGAACTGTGATGCTGGATTTATTATGACAAAAGAGCATAGAGCTTTAACATCACAATCATTTTACCAAAAATGTTGCTGTGAGAACCCGAATGTCAACAATTATAGTCATATTTTTTACTTCATTTTAATTCTGGATTCCATTTTATTTTTTTATTGCAGAGCCTAATTTTTGATGTAAGCAAATGACAGGATCTTTTAACAGAAAGGACATGTGTATCACAGGGACCAATGAGAGGTCACACTAGGAACCTTGTATTTTGCACAGTTCCCCACCTTTGGCTCCTGATGACACTCATATAATTTCTGTCAACCAAAACAGGCAACAAAACAAAAAAAAAAAATCTATACCCTTTTGATTCCCAAAGCTCTTTTGCTGGCTTTGCTGTAAAAGTCACTGATGGCCAGATTAAGCATCCCGATGTGCAGTGCTGATCTCCCATCTCTGCCTCCTCCAGGACAGTATTGTCCCACCCTCTAAATTGATTGCAATAGAGGGGGCATGTCAAAGCTTTGCACGCCCCCTTCATTGTAGTTAATAGACACACCACACCAGAGCCGGACAGAACAGCTGCAGGAATAAAGGGTTTCGATTTTTATGTTTATACCAGAACTGTTCTTTTAAGTACAATATATACATACAAACATTTAGAAAGGAGGGTCAGTATACAGTTAGTACATTATGTGTTAAAGTTTTATTTCACCTTTATTCTGTCACATTAACAGTTATAATAAATATATATCAATATATCCCCAACTATGCCATACAGTGCTTGACAATTCTTCAAAACTCCCCAACCTTGCCATTTAAAATACTGAGACTGATTTTACATTTAAAGAGACTCTATAGTCTCTTTTGATCTCTCCCTCAGTACTGAGGCAGGACCAGGGGGGTAAAAAGAATTCTTATCTGGTCCCTGCATCCAGTTTGTTTCCCTGGCTATCCAGGTGTCGACTTCACAGACCATGAACATAGCAGGAGATGCAGCTTTGCAGGCCGCGTCAGGAAGCCCTGGGCAGATCGTGCTGAATCTGGGACCAGGTGAGTTCTTTTTTTCAAGCCCTGTGGGGGGGGGGGGTTCAATTCACCAGCACTTTGATTGTTCAAATAGTTGTGACCTGACTTCGCTGACTTCATTTGGTTCCGGGAAGCACTTCCCTTGCTTTTTAGTAGCAATTCCCACTGTGGTGCATCCCAAATAAAGATGCCCCCTAAGAAACACAATAGTCAGGGGTATCTAAAAAATAGACAGGACGCCCCTCTTTAACTATAGTAAGACATCTGTATATAAAACATTGGAACCCCCACCTAGTTAGCAGACTTTTTACAAAGCAAATAAGTAATAAACTTTAGTAGCCTTATGACTTTTCAACAAGCTTTCGCTTTTTGGATTATTACACTAATAAAGATTTTTTTGAGTGTTGGGCCTTTTTTTTCTAACCGTTTGTAAACTAAAACTGCTTTGACCTGGATCTTGAGATTATCTGGGATGGGGCGAAATGGATCGAATCAACAGGATCTGGGGCTAATTTAGTTTCGGCAAGTTTCTGAAGCTCATCACTATAGGTGACCTCTTATAGTCGCTTTTAAACAAAAAACGTTTCTCCTATGTTTAGATGTGTTTCTATCATGCAATCTGGGAGCATTTGGCTTCTTCATTTGCATTCCAGAGATCACAATGTCCCCCTATAGATTTAAATAGGATTCAGATGTGTGTGGAAACAGAATATTCCAAACATTTGGTAGGACAGAGGTTGATTTTGGCCACACTACCTCCTCCATTCATTGGCAATGTTGTGTGTGGCAATGATGTAATTGCCATACCTATGAAAAGACTGATTGCCTGCCATCTTACAACGAGGGACAAGCGGAAAAAAAGCGAAAATTTAGATTTTCAGTTCTACACCCTAAGAAGGGAAAATCGTCAGCGGCTTTGGCCAAATGTATTTCACAAGTTCGGTGGGTTTTGGTCCACTTTAAGCTGATGAAGAAACCATATCAGTGGTTCACTGGAGAGTGACAAACACATTTGAATTAGTTGTAACATCCCTCCAAGTTACTGGACTATATGAACAATCTTCAACGCTTCTTATGGGGGTCTCTGTTTTGTAGAATTATTCACACTGTAAAGCATAGTGGAATATTAAAATTAACAAAAAACATGCCACATGCACACTGAGCACCTACCGGTCGTCCAAGAACTCCTGGGAATCCCGGCATGCCCTGCGGATATATTTAATTCAAGCCGAAATATTAGTAGGAAGAAAGGTGAGCTATCCTGTGAACCAAGGTCAATTAGTAAGGTATCGCCCAGATAAAGTGCACAAAGCCAATGCAAAAGTTCCGACAACCAACTCAAGCCAGATGAACTGTGGCCAGGAGATTTTACTTACAGCTGGGCCAGGAAGCCCACTACTGCCCTTCGTGCCCTATATGAATGTAACACACAACAGGAAGGAATCAAAAAGGTAATGGCTGTTTCAAGAGTGTCTATGTTCATTTTTATATCCTAGTTTATATTGTGGTACCGTCCTCTCATTCATTCCAAAGGACAGTGGTAAGGTCATTTGTATAGCAATTTTTAGCAACTAAGGGTAAAGGCAGTAGACATAGAAATTCTTCAAAACAGAAGACAGGGTTTTGACACCTAAATAACCCCCTAGCTGTGTGAGTGTGTGCTCCCTATATGGCCCTCTTCATCTAGGTGCTCGGATGTTCTCAGACATACGGTCAGGATATCTGGAGTCTCTGAAGTGTGCTTTTTGTCTATAGAGGAACAATAGACCATGTAGGAATAGCTGTAAGTCTTTTGTGTTTGTAAGTCTCAGATTTCAACTAGAACAGATTTGTCAAGTTCCCTACTAGCTATGGTAATTACACTGAATATAGAAAGTTGGACTACTTCGCTGCTGGGTTGTCTGGAAAGCCTGGCCAGCCTATGCGTAATTTGCACATACCTGTATTATCTGCTGCATCAGAAATGATAGTAGAGATAGTTTAGGTGAGACTTGTACAGAAGAATATATTAGTAAAGTACTAGTGTACCAAGTTTCCTGTGTCTTGTACATTAGCCTGATGCTGCAAATGTGCTGCAAATGCTCTAAAAACATCTATACAAATGCAAACTTCTTGTCTACTTGTAGTTGTCTACAGGTTTTCCTTTTCATCTCCCAGATGGCTGGCCCTGGATACTTAACAAGGCATCTAAACATTATTGTAGGATGCAGAAAGTGTCAAAGACACGCCACAAATTATCGGTGAAGTGCCTGCTGTATATCTTCTTGCCCATATAAGTAGGCTAATGCCAATGCTATGCATACTTAATGTGAAGACTGTGGCCTGATCACAGAATGCTTGCTTGGGATCTTCAACTGGAGCCAGCAAATTCTTTGCCTGTTCTTGGATGACATTGGTCTGTTCCTCAACAAGCAACCTGCCATACATTGCTTAGGGACTGGTCTTGTATGAACTTCGCCTGTTTCTTGATTACCGGTCTGTCAATTACCAAAGTTGAAAAGACTTCATATATGACCCTAGATTGTTCCTCAAATACCTATTTGTACTGCTCTGCTGTGAACTGAAATCAAGCCCACTTTACCAGAACTGTTTACTGGTTCTATATCACTCAAGGGACCCTGATAATCAGTTTGATATCTGCTTTGCGTGCGCCTACCCGACCAAGAAGACTTTACAAACCACTTCCCTCAGCTACCTCTTATTGCTCTCTGAAGTAGGATATTATTCTATAAACAGAATGCTATGAAATGTGGTTTTGTAGTAGCTGAAGAAAGAAATGAGTATTACAACAGGATGCTAATGGTGGACATGGGTACAGCAAGTGTTAGTAAACCAAATACAATCTGTTGTGTCTTCAACCTACCGCCTTTCCTTCAGGCCCTGGCAGTCCTCTCTCCCCTGGAGCTCCCTAGAGAAATAAATATATTAAACCAAGTCATACATAATTTATCTGAAATGAAAAAGATCATAAAAAACTATCCCACAGATCTCTATAGGCTCCTTATATTTGTCTACAAACTGGTGGCACCCACGCTAACCCTTCCCCATCCTTTAAGTCTACATCCAATATTTTTCTCTCCTACCAAATAACTTTTGTCTGCAGAATAAAACAATGTGCCCAATGGACTCCAGCAGAATGATAGGAAGTGTAGCCTCGGGCATGCTGTGCATAACAGTACTTCTGGAAAAAGCATTACTAGGTTGCATCGTGAACAATAGAAACATCTCTTAACACTGTTTTATATATGAAGTCTGAACAATTAGTGGACATAAAAAAAGAAAATTAGCCTCTTTCCACTCCTAATAACTATTTAAAGTGGACCAAAACCCAGCATGATCGGCCCGATCGATTCCCTCCCCCCGGGGCATCCAAAATTGAGATCTCCCGTTGTGTGAAACCCCCCAGGTTGCCACATTCACTTACCCTGCATTCCGGTCCAACGGCGCATGCATGACCCACGGCCGCGTCCACGCTATCCCTGTAGCAGGGCGAACGCCCGAGGTGGGCTTTTATGAGTGGCCTCAGCGGGCATGCTCCGTTTTAGAGGGAAGCAAGGAATGCAGCCACCAGCGCGCTCAGAGCCACTGATCTTACACGAAGGCTTAAACAACGTGGCGTCAGCGACTCCGAGCTCGCTGATTGGTCAAGCGGCCATACATGTGCCATAGGACCGGCAATCCAGGGGGTCTCAGATAGCGGGGCACCCCCTGATTGGGGTACCCCGGGGGAAAGGACCAAAACCCAGGATAGTCAAAAACCTGGGTTTTGGTCCACTTTAACTATGTAATTTATTGGGCATTGTTGAGTCCAGTCATATGATCTTTCATTTGGGAGATGGAACTGCTTTTTATATGGGACAACTAGCTGTTGTTGCTCAGAGGCTTTCTTTGTCTTCCCATGAACAGTTGGACTCAATGGATGTACATTTTTTTTAACTATGTTACCATATAAAAAGTCTAGCTAAGTGTACATGATTAGACTGCACTCATATGCAGACATAATTAAAAGTTATTATGAGTCTCTCACCGGAAGTCCATCTTTGCCTTTCTCTCCGGGATCTCCTCTGTCTCCTTTAGGTCCATCAGCTCCCTGTAAATAGGCAAAGACCAAATGATTAACATAGCCCATGAACTGGGCAAAAAAAGGTAGAAAAAGGTAAAGTAATATAAAGTCTTTAATAGAATAATAGCAATGAAATGTGCAATTAATAGGTCCAAATTCTTTTCTAAATCAGTATTTAGTAAGACAGCTTCTCACAGCCTTACCTCTTGTCTAGTGGTTTCTACAAACTTGTCACACATATGCTAAACCCTAATATTTCTGGACAGTAAAAAAATTGTCGAGGAATTTTAAAATGCTCCCATCATTCTACCTACTCCAGTCTACTGCAGTCCCCTCCTTCAGATTGCTACGAAAAGGGGGGGGGGATGAGGACGTGGAAGTCATGTCACAACCAGCAATAATTTAGCAGAAATGGGGACAGGCAAGGGTCAGACTACAAGAATATCCTTATTCTGAGGTTAGTTGGAGTAGGGGATACAGATTCTTAAAGATTTAAAGACAATGGCTTTAAGAGTCAGGCCTATATTTTATCACCATTAATTGACAAATCACTGTGGCTCTAGAGGCATAATAACACAGTGTGGCTTCAAACTGTTTGCAACCTAAACCTCTGCTTTAGTTATGTGAGGGTTTTCTTGGCCCACCTTGCAGGGGAAATGCTCCTACTATTTACCAGTTACAAACAAATGAACCGGTTGAATTTTTTGATTTGGGAAATAAAAATTACTTAACCTACTTTTTGAAGAAATCTAAAAATAATAAATAAAAACAATGATATAATGAATATAAGATATATAGTAAAGACGGTTTAACAGTTTTATTTTAAATGTTGGAAAGAGTGCAAATGTTTTAACTTCGAGAAATATAAAAGAATAAAAAAAAAAAAAAAAGGTTACATTAGATGCTAAACGTTCCACCTTAACCTTGGCACACTACGTCAATTAAATGACACTTCAGCTAAAACTATTACATTAGAGAAGCACTATTGCGAAAAATAATAAAAATCCAAATAAATGTGCTGGGTGGCAGGAGGAAAGGTCACTTATATACCTGGCATAAAGAAATATCCAGCCAGGCTTGCTTTTTTATTTTCATGGCAGGAAGAGATCAGGGGTGAAATGTTCTGTCACCCACTGACAGACTAAACCTGTCACCCCCGGATTTTATTCCTACCACGAGAGAATAAACCACAAGCTTGGCAGGAGTTTTATTCAGCTCGGGTGTATAAGTGACCCCTCCTCTCATTAGCCGATGTGTTTATAGGGATTTTTAATATTACACAATTTTGCGGCAGTGCTCCTTTAGCACCCATAGAACCACTCTCAACTGGACCCATCCTATTCCCAAATACTGTACAACCTTTGATGATACCCAGAGCAGATGAAACGTGTCAGGGCAAGGATCTCAACCAAGGGATTAGAGGATCATCTTTGAACACGTGAAGCCCCACTCCACAGTATACAAGGCAGATGAACAATTGGACCGTAATAACCCTGTGTTAACGGTGTGAGTAACTCTTACAGTCTTAGTGTATGTCATTGAACACTGATTTGTATTTGATGACACGTTGATTATAATCTTTATTTTTGACACTTATTACCTCATCTGTTTAAGAATACTACATAAACAAGCCTGAACCATGAGATGAGGCTCATGTTTTATATTCCTTTTCTTTTCTCAACTTGTGACATTCAGATGCATCTCTTGGTTCTCATATTGTTTAGACAACAGATCTAAACTTTGCATGTTTAACTAGTGTTTTTTTCTTTCGTCTCTAACTTATTTTTACTCTCTCTCTCTGTGTTGGGCAGGTTCAACCTCTCTTTCTGTTTGGTCACTGAGGACAAGAAATCCTTTGTTGTCATCAAGATTGAAAAGCAGTGACCAGGCACAACTAACTGCTAGGTTAGTGGCACCACTCTGGTGCTGACTATGACTTTTGTTCTGGGTAGAATTCTTATATCTCCCCAATAGGGTCACAGATTGGTTCTAACCTATCATCACTCAATTGTAACCTGAAAAAAATTGGTTAGGCTTCAAGGGAAAGATAAGAAAAGAAAATAGTGGACAAACACTTGGTAGAAGACCTCTCTGTAGACTTACTACTACAACCAGACCTTATCGCCTTTGGGTCCTCTCCCTCCATCTTCTCCAGGGTCTCCCTACCAATAAAGAAAAATAATATATTTATACGATGTAAATCCAGTGGTATATTCCATTTCTGGCATTGGGCTATAAATGCATAAATAAGTTGGCCAGTGAATGGCTTGCAGGTATGTTTGTTTTTTACTCACTGTTAGACACTCACACTAACATTAACTAACTTACACTTATCCCCTTTGGTCCTGGTAATCCTCTTTCACCAGGAAGTCCAGTTGCAATAATTTCAACAACTTCCCCCTAAGGACAATACAAGTATTATTATAAGAAATAAGACATTTTTTAGCATAAATGTTTAAAATATCATGTAGGATAAAAGTTATAGATTGACTTAACTACCTTGGGGCCTGGAGGTCCGATTGGTCCCCTTGGCCCTTCTTTGCCCTGCAAAATGGTAGTACAGATGTTTTGCATTAAATATACATTGACTCAGATTATAAAAATTATTATATAATTAGTTAGGCGGCTAATACTGTTCCTTTGTTCACCCATAAGTAGGACAACTTACATTCTCTCCGTGATCTCCTTTGTCTCCCTTTGCTCCCTAAATTTAAAAATATATACATTAAGGAGAAAAATAAAGTCAATAACTACTCATTGGGTAACAATCATCTCAGACCATTAATAATAAGCAAAGGGAAAAATCTACACTGTCCATCAATATATAACTCCTCACCCTTTCTCCTGGCTTTCCTTGTTCTCCTGGTTCTCCAGCCCTCCCAGGTATTCCTGGAATTCCAGGTTTTCCAGCTTCGCCAGGTGATCCAGAAGGCCCTTCAGGGCCTCGTTCTCCAACGGCATGCCCTGTTGGACCTTGTGGCCCTGCAGGACCTTGGTCACCTTTTTCTCCTTTCTGACCCCTCTCTCCAGGAAATCCCATTGTTCCCTGTAACAGAAGAATTTATTTAAGACTTAACTTATTTAAGACCTTCAGTGTAGTCAATCATTTATTATGTATATGATATAGTGTCTATTATGATATGATATAATGTATATTAAATTATCGTAATTCAGAGAGAATTTGATCTGTGACGAATCGTTTCACTTATCTCGATTGCTAATTCATTTAACAGGCTGTCTAGGTACATACATCTTTTCCCGGTGCACCCCTTTCTCCAGGTGGTCCAGCTTCTCCCTTGAATTTCTTCTGAACAGGAAGGGAAGTTCCAGCTCCATCCTCAAGCACACCAATCACATCTTTCAGGGATGACACCTATAAAGTACAAAAAAGGTAGAAAATACAGGTGTAGTAGAAGAATTTCTTAACAAGCACATACTCTTTTGCTGTTATACCATTCTCTCAATGCTTATTGATACATGCTGGGATGGGAAATCTTAAAAGGATAATTTAATGTGATCAAACATCATGTCTGGACATTAGGGGGTCACTGTATATGTTGTGCTGTTGTGTGTTCATATCTATGTATGTCAATGTCAAATGTGTTTGTAATTGTTCCAGCTTAAAAATGTAATAATGTCTTTTAATGTCTGTTTTGTGACAGGGATTCAAAAGAAAAGTTTCTACGTTATCCAGCTTTGTTAAAGATGATGATCTGATTCAGTTCAATCTGAACTGAATATTTGCAAAATTAGGCGACATCTCTTCTGTAGATTGGTCACTATAAGAGAACTATTGTGTTTTTAGATACAAGAAGATAGAAGCCTCACACTTTAACAATAGCAATAAATCCTTATAGAATTCTATTGTTCTGCTTCCTAAAATGATGTACATTTAAAGTAAAAAGAATGCCTCCCACCAAGGAGTCACTCACGCCCTGATTACCTTACCTTGATTCCTAAAAGGCCAAGAGCTTTCTCCACGTTCTGTAATTAAAAGATTAATGTTACACGTAGACATACAAAGATACATAGTAATCCCATACAAGTGCATCCAGCTCAGCCCTTGTAAACGTATCCCTAAAGTTCCATCTATGGAAAGGAATAACAAATAGTAGAGATTTATGCTTGAGAGAGGGCAAAACATTTCTTCCCGACTCTTGGGGGTAGTCGGATCAGATTACTTGATTAAAAGATACTCCTATATATACCCCTCTAGCAACGAAACTCCATCACAAACTGCCTGCGCTTAAAGTGGACCAAAACCCTGGGTTTTCGTCCTTGGTCCTTGCCCCCTGGGATGCCCTGACTCAGTAAAACTCACCTTTCTCCTGTCCTGCAGCACATGTGTGGGCTTTCGTTCATCAAAGTGCTTGGCTGCACTCTGCAATATTGGCTAAGATTCGACTAAGGGCTGAGTCTAGCGGAAATGCAGAGCAGAGCGTGACGGTGGCCCAATCCTTGCTACCCTCCAACAGAATGTGTCCGGCTAAAGATACAGCTGATGGCTGGCCACGGCTTGCTCATGCATCGTTGGATTAGGGGAAGGTAAGTTTTACAAGGGTCACGGGGGTGTGCCAGACCTTAGCACGCTCCCTGTATTGCAGTAAATGCAGGGGGGGTGGCAGCATCACTTTGACTGATTGTGGAGGGCAACTGTTCTCACCACAAGAGTGGAGACGATCAGCTGCGGGGGGACAAAAGGTGAGTATCCCTTCCCTCCCCACTAAGCTTAGAGGAAAGGCGATTTCTCCACTGACATATGAGGGGATTCTTCTCTGTAAGAGCAGTGAGACTATGGAACTCTCTGCCAGAGGAGGTAGTAATGAAGAATAAACTAAAATATTTCCAATGTAGCCTGGATGCCCTTCTTGCGTGTAATAACATTTCCAGCTATGCCTACTAGACTACTGAGGGAAATCTTATCTCTTTATAGGCTGAACTGGATGGACTAATTTCTTTATTCATCATTACATAATATATTACTATGCTAAAGAGGACTATGCCCCTATATAAATATAAAATAATAATTTATATCAAAGGTAATACTATGCTTATAATTTACAAACAGTTAAATAAATAGCTTTATGATGGTCTGGGGGTATTTTTGCTTATACCTAACTTAATTAAATATAGAATGAATAACTACTTACTGCGTCACTTCCAGCCTCTCCCTTCTGTCCAGTCTCCCCTGGTTTCCCCTGTTGAAAACAACATTAAGATAAAGTAACATATACATTTGTTGTGGTCCACGTGGGGACCAATGACAGAATTAATGGAAAATGGAGGATCCTTGAAAATACATTTAAGGAATTAGGCACCAAGTTGAAGATAAGGACCTCCAAGGTTGTGTTGCATGTGTTGCAAACCAGCAGTGAAAGATTAGGCGGATGCATTACTGCAGAAGCTAATACTGTACCTCAATGTGTCAGACTAGATAGGAACATAAAGTGTATGTTCACAAATGCCATAAGTCTGGCAAGTAAAGTGGGGGAGCTTGAAGCTCTGGTGCTGCAGAGAATATTGATGTTGTTGGTGTGGCTGAGACATGGCTGGATTCCACACATGACTGGACTGTCAATCTACAAGGTTTTGCAAAAAGGAAAAGGTGGCGTGTGTCTTTATGTAAAGCAAGAATTCAAAGCATATATTAATGAGGGGATACTAGCAGAAGACTGTGAGGATGCAGAATCCTTGTGGGTAGAAGTGGGGGGCGATGTAAACAATGTTAAAATACAGTTTGGTGTGATCTATAGGCCCACAAATATAACTGCGGAAATAGAGGGTCAACTGCAACAGATAGAGCAAGCTTCACAGGCTGGTACAGTGGTGGTGATGGGGGACTTCAACTACCCAGGAATCGACTGGAGACACGGTTCTGCTTCCACTACAAGAGGGAGAGCATTCCTCAGCTTGCTACAAGATAATTATATGAATCAGTTCGTGGAGGCACCTACTAGGGGTGATGCTCTTTTAGATCTGGTAATATCAAATAATGATGAACGGATGGGGACAGTAACAGTCCATGAAAAGCTTGGTAACAGTGACCACAATACAGTTGTATTTAACATAAACTGTAAGAAATATTTTCTGTAGGGGAGGGCAAAAACACTAAATTTTAGGAAGGCCAACTTCCCCAGGCTCAGAGCAGCACTCCAGGGCATTGACTGGGAGCATCTGTTGAGGAATAAGGATACAGATGCCAAATGGGAGTGATTTAAATCAATTGTGAGTACCAACGTTGCAAAATGTATTCCTACGGGTAACAAATATAAGCGGCTAAAATTAAACCCCTCATGGCTGACACCTGCGGTTAAAAGGACAACAAAGAACAAAAAAAGGGCATTTAAACATTGTAAGGCTGAACTCTCAGCTGTAACACTTGAAAAGTATAAACTAGTAAAAAAAATGTTTAAGAAAGAAATAAGGTTGGCAAAAGCACAAAATGAAAGAGATGTGGCCAAAGCAAGCAAAACTAACCCTAAACGTTTTTTTAAATATATTAATTCAAAGAAAACTAAATCAGAACAGGTAGGTGCCCTAATGAATGATAATGGGGAAATGGTCACTGGGGATGAAGATAAGGCCGAGCTGTTAAACGGATTCTTTAGCGCTGTGTACACAAGAGCAATAGCCCAAGTATAATAATTAACAAGCTAAACATGAAGACCATCCAAGAAAAACTAAATAATTTAAATGTGAATAAGACTGCAGGACCAGATGGACTTCACCCAAGAGTTCTCAAAGAAGTTCCGTTATCTCATCATCCCTGTTGTTGATATTTAAAGACTCACTAGCAACTGGTATAGTGCCAAGGGACTGGCGCAAGGCAAATGTGGTGCCCATTTTTAAAAAGGGCTCAAGGTCTTCTCCGGGCAATTACAGACCTGTTAGCTTAACATCCATTGTGGGGAAGTTCCTTAGGGGCTTTTCAGGGACTACATACACGAATATGTAACTACCCATAATATTCTAAGTGACAACCAACACGGTTTTACTAAGGACAGAAGCTGCCAGACTAACCTGATTGGCTTCTATGAGGAGGTGAGTAGAAGCCTGGACAAAGGGGCGGCTGTGGATATAGTTTATCTGGATTTTGCAAAAGCATTTGGCACTGTCCCCCATAGACCCTTATTGGGGAAATTGAGATCTTCAGGATTAGAAAACACAGTTTGTAACTGGATTGAAAACTGGCTGAAGGATCGTGTGCAGCGAGTTGTGGTTAATGATATCTACTCTGAATGGTTACCGGTTGTAAGTGGCGTACCCCAGGGGTCAGTGCTGGGCCCACTATTATTCAACTTTTTTATAAACGACATAGACGATGGAATTAAAAGCACTGTCTCTATTTTTGCAGATGACACAGAGATATGTAGCACAGTGCAGTCTATGGAAGATGTTCACAAGCTTCAGGCTGACTTGGACACTTTAAGTGTCTGGGCATCCACTGGGCAAATGAAGTTCAATGTGGAAAAATGTAAAGTCATGCACTTGGGGTCTAATAACCTGAGGGCTACATATATCCTCGGGGAAGGAAAACAGGGAGAGTCACTTGTTGAGAAGGATCTGGGGGTACTGGTAGATTATAGGCTAAATAACAGCATGCAATGCCAAGCAGCTGCTTCCAAGGCCAACAAGATACTATCATGCATTAAAAGAGGCATGGAATCACGGGATAGGGATGTAAGTTTGCCTCTTTACAAGGCACTGGTGCGCCCTCACCTGGAATATGCCGTCCAGGGTGCAGAGGAGAGCCACCAAACTAATAAGGTGAATGAAGGATCTTAGTTATGAGGAAAGATTACGAGAATTAAATCTGTTTAGTCTTGAGAGGAGACGGCTGAGGGGGGACATGATTAACTTGTATAAATTTATAAATGGCCCATACAAAAAATATGGGGGAACACTATTTCAGGTAAAATCATCTCTAAAGACAAGGGGGCACTCTCTTTGATTGGAAAAAAAGAAATTTTAGTCTCCGGAGGCAACAATCATTTTTTACCATAAGATCTATAAATCTATGGAATAGCCTCCCACAGAAGCTTGTTACAGCATCAACAGCTGACAGCTTCAAAAAAAGATTAGATGCTTTTTTAGAAGAAAATAACATTAACAGTTACTATTAGCGGTTATCATTAAAAAAATAAAAAACAAAAAATAAAATAAATAGCTTCCCCTATAAAATAAAATAAAAAATACCTTCCCCTACCCCAACACCCTTGGTTGAACTTGATGGACATATGTCTTTTTTCAACCGTATTAACTATGTAACTATGTAATTTGTGTAAGGTTGTCATTTCCATCTGCCAAACTCCAAATCTATAACTAAGATTTTTATTGTTCTATTTCAATGATGGGTGCTGATGGGTAGAGTAATCCAGTATTTCTTTACATCTGATGGTAACTACTAAAGCAAAAGACCTTCTCAAATGTTTGAGCTTAAAAAAGCCATTTACTATAACGTAGTGGGCTCGCCACCTTTGTGGCGGGCACGCCATCCCATGTGGTGAGCTGTCCTTGCGAAAAGTAATTTTCTACATTGTGGAAAAATTATTAAGTATATTTTAAATTTCTCCTTTTCAGGCTTCCTCATTCATTGGATGAATGGATGCCCATGTCACTGTCCATGGGAAAAGGACTATCTCAGCAGAGGACGATCAAAGGGGCATCAGAACAAGGTCAACAATGCAGCAAAACGAGTTGTGGGCTGCTAGAGATCAAGCTTGCTGGAGGTCAGGTAAGTATTGTTTTTCATTATAACTAGACAAACTCTTCCCATCACAATACTAACTAAGTAAATACATTTTCCCCTACATGGTTTTTCTAGGGTCAGCATTATGTGACCTAATTATTCAGCCTGTGAGCATATTCACCTGGGATTAGAAGCAAAATGTGTTAGGGTCTTTACCCCACATCACAACCATTTTACCAATTAGGATTTCACTATCTTCTAAACAAGTATACCTCGAATCCAACAAGTAGGAACATTTCTTCCTTAATCACTTGGATATTTTCTAAAGTGGCAGTGATGGACAGTAAGGCTGATTTAGCCACATTTAGCTATTCATCACAATTTTTAGCTGGTTCGTTGGTCTCATGGTTCATGGTTTGGTTCAAGCCCTTGGAACCTGACCCCACCACACAGTGATTTGTAACTTCTCATGTAGTTAAGACCCCCCCCCCCCATGTACATGGATTGCTTTTAGACTTAAGAACATGTACTGTACCTGTTCACCTTTAAGGCCCATTTCTCCACGATCACCCTGGGGGAGTAAAAACAAATCAATTAATTAATGATATAATATCGCAAAATAATCCTTGGTAAATATTCTTTTTTCAAATCAGCACACAGGTGAACTTTCCAAAATAATACCTTGAAAGGGCTTCCTGGACAGGAAGACAAAAATATTCTTTCCATCTTCCCATCTCTAACTTTTGATTGTTTTAATCCTAACCTTAACTTTGACGACCCAACTCAATACATATCACTAGCACCCTGACCTGTCCACGTGGCACCTTAAAGTATATAATAATACAAGAGGAACCTTTTTAACCTTTTAACAAAATATGGGTCACGTCTGCAATTTGGTGAAAAATTGGTAGTGTTCCAGTTTAACTATAGCCCAACTCTATGCCTGGGTTCTGGCACAAGAAGATCCTTCCACTCTTAACATCAATTAGGTAAGCTTAGCTGTGGCCCGCTTCTATATATTTCCTTGGTACCAAGCGGGATGCCCAGGCAGGTGGTTACTGGTACAAGAAGATTTTTTCCACTCTTGATATTCAGTGCAATAACATGTAATCCTTACTTGGCCCATATTTTGCCCATCCCTTGGCACCATGACACCCTCCAAGTGGGGCTTAAATTAGTGGTCTATACAGGTGGCTCCTGGTACATTGAGAACCTTCCCACCTCTAAACTTTGATAGTCTTAATCCTAACCTAAACTCTAGGCCCAATCTGGACAGATTGTATTAACTAAAGAGAAACAACACACAGGAATTTCACTTTCCCGTGTGGTGTTCATTTGTGCGACAGCATCCCAAATGGGAATACCCCGCTGTGTGTACCCCTTCAGGTTGCCCTGTTTCACTCACCTTCAGGGCCTCTGATTTTACTCTTTAAAAGGGTCCTCACCACCTTTCAACCCTTAAAAATTTTACCAACAATAAGTTTGACCCATACTTACAAGTGGCACCTTGCCTTGGGAAGATAGCTCCTGGTTCAAGGAGACCCAATAACTCAACAATTGTGCTGTTTGTTTTCAATCACACCCCCTACTCCCCTCTCTTATGTTCAAGCTGTAACATCATAGCTTCTATTGCCATTGCTGAATTCCTTGTTCATTTACATAATTGATTTTTATTTTAAAAGTATGCCAATTCTAGGGTTGCAATTCAGGTCATCTACTTGGTTTAGCATTGGAATATCTAATGCCAGCAAAAATAACATACAGTACCTTGGCTCCAGGGACACCAGCTATGCCAGGGATTCCCTATGGAAACAAAAATGGAATATAGCAACATTCTGTATCAATAAAACTTCAGTTCAGTGGCCAATGTAATACAACTCATAATAATAAATCCAGATTATGCAATGACATATGAATCGCAAGGAGTGTAATCAAAATGCAGGCTGATTTACTTTACTACAACTAAAAGGGGAAGACAATGGAAAAATATTCCTCACCTGTCCTGGAGGACCAATTAGCCCTGGTTGTCCAGGAACACCAGGAGGCCCAAGAGGGCCTGGAGGACCGATTTCTCCTTGAGCACCTTTGATTCCATCACGGCCCTGTTGAATGGAATTGAAAAGTTAATATCACATTTTGCTTTTGAATTCCAATCTCAGAAATAGGGGGCTCTTCAGTAATACCTGTCCCTGTGGCAACTATGGCTTACCTGAGACTATGGATCATTTTCCTATTTACTCACTGCAGACAGAAGGGGTTATAGTTGAAGATTTGGGAGGCTATTCACGTTTGTGTAGCTCTCCAGTTTTTAATGAATACAATTGCAGAGCTTCTCTAACTTAACACATAGGATGTGAAAAAAAATGTTTTTTTCTCCTGCATCTGTTTGAGTGTAGCGATGGAGCAGTCCTATGGGTGAGATACAGATCTGTTCGAACCATGTGTGTTAAAGTGGACCGATAACCCACTGAACCTGGATGAAGGCCATCCTGGTTTGTGATACCCTGCAGTGTAAAATCCCAGGATATCCCATAAACTCGCCCATACCTTACCCCCGTAGGATGTGCATAGGCCAGATTTGTGATGCTTTGCCCCTTAACTAGACCTTGAAAGGTAAAAAAACAGCTGTATTACTCATATGGTCGCTTATGGGTTGTTGCACCACAGATTTATAAGGCTGCTGGCAGCCAATCAGCACAGATTGTGCATGTCTGGAAGGAAAACACTATTGGTTACCAGAGAAGAATGCTGTTACATTGGAGGATCACTGAAGGATGAGTATCCTAGGAACCTATTGGGAGATTTCTAGGGCTTCTTAATGTGCATTCCAAATCAGCATGCTCCAGGGTGTGAGTGTTTACTTAAATTAGTATTTTTGATGTCAAATCCACTTTAAAGCTAAGAGAGGTGCTCAAAATGCACAAATGTCTCCACAATGGGGGTCAAATACAGCTAATATAATGGTAAAAACTATAAACTTTTGCCAAAACTTTAGTTTTGGAAACAGTAAGAGTTAAACCCTCCAATCTGCATGAATCAAACAGCAAATGAGTCTAAGGCCCTTATTTATCAAGGGATAGCGCCAGGTAGCGAATGGTGAGCGAACGGTAATGACGGTCGCCGCCACGAGAACGGCGGCTCCCCTCCGCAATCACACATTTATCAAGCCGATCCTGCTTAGCGACTGACAGAGCGCCAGATAGCGAATCATTCATCATTATTCCAGCCTCACCCCACAGCGCCAGCAAGCGACCTTGAACAGCGACAGGTATGACCTCTCGCTACCTGGCGCTCTCCAATGCATTTCAATGGAGCAATCTTTAATTAATTGCTATTTTTTTTTTTTTTTTTTTTTTTTAATGTCAAAAATTCTGTGACCACTTCTACAATGTTAGATAATTTTTTTAAGGTAAAAAAAAAAAAAAAAAAAAATAATTTGGGCAGAATTGATATTACAGGTCTGATATTAATGTATTCATATTGCAAAATGTTTTGAAAAACTTTTTTTTTTTTCCCAAAAATATGGTTGTTTGGGGGTTAAAAAACTACTTTTAACCCATCGCCGCCAGCGCTCTGGGGTTTAAACAAGCATTTCACTGCACGAGAATTTTTTGAGTGTGATTTGTTAATGAATATGCTGGGAGCCGTTCGCTATGGCCATTCGCTGTCATGCGCTCCCATACAGCGCGGAACCTGTCAAATAGCGACTCCTAACCCCGTATTCAACATTACCGCACACCGACTGAGTCGCTGTCAACAGCCGTACAACGGCCAAGCACAGCGAATACTAGCGTGCGCTGTGAAAATACCGCTGCTGTCGCTCATCTGTCGCTACCTGGTGCTATTAATGAATCGGCCTCTAACAGTTCTGGGTGTCATGAGAAACAGATGGACATCATCAGCACAGTAGCCCCTTAGTGATGACCTTCCCATCCCTGTGACACCCATACACTTTCTGGCTGTAGTTGAATCATATCATTTGATCTCAGTATGGAAGATGTCACATTTTTTTCATTGTAAAAAGCGCAAAGCAATGTGCAACATACCTCTCTACCAGGAGGACCCGATTCACCTTTGTCGCCCTAATTAAAAAGAAAAGTAATTAATTAGTGCACTTGAATTCATATAGAGCATTACCGGGCTTTTATGGATCACATTGCATGAACAGAGCTGTAGCTGGAATTTTGCCCCTAGCTGATGCCACAGTGAATTATGCTTGCAGCTTCGTTTAATCTGTGTAGTACGCATGCCCTAAAATGCGACCTTTAGCACAAAATACATTGTAAAAAAACTGCTACACCTGATTGGGTGTTGCAATTAAGCCGTTCTAAATTCATTTTCTTTTCTTACAAAGTAGCACCCACTTTGGGGTATTTTGTTAAACATTTGGAGCATCTGTCTGGGCCTCTCCAAATGTTAATAAATACCCCACAGGGGGCTGCAATATTGTAACACAATCAGATGCACATTTTATTGCACAAGCATATAAGATACATTCCTGGCTAATTCTTACTGACCCAATAAAGCGGTACTATATCCAAATATTTTATAAGATGCTATATTAAAACATAAAAATCTATCTTATTTATAACAATAATACTATTTCTTTACCTTTCTCCCATCTTCTCCAGGGATCCCTTCTTCACCCTGCAAATAAAAAAACAAGCCAGGATCAGGATTATTATATGAATGTATAATATTAACCAATATCTCAATATAAGGTAATACAAGGTCATTGACTTACATTTTTACCATTTAAGCCAGGTTTGCCATCTTCTCCAGGTTTGCCCTGAACAGAACATATTTATTTCAGTACACTGCGCGGAGCTTTCTTTAGTATAATTTTTTACAAAAGGGTAGAAGAATCCAAAATAGAACTGTGTAAAGTTTAGCAGTCAACTATCATTGTTCAATGTTTCGATAACTCTCACAGACAAAACTGCAAACTTCTTTGTGCATTTCATTAGTCATTGCTTATCCGATCCAGACTGAGAGGATGCAAGCATTCTGTGTGGCAAATGTGGACTGAAATTCTGCATTTATTGCCACATAAGACACACTATTCTCTCAAATGTGTGGGGAAAATGTACATGAACCTTATGGGGCAAAAGTAAAAAAAAAAGTTAACTCACATGTGCTTGCGCTCCTGCGTTGCCAGCCGGGCTGCCACAATGCGGTAGGCCAGAAGAAGATGGAGGAGTGGTGGGCACTGTGTCCGCCCCAGCCGCTGCCTATTCTGGCATGGGTCACACTAAAACACCTGGCTCCGTGCAGCCGGTGGGTGTGGCCTGCCTATGGAGAATGGGAGGGGAGAATGCCACACTGCCTATGGGGACTGGGAGGGGAGAATGCCACACTGCCTATGGGGACTGGGAGGGGAGAATGCCACACTGCCTATGGGGGAATGGGAGGGGAGAATGCCACACTGCCTATGGGGGAATGGGAGGGGAGAATACCACACTGCCTATGGGGACTGGGAGGGGGGGGTGCCACAATGCTTATGGGAATGGGATGGGGGGAATGCCACACTGTCTATGGGGGAATGGGAGGGGAGAATGCCACACTGCCTATAGGGGCTGGAAGGGGGGGATGCCATTCTGCCTGTAATTGGGGGATTCTGCACCTTGCTTATTATTTGGTTCACAACATTTGGTTCAGAATATTATTTGTCTAACCTTCCTCCTTCAAATCCTAGGTGCATCTTATGGGCAGGTGCATCTAGGGTGAATGATACAGTAGTTAAACGACTCGACTCAACAATGAAGTTCTATTGAAGTCTGTTCACTGAAGACTAGTCAATCCGACTAGCTTTCTCAATTAAGAGTCTCGCATACAGGAATCTAGCTACAATGAGTAGTAGCTGTGAACCACATAATCTGGCGGTAATTGCATTAGCATAACAGAAGCTATTGATTGAGAAAGTGAGAAAGCTAGTCACTAGTAAAATGTGTTCATATATATATATATATATATATATATATATATATATATATATATTATAGAGTCAATACTGGATATGAATATAAATTCATTTGTTGAACTGGAACTTCAGCCTAAAAGATATTTTGAAATTGAAGGGGGGTTCTTCTTATATAGCTAAATGGGCACTCTTTTATTAATTTGCACAATGTTTTCAGGCATTTGGTTTCAGGCATCTTATGCAAGTTTTGTTAATTTGGCTGCTTTAGTTGCTTTTCACACCAATGATCCAAAGTTACAATCTGAATATTTCCCCATAGAAAGCTGTTTAAATTTGGGTCCTGAATAATTCTTGATTTCTTGTAATATTATGATAAATTGCATACGGACCCTGCCCTTCTAATATACTAGAAGCATGTGATGGGTGTTAACTGCTCACCGGTACTCCTGGGGGGCCGGATGGGCCAACTGGTCCAGGTGGTCCTTGTTCCCCCCTTAGCCCTGGAAGTCCCTGTAAATAAAAGAAATTGCATAATTACAGATGTTGAGAAGGACTGGGATTTTCCAACATGTCAGACAATGATACCCTCTGACAATTAACCCTTTGGATGACACTGGGATTGCCAATAATAGGTATTCAACCGCACTTGCTGGAAGGTTGCAGCTTCCATCATTTATGAGGCCATACTTACATCTCTTCCAGGGTCGCCTTGTTTGCCCGCATCTCCCTAGAAGAGATCAAAAGTAAGGAAATGACTGATCTTGTTACACCAACATCCAAATACAGTTTGAAAGTTCATTACTATTAACTGAAATGTTCATAGTGCAGTGATTGTGATCTGTGTGTCTGAAAACAAAGCACTGTGCTTGAAAATATTGTGAGAGGGGAAGATGTTTTTCAAATAAATTATATTAGTCAAATATTTATTTTTCCTGTAGTATTACATTTTCACATGTGCTTTATACTTGTGCTTTAGGTTAGATTTACATAGAAACACAGAAGGTTGATGCTAGAAGGAGACCATATGGTCTATACTGTATGTACTCTTTATCTTAGGATAGATGTGTGCTTATCCCAGGCATGTTTACATTCACTTACTGTCGATTTTTCAACTACCTCTGCTGGAAGTTTGTTCCAAGCATCTACTACTCTTTCTGTAAAATAATATTTTCTAACATTGCTCCTGATCTTCCCCCCGACTAGCTTTGTACCCCCTTGTTCTGTCATTAGCTTTCCTCTTGAAAACACTTTCCTCCTGAACCGTATTCAATCCTTTCATATATTTAAAGGTCTCAGTCATGTCCCCTCTCTCCCTTCTTTCCTCCAGACTGTACAAATTAAGTTCTTTAAGTCTTGCCTGATAAGTTTAAGTACCTTTTTTTGTTGCCCACCGGTGGACTGGGGTGTCCTGAAGTGACTCTGGGGGTCCTCCCTACTTTTAACCCTTTAACTGACAGCCTACCTAGAGATTTTGTCACCCTCTGTTGCCAGGACATTTTCCTATACATGTTTAACTATATATATATATACATTTTCCTATACATGTTTAACTGTGATTTTTGCAGGAATTCCCAGGACAATTATATATTGTTTCAGGTAAAAAAACTCCTTTCAGGTACCAGTGGCGGGGGCTCCTCCTCCCTTGGGGGGCCTCTGATCCCCCCCTAGGGGAAGAGGAGACTCCCACCGCTGGAATTTAGACGGAGGTGAGCATTTTTGTTATTGGCAGTAACTGAGGGAAAAGATGTGGAATCTACAGGCTTGTAACGGTAGCAAAAGTGACAATGTAGATTCTACGGGCTTGGCGTTTAAAGGGTAAAATGCAAATCAATGTAAGCTTATACACACTTCCCTTTAGGAAAGGAGCTACTGAGGTCAGGGGACTCCCTTGTAAACCTATGGCCTGCTGAACAGTGTTTACTCACTCTCAGTCCCGGGGTTCCTGGCTGTCCGGGTTTTCCATCAAGTCCATTTCTGCCATCGTTTCCCGGAGCTCCACGTTCTCCCTACAATTAAAAAAGAGGCATTACTATCTAATCCTGTGACTGGTTGGTCCAGAGATTTTCACTGCTAGTAAATGGTGACCATGGCCTGGGCAGATGCGCTTCATGCCACTGGGAATCTGGATGTTATTAGCACAGGATCCGGTGGAATGAAGGACACCGACCTTGGCCCTTGTACTCTTTGAAGCGAAGGAAACTGAAATTGAAAAGTAATAACATTCCTATTTTTTCTTGTGATTGGTATTTTCTGATTTTCTTTACAAATGACCACATAAAACCAATAGAAGGTGAGTTGCAAACCATGGATTTCTGTAGAGGGGTTCCTTATGACTTGAATACATTTGGCTTACAATCTAATATATAGATTATTTTTTAACAGTTCATACAAAACTAAAAAGCAGACAGGTAAGCTTTCAGGACCGTATATATAATACCTAGATTTTCATTCATAGAGATAATGTGAGAAGAGACAGTATTTAATTGGGGCTGTGTTGGTGTGTCTGTGCCCTGTTTTATGGGTTGCTTTGTTTATCAAGCTTTCCTGTCAGTCTCATTATTTTTCTGCCCTCTGTCCATTGTTCATTATTTGACCTCCCAAGTCCTTCTCTTTTGTAAGTTTTGTATGTGGGCCCCTGGCTGTCTTCTTTTTCTTAGCAACCAATTCTTGGTACACCCTTCTAGCAAACATTTCCCATGGTCATCCTATTATTCATTCTTAGTCAATGTCTGCTCTACCTGGCTCAGACTGTGAGTTATTGACTTTGGCTAGATGTGGGTCCCTCTCTGGCTTCTTTGCCCTATGACTAAGGCTTACAACCATGTTTATGTTTCAATCTCTTGACTAGTCTTATCCTCAGCATTCACAAATCCTTCCAAGTGCCTGTATTTCTGTATCCCCAGGCCAGACAGATACTGTCATAAATATGCCTATAACTTCCTCTGCAGTAGATGCTTGGTATTAATCAGTTTACCTTCTCACCAGGAGCTCCACGGTCACCAGGATCCCCCTGCAAAGCCGAGAATGATCACAGATTAGGATGGTTGACATACTAAGAAATACAAATTATTGTTAGAATCTACCTTGTATCCATAATACCCAGTTTGCACCCCTCTTAATGCACCATATTCCTCTGGACCACCAATGATGGTCATCAAGACACGAATGGCACATGTCAAGATTACTTGTGAGCTCTAGGATTGCTGAGGAGTAGTGTTGGGTGAACCCGAACCACAAAGTTCAGGTTTGAACCAAACTTTGTGAGTTCGGGTTTCCAACCCAGAAGTCCGTGTTCGAGTTTGACATTCAGCCAATCCCAGAAAAGCTGGTTGATGGGCTGCTGAGCAACCCATCAACCAGCTTTTAGCCCATAGCGGCGAGTGAGGGGTGCGCTTTAACCTAATTCAGAGTATGCAGCACATAGGATGCGGCTGTACACATCCTGAGCAGGCGATTGGGCATGGCATTCAACCTTCTCACAAAATGTCTAAGGCCTGAGCATCTATAAGATGGTCGCCTCATGAGTGAGGACACTGGCAGCAGCCAGCTACCAGTGTCCTCAATCATGGGGACAGGAATCTTATTGTGAGACATTTTGTGAGAGGAAAGAACGTCAACGCCAATCGCAGGCTCAGGGAAGTGTACAGCCGCTTCCTATGTGCTGTTCACACTGCATTCGGTTAAAGCACACCCCTCACTTGCCACCACCACCCACCCACCGCCACAATTTATTTATTTATTTATTTTTTATAGTCCCCGTCTGATCCTGCCTCTGGGGGGCTCAGGGGCCACCCGGGTGGGTGAGGATCGGGGGAGCAGAGTTACTGAACTTCTAGGGGACCAACACTACTGAGAAGTTCAATCCTTTAGCCACAAGACTTGGGAGGCATGGGGTTACATTTTGGAATTATGTCCGTATATATGGGTACTCCGTCCTCTACTTTTGTCTTTGTTTTCATCATCTGAGAAATAGTCTGCCAGAAAGGTCACTGATGCTTGGTGGCAAAACGGCACCATAGGGAAGTTTCATGGTCAGGGTTTTCCAGTAAGCAATGTTGTCTTAGCCTTTTTTTAAGTTAGGTCTTGATGGTGTTTTTAAATATTCTGGGTAGTCTGCACCCCAATTCTCTGACTTTGTGGTCTCTCACTTATACCTGTCTGAATGTTCTGCATTCTGCATGTTCAAAAACTTTGTATTGGTGGGGACATGGAAATTAGTGTGGTGATCCTTCTAGTCGGTATACCATTGGTCCTGGTTCTCCCAGACCTGATGCCCCAGTTTTCTTGAATGAAGTGCTGGCAAAGCTAATGCTGCTGCCATTAACCCTTTAACCGCCAGCCTACCTTGAGATTTTGTCACCCTTTGTTGCCAGACCATTTTGCACTATTTTGCGCTCCCCTTGTTCAACTGTGATTTTTGAGGGGATTTCCAGGGATTTCCCAGGAAAATGATATATTGTTTTTTTCAGCATAGTCTGGGCTTTAACATGAAATGTCTTGTTTGTCATTTGTTAGGTGTATTCTTAATATTTTTGGGTGAAATATGTGCAAAAAAAAAAAAAAAAAAAAAAATGTTTACATATTGTAGTTTTTTTTGGAATAAAAAATGTAAGTTTGTCAATAAAATCTTATTGCGTGTGAAATCCCAATTTCTCCCGGTTACAGCGGTACCACATATGTATAGGTAGACACCCTTTCCTGCCCAGGAGACTCCCCCAAACTGAAACAGCGCTTTAGGAGATTTTCAGATAAAATACAACTATGCTATGCAATATGCGCACCTTGCGGTTTTTCCAGAAAAACAACCCTTTACATTTAAAATACCCCCAACAAACTATATATTCTCTGGAAGTACACACCTCAGGCTTTCTAGGCGTACCAGGCTTGTGGATGTGGCCATAGTTTTCTGGAAGTAATCCCTCAACGTAATCTTTGGTTGCAAAGAGTTTCCCTAAAAAAAGGATAAAAAAGCAGAATCAAAGCCACATTTTCCTAAAAAAACTATATACAAACAAGAAAAATCAAGTTTAATCTGAAAAAGCAACATCTCCCGAACAGAACGATACCCAACATGCATAGGTTCTGTCAAGGGAAGAGTTGCCAAACACCCCAAAGTAAAGCATGTGCGTAACGGTAATTTTACTTGAAAATTTCAGCTCTGCAGACAAAGTGCGCACCTTGCGATTTTTCAACCAAAACAACCCTTTACATTTGGAATATCCCCCATAAACCATATATTCCCTGAAAGTACACACGTTAAGCTTTCTAAGGGTACCCAGCTTGCTGTAGTGGGCTCATCTTTCTGGAATTAATTCCTCAAAGAATTCTTTGGTTGCGCAGGGTTTCCCTAAAAAATTTATAAAAAAGCTGAATAAAAAACACCTTTTCCTAAAATATAAATATGCAAACCAGAAAAAACAAGCTAAGTCTGAAAGCGCAAGGTCCCCCGAACAGAACAATACCCAACATGCATAGGTACTATTAACCCTTTTAATTGCCAGCCTACTTGAGATTTTGTCACCCTCTGTTGACAGGCCATTTTTCCCCATTTTGCGTCATGTTTTGCGACATGTTTTGCGCCATTTTTGCTGGAACTTTCAGAAAAATTATATATTTTTTTTTTTGCAGCAGAGTTTAGACTTTAACATGAAATGTCTTGTTTGTAATTTTTTTTTTTTTTTTTACAATATTATTAAGTGAAAAAAAAAATAAATAAATAAAATTTTTTTTTTTAGAAAATTGACTCCTTTATTTTAAATAAAAAATGTATTTTATTAAGGAAAATCATATTGCATGTGAAAGCCCCATTTCTACCGATTAGAACGGTACCACATATTTATCGGTAGCCCCCCGTTCCTGCCCAGGAGACCCCCCCTAACTGAAACAAGTATTTTATAACATTCACAAAAAAAAACACAAAAACCATCCACACTACAAAGGGTTAAATCGAGAAAAAAAATGACATAGGGTCCCCCCTCCCAGGGGAGGGAGACCCCATTTTTTTTTTGATTTTTAAGGGTTAAAAACCCTTAAAAATCAAAAAAAAAAATGACGTGGGGTCCCCCTTACCCACAGTAACCAGCCCGGGACCAGCTATGGGGGCTTGTAGGCACAGAGTGGGGGGGCCAGCTTTTGTGGCCCCCCCACCCTGCAGCCTACGAGCCCACATAGCCCATGTGGGCCCGGGCTCTTCTGCCCCCCCCTGGCCTTTGGGGAGGCAGGTAATGGGGGTGCCGGGGGTTAATGGCAAGCCACCCGCTAGCGCAGGTGGCTTGCCATCCCCCCAGCCTTGTGAACTGGTATAGGGGTCATGGACCCCTTACCAGTTCACAAGAGGTTAAAAGTAAAAAATGACACAGACACACAAAAGAGAAAAAATATTTTATTAATTTTTTTTTTTTTTTTTTTACACTGTACTCACCTCCCATCCATCCTGGAGCACTCTGTCCCTCGGCGATCACTGGCTTCTGCTCACTTGCTAGAAGCCTTTTATAGCTGCTGGATGACAGAACACAAAGGGTTAATCAAAAAAAAAAATGACATAGGGTCCCCCCTCCCAGGGGGGGTGGACCCCATTTTTTTTTTGATTTTTAAGGGTTAAAAACCCTTAAAAATCAAAAAAAAAATTGACGTGGGGTCCCCCTTACCCACAGTAACCAGCCCGGGACCAGCTATGGGGGCTTGTAGGCACAGAGTGGGGGGGCCAGCTTATGTGGCCCCCCCACCCTGCAGCCTACGAGCCCACATAGCCCATGTGGGCCCGGGCTCTTCTGCCCCCCCCCTGGCCTTTGGGGAGGCAGGTAATGGGGGTGCCAGGGGTTAATGGCAAGCCACCCGCTAGCGCAGGTGGCTTGCCATCTCCCCAGCCTTGTGAACTGGTATAAGGGGTCACATGGACCCCTTACCAGTTCACAAAGGGTTAAATGGTAAAAAATAAAAGACTAGACACGTTTTTTAAAAAAGTTTATTAAAAAAAAAAAAAAACTTTTACTTTACTCACCTCCGATCTTCATCTTCTGTGTCCCGCGGCGATCTGCTGTCAGTGACGGCTGGGCAGAGAAGGGGGGAGGCAGGCGATCGGAGGATCGCCTACCTCCCTCCTTCCCCGCCCAGCCGTCACCGGCATCTGAGAGACGAACTGCCGGGTGCCCCGATGACACCCGGCGGTGACGTCATCTGGCCCCGCCCCGTGACGTCATCAAGATGGCGGCCGCCATCGGAAGGAAGCAAGGGAGGAGGGCTGTTATGCCCCCTCCAGAAGACAGAAGAGCGGGGGGGGGGGATCGGAGCCCCCCCCCGTGAAGAGGAGAGCCTGCGGGAGCCGGCGGGGACAAAGGTAGGTGACTGTTTTTTTTTTTTTTGTTTTTTTTTTTACAGTAATCCGGGCGGCTGCTGAAACGGGGGGGGGGGCACCCTGTTCCGGGCCCTCCCCTGCAGCCGGAGGAGCCCCGATGGGCGATCGGAGCCCCTCTGGCTGAAGAGGAGACCCGACCGGATCGAACGAGGGGTCAGGTAAGTGTCTTTTATTTTTACTTTTTTTTTTTTTTACTGGGGAAAGTCAGGCACGTAAATTTTACGTGGCTGGCGTTTAACTGTTGGAGAGGCAGCCACGTAAAATTTACGTGGCTGGCGTTTAAAGGGTTAATACATTTGGGATAGGTAACTGCCAATGTTGGGGAAATGCTCAATGATTTCCATAGTTTCTCCAGTAATGGTAATTCCTTGGGGCTCAGGGAGGATCAGAGCAGTTTGGACTTCCTCCACAGAGTTGGCAAATATAGAGCAGTCATTTGCATATAAGTGGAGGTTGATGACAGTCATCTTGGCCACGTTGGGTGGTAAGTTAAACAACCTCCTGTAAAGCCGGGATTCAACCTCAATACTATAGAGGTCAGAGATCAGTAACCACCATATAAATTTCCCATGACGTCAGAGAAGTGTGGAGAGAATAAAGTAGCCCCCAAAGAGCCTTGTGTGGTCCTAATCATGCATTTTGGGCACCAGTAGATTAAATCACAAGCCTAGTGGGAGGTTACTGCCTTACATTGTTAAGACAATGCATAAAGTGCACCTTTAGCATCTTAAATCATTCACATCAGATAAACCAAAATATGTAGGAACTCACCCGATTCCCTGGAAGTCCCCTGGGTCCTTCCAAACCCTGAAGGAAAACAAATAAGCTATAAATAATAAGTTGTAACTGACACTGGCAATTCTCAGGTATTATTTGATATTATCTATTATCTATTCTACTGAGCATACTGTAGCAAGAATGTCAGGCACTTACCCTCTCACCAGGGACACCAATCAGGCCAGCTTCACCCTTCTGCCCCTTCGCTCCATGTTCTCCAGGGTCTCCAGCATCTCCCTGAAAATATTATAAAGATATGAGTGGGATAAACAATGATGCAAATGTCATCAACAATATCACCAAAAAATAAACTGAGAAACCCATAACCTACCCATGAAAAAGTAGGCTTGCTGGATTATGGAAATGTATTTTGAATTAATAATAATATGTTATTATTAAGATTATGGAAAATTCCAGCCTTGGGTTTTAGGAAAACTCAGCAATGATTAAATGGCATCGGATATATTTTTTTCTATAGCATATACAATAACATTTTATTTTCAAAGTTGTTTCATGATGGTCCATCTATTTAAAGCGGACAAACACCTTGCGTGGCCCAGGTGTTGGTAGCCACTGTCGCTGCTAAATGACAGTCTAAAGGGGGGCATCCAGCATGCTGGAGCCCACCACACATAACCCCCCAGAGCGCCCATAATCCGGGTGGCCAGTCGGCGCACTGGATTCCCAGCCGGGGACCGAGGATAAGGTAAAGATTAAGGGCATTCTGGGGGGCTAAGTGCAGGGGGGATCCAGCATTCTGGATGCCCCCACTAGGCTGTCATTTAGTGGCAGTGGTAGCTGCTACCAACAACCAAGCTGCGCAGGGAGGTTGGTTCGCTTTAAAAAAAATATGCATGATCGAAATGGTATGGTGGGCGAGTGAGATATCCTGATTTCTGATACTGTACAAACCTCCCCTACAAGCCTGGTTTCAGACTATGCACACTCCCCATTTCTCATTCCCTAGGAGAGACAGGGCCCCACCTGACTGCCAGAGGTCAATCATAAAACTGTGCATTAGACTGGCTGTTGGGCAAGGGGAGGTTCTCTGCAGGGACACACAGTGTGGACACCCCCCTGCAATTGTCTCTTACATGTTCCAAGCTCCAACAGCGAAAGTGTGAGCATCCTCTGGCAACTTAAAACTACCCAAGAACAATCTCAGGTTTTGGTCTGTGTAGTTTGAAAGCTAAGATACTGCATGCTGTCTGATGATCACTTTTTGTAAATGTGGAACATATTTCTACATACAGTATTTATATACCGGTATATACACAAGCATAAAAAATACAACCACCCACTAACCTTGTCCCCTTTCACTCCAGCAGCTACAGATTCAATGGAACCCTAAAAGAAATGAATACAAAATAATCATTTAGATTTTTAAACTAAGATTAATATACCATTTATCAAACAAAATGACAATGGTAAATACAATAATATTAAAACCAACAATAATATTAATAATAGCAACAATATTTCTAGAAAGAAATAAACAGTAAATAATTAAGCTTACTGGTTTTCCTGGCGGTCCCTGTGGTCCTTGAGGCCCCTAAAAATGCAAAGAATTCCTAATCAAATGATATCATAAGTGAATCTGAAAATAGATCAAATTATAACAGCTGTTATACTATATCAGATGGGGGGGGGGGGGGGTTATCCAAATGTTTAATTCAGTTTTGGAGTGTGAGTTTTGAAAGATTTCAACAGAAATAAAACATCTACCATACTGTAAAAACATATGTACTTTTCCTGTAGACCTGCCCCATTGCAATGGGAATATCTCTTAAAGGCTCTAAAAACACAGCCTCTCCAGATGCTCCAGATCTCATCCAATCTCCATTTGGATGAGCTCTTTAAGTGCCATTTTAGGTTGTAGTTCTCTTAATAATAAACTTTGTCGCAATGGAAGACTAAGGGGTGGGGCAACATGAAAAGATATACTTACCGTTTCACCTCTTTCACCTTTACTGCCGGCTGCTCCAGGGCTGCCCTGCATGAAATAAAAACACAAGGAACATAATTGGTCATTACAATAATCCTGCAATCCCTGGAGGCAGCTGACCTTTTACATGGCTGTAATACAGTTTAAATATGCTTAAATAAATGCACACCCTACTATAAAAAGGTTTAAAATGTTTATTCACGGAAGGGATTGTGTCTGTTTGTGGTGGTGGGATAGGAATAATGGATGTTTAAAGGAGTTTCTTATTAGTTTTGTCAGCACAACTCACATTTCTTCCTGGTTGTCCCGACTCTCCTGGATCTCCTTTCTCTCCAGGTTGACCGTTTACCCCTGGAAGGCCCTGAAGAAAAAACAAATGTCTATTAAAATAAAAAAAGAAAAAGAAAGATTACATTTCAGCTCTCTTTACGTGGCAGCTTTATGACATCTGTCACTGTATTGCTGCAATGCTGGATTGGTACATTGATGTACCCTGCTGACCTCAACCTACAGTACACTAACCATCCCCAAATGAAGGTGGTACTATAGTTTGGCTGACATCAGCCAGTTAGGCAAGGTCGATCAATGCTTTAAGTTACTGAGAATATTCACACCTAAAGAGGTCAAGATCAACAGTAACTACTTTTACAGCATTTACAGTAGTAAAGTAGGTTCCTAAAAAAGTAGTAAAGATTTGAAAGTGGACCTATATGCCTAATAGGAAGTCTATCCCCAGGGAATGTGTTGGTCTGATTTTAATGTAAGGCTAAGTGTAAAATCATTACACTTAAAATCATTGCCTGCTTACCTGCCGTGAAGCTGATTCGTCCTGCTGTGCTGCTAATTGATGCTGAGATCTAGTTCTTCTTTTGTAGCCCATCCCTAAATTTTATTTATGCTTGACCACACATTGCAGCTGTATAGGATACACCGTCTCTTGTGTCTGCATGGAAAAAGGGGCTTGCCTTGCTTGCATTGTGACCCTGGTGCCCCACAGATAGAACGCAACTCTGAATGTGATATCTGATGCCACTGACTGCACAACCTTCAGTTGGGAATGGAACTAGCCAATGCCATGCCATCACTTTCACCAGTGGCTAGTTCCATGTCCTAAAAGCCACTGCATGCAATGGAAGACAGCAGGGCACTGAGGAACTCATTAAAACTTCACAATTCGGGTCCTGTATGTTTAACCCTTTAAGTGCCAGCCTACCTGGAGCTTTTGTCACCCTTGTTGCCAGACCATTTTGCACTATTTTGCGCTCCCCATGTTCAAATGTGATTTTTGAAGGGATTTCCAGGGATTCCCCAGGAAAATTATATATTGTTTTTTAAGCATAGTCTGGGCTTTAACATGAAATGTCTTGTTTGTCATTTTTTAGGTGTATTCTCAATATTTTTGGGTGAATTATGTGCAAAAAAATAAAAAAAATCTATTTTTTACAATTTGTAGTGTTTTTTTGTAATAAAAAATTTAAGTTTGTCAATAAAATCTTATTGCGTGTGAAACCCTAATTTCTCCCGGTTACAGCGGTACCACATATGTATTGGTAGACACCCTTTCCTGCCCAGGGGACTCCCCCAAACTGAAACAGAGCTTTAGGGGATTTTCAGATTAAATACAACTATGCTATGCGCACCTTGCAGTTTTTCCAGAAAAACAACCCTTTACATTTGAAATACCCCCAACAAACTATATATTCTCTGGAAGTACACACCTCAAGCTTTCTAGGTGTACCAGGCTTGTTGATGTGGCCACAGTTTTCTGAAATTAATCCCTCAATGTATTCTATGATTGCATAGTTGTAAGGGGTTAACTTAAAAAAAAAATGACATAGGGTCCCCCCTCCTGGGGGGGGGGGGGGCTCGTTTTTTTGGGGGAATTTTAAGGGCTAAAAACTCTTAAAATCCCCCCAAAAAATGACGTAGGGTCATTACCGACCCGGACCAGCTATGGGGGCTTGTAGAACAGGGCGCAGGGGCCAACGTTGGTGGCCCCTGGCCCTGCAGGCTACTAGCCCACATAGCCACTGAGTGGCCCGGGCCCTTCTGCCCCCCCTCCCCTGGCCGTTGGGGAGGCAGGTAATGGGGGGGCTGGGGGTTATGGCAAGTCACCCGCTAACCGCAGGTGATTGCCAGCCCCAGAGCCTTGTGAACTGGTATAAGGGGTCTCATGGACCCCTTACCAGTTCACAAAGGGTTAAGAAAAAAAAAGACACGAGACAAAAAATTCTTTATTTATTCTTTTTTCACTTATACTTACCTCTGATCCCGTGTCCCGCGCGGCTGCAGATGACACTTGTCGGTAGTGATCGGAGCAGGGAGGGTGGGAGGCAGGGAGATCAGAACCACCCTGCCTCCCACCCTCCCTGCTCCGATCGCTACCGACAAGTGACAGTCGGAGCCCGGGTGCTGGTATACGAGGAGCGGGATGACGTCATCTCGCTCCTCCCACAAGTGGGCGGGGCTAGGGGCGGGGCCAGCGCTCGCCGAAGAGGACAGTGAGGGCGCGTTGCTGGGTCCTCACCCGAAGAGTGGTAAGTCCAGGGAGGGGATCGGAGCCCCCCTGGTGAAGAGAAGACCTGGGGAGAGCGATCGGGTTGTCAGGTGAGTTTGTGCCATTTTTATTTTTTATTTTTTTTCTTTCAGATGGTGCGGGGGGGGCTATTCCGGGCCCCCTCCTGAAGATCAGAGGCCCGGGGGCGAAAATCAAACAGCTGATTCTTGAAGAGAATCGCTGGCACTTTCAAACGAGGAGAGGCAGCTACGTGAGACTCATGTAGCTGGCACTAGAAGGGTTAAATAAAATAATGTATTTTATTAAAGAAAACCATATTGCACGTGAAAGCCCCGTTTCTACCAATTAGAACATTACCACATATTTATTGGTAGCCCCCCGTTCCTGCCCAGGAGACCCCCGAAACTGAAACAAACGTTATAACATTTACAAATAAAATACAACTACCATCCACACTACAAAGGGTTAAATCCAGAAAAAAAATGACATATTAAGCTTTTTTTTTTCTTGGATTTTTAAGGGTTAAAACCCCTTAAAAATAAAAAATAATAACATGGGGTCCCCCTTACCTGAAGTAACCAGCCCGGGACCAGCTATGCAGGTCTTGTAGAAACAGGGCGCAGGGGCCAGCTTTTGTGACCCCTGGCCCTGCAGGCTACAAGCCCGCATAGCCCGTAGCCACGGGCTCTTCTGCCCCCACCTGGGCTTTGGGGAGGCAGGTAATGGGGGTGCTGGGGGGTGCTAGCCACAGGTGACTTGCCATCCCCCAGCCTTGTGAACTGGTATAGGGGCCATTAGAGGAGGTGAGGACCTGGAAGAGGGTCCTCACCTGAAGCCTGCGGAGCCCAGGGGGGGATCGGACCCCCCCCCCTGGTGAAGAGAAGACGCTGCGGAAGGATCGGGCGAGGAGGTGAGTTAAAGACATTGTTTTTTTTCTGCAGACAACTTGACCCTCTGTTGACAGGTCATTTTTCCCCATTTGGGGGGGGGGGCGGTTTCGGGCCCCCTCCTGAAGACGGAGGACGACGGGGGAGGGATCGGATGCCCCTCCGGAGGAAGAGGGGACCCCCAGCTTCACATCAATATCAAAGGTAAGTCTTTATTTTTTTCTTTTTTTAACTAGTAGGGGGAAATGCCAGGCACGTAGTTTCTACATGCTTGGCACTTAGCTGTAGGAGAAGCAACGGGTTAAATGAGTACAAATAATAAAGATTTCAATAGAAGCGCATAGAAAATATCCAAAGCTAGATAATATGGATCAAAGAAGTGGATCCAACAGAAGATGTAAGGCAAGTGGGTGAATCATTAGCATCCGCCTAACTACAGACATTTACCTATGATGGTACTTAAAGGTATTTTCACGCTTCAAGAAATTTTGGCTGTGAATGGTTTTGAAGAATCCAAACACATACTTGCTGTTTTCTCTTGGTCATTACAAAGACTTTAGAACTAGCTTAGTAGCTAAAGTAATTTGCACTTACCCGTAAACCCCTTTCTCCAGCCTTTCCTGGCAGTCCATCTTCTCCCTGCAAAATGAAGAGTAAAACCATTGAATCTACAGTGCCAGCACTACATGATGGCCATTATAATCTTGAAGTTCTACTCACCGGAAGTCCCTCATCTCCTTTCTCTCCTCTTTCTCCTTCTTTGCCGCGTGGCCCCATAGGGCCTGGTGAACCAGTTTTTCCAGGTTCCCCATCTTGTCCTGGGACTCCAGGGTCTCCCTGAGGAAACAAATGCAATTAGAATCATTGCCAGACTCTGGCTATTTATGTTTGTTGCAATGTTGGTTAGGAAGAGATCCTTCCACTTTCTGTCCTGATGATGTTAAACATCTCTAGTGTTCTCTGGAATGGCTTTGGGCAAAATGTATAGGAAAATCACCCCACAGGGATTGGAGGCACCATAATGCAGCAAACCTAGCATTAAAGGAATATGCTGCACATTTCTAATGCATTTAACATTAATGGACCTACCTTTGCTCCAATCTTCCCTGACAGACCCATAAGGCCCTAAAATACATAAACATGTATACATCATAAGTACCATATCCAACCTGTGTAACAATAAATACATAAGGAAAAACACAGTAACTCCTGAGTGGGTCAAATCAGGTTGACCTGTTGAATCAGGTTGTTGACCAAAGTCAGCTACAGAGCAACTGCATTCTGGCCAGGTTTCTGGGTTTCATGGCTTGCGTTGCAGGTATATTCAAGGTCAGTGTCTACTGACATGCCATAATTAAAAAGAGGTTCTAGATTGGGTCATGTGTAAAAACACATTGAGCTGTGCATACAGTATATCCAGAGACCAAAATAGAATTGCCATTTGAGCTTCATTGATTGGATTGCGGGTACAGGTCAGTGTCTGCTGACAATACATACAGAAAAGAGGGTACTGAGTCAGGTTATTGTAAACTAAGTCAAATTGAGTCATATAACCAGGGACCATATTACATAAGAAACAGAGGCTTCTGAATGGGGTAATATGTCTAACTTTGGAGATCATGTTGAGTTGTGTATAAAAGCAAACACCAAATTAGAGTTGCAATTTGAGCCTATGGATTAGGTTGCAAGTACAGTTCAGTCTCTACTGAAGTGACATAAGTTTAAGAGCCCTATAGACAGGGTAATATGTATAAACTCAAGTCTAGCTGATTTGTGCATATCTATGTCCCAAGAAAGGGTTACCAGTTCATGAATTGAGTATCAGGTACAGGCCAGTGTCTACTGATATGACATAAGTCAAAGAGGGTTCTGAATCAGGTCATAGTTACCAACCTTGCTAGTTGAGTTGAGTTATGCATGTAACCAGAGAGGGCACCATGTAACATAAGTAAAAGGAGGTTCTGAATAGGGTTATGTGTAACTTTGGAGATCAAGTTGAGTTGTGCGTATTAACCAAGCATCGAAATAGAGGTGCCAGTTGAGTTTGCAGCTTGGGTTGCAAGTACGGGTTAGTGACTCACTGATGTGACTTAAGTAAAAGAGCTCTCAGGATTGGTTCATGGGTAGGTCACCCTTATAAAGCAAAATGTGGCATGGTCTGTGTATGCTTTTTATTGTGTGGCCGTAGCCTTCATAAAGAGCAAAATGCATGCACAACAGTTGTATGTCACAGTGGGGCACACAGTCACCACTGGTAATGGAAATGGTATACCAAGCATCTGTCACAGAAAATAGGTGTGAATGTAGGCTTATCATCACAGTATACAACGACAGACAACACTGCCCTGAAAGACTTACCCTCTCTCCTGGTTCACCTTTTGCCCCTGGCGGGCCAGCAACTCCATATCCTTGAGCACCCTAATCAGAATTCAATAGCGTTAATCACTTACAGAAACATGACATTACAATCACCTACATTTACATTCACAATTTAAGTCATTGGTCCCATAAAACAATTTAGCTAGGTACTGGTATTTAGCTGGAAAGGTACAGAAATATATTTTAAGCATGAGATGCTTAAAGCAATCCCACACCCGTTTCCAAGTGAACGAATGCAGGGCCGCATCATGACAGGCTCGGGAGGGTATCCAGATTACTGGAGCCCCCCTCCAACTGTGTAATACCTCTTGCAACACCCCAAAATCTTTACCTTTACCTCAATCCTCGGGTGAAATGCGCTCCTCTGATTGGTTGCCAGCAGTCATTTGGGCCATCTTTCCCGTCAACTGATCAAGGCCGGCCTACTTGAGACGGCGGAAAGTTGGAGGAACGATTTTTGGCCGAGGATCAAGGTACAGGTAAGGGTTTTGGAGTGTTGCGGGGATATTGCATTGGGGTTGGGAGCTCCAGCAATCTGGATGCCCCTTGAACCTGTCACCCGTTCGCTAGGAAACAGGTGTGGGGTTGCTTTAAAGAGAAACCAAGAAAAACCCAGACAATCTATTTCTTTCAAGGACAGCACCAAGAACAAAGAAAAAGCAAATTAAGCAAAGCAAATTCCATTATCAAGGTAGATAGGGGTTCTTAGAAGAGAAAATAATTCTTGCTCAAACAATGCCCAGACGTGTTTTGCCTCCCAGAGCATCCTCAGAGGTAATTTATTACAGTATGGTGACAGCTTCCAGGTAAAAAAGTAAGGGTAATTGTAGAGGTATTTTGGGATAGTCACATGTTGCATGTCATTTTTACGGATCCAGCTTTTGCTATTCCCCCACCTACTGGGATACTTGTGACAAAACTGGTAAGAAATGGCTACATTTCTAAGAGTAGACATTTTTTTTTCAACCAGATCTACCTATATTAGGACAAAGCTTGAGACAAATATTGTCACTATGTTGTGAAAGGGTTGCCACTGGTCCACATTTTAAAATAAGGCACAGGCTCATTATGTTAACCAAAAAGATAATCCCAAATGCATTGGGGAGATCTGGTCTTCCTGTCTGGTAACTAAATGCGATGGAACCCTGGTGTGAACATTAAATGGGGCCCTGTTATGGCTCCTACAGTACCCTGTTATTTTAACTAAACTGGATTCAACTAGACAACTAAAGACAGAAACTGCCAAGACAAATGGTTATTCATTTTTCATTACATGCTTTAAAGTGAGCACAAATCTGCTAAATAATGTGGAGGAGCAACAATGATGACCTTATGGGTCCCAGTGCAGTCGCACCTCCTATAGTTTATGCCCCTGAACATTGGAGGCTTGAGTTGGACTTAAAAATGGAGAAATGGAATGGAATGGTTTTGCTGGAAAAACTGGAGAGCTTTGTGTCTCTAACTGGCACAGATTGCAGTTGTTTCATATGCTCTATAATGCATCATATTCTAATCATAATTATATGTATGTGATATTAACTAGCTGTACTCACCCTTTCTCCTTTTTCACCTGGTTCTCCTCGGGAGCCCTTTTGCCCCTCTGGCCCTTGAGGACCCCGGTCACCCTGTTAACAATAAATATGTCAGTATAGGAACTGTTTAGGTATTGTATTTCACACTGTTTCTCCATAAGCTGCCCAGTTTATGTACATACATTAAACCTATAAGCTTTTCCAGCTCCCCTTTACACCAATAGATTGTACGTGCTTTCAGCTTTTGTATACTTTGATATACCCAGGGCAGGCTCCAGGTTTATGTGGGGCCCTTGGGCGGCATGGTCTCAGTGGGCCCCTTTGTGGTGAAGAGTTGCATCACATCAGGTCACAAATCTGGATGCCCCCTAAGGATCACACTATTTGGACTAAAGTTTTGGCCAACTTTGAAGTGTACCAAACCCCTTTAAACCTGACCTTGGAGTCTAAACGAATCTAGATTCTGCTGATTTTGGATGCCCCTCTGTGTGACCCCCCCCCCCTTTGGATCGGCAGTTTGAGTTAACGGTCAAACCAGGGGGGTTCTTTCACAAACAGGGGCTTTCCAAATTGAGATGCCCCTGTAAAGTGGACCAAAACTCAGGGGTGGAGTTGCTTGCATAGTGGGTATGCCAGCGATCCCAGCGTTTCACACAGTAGTGTATCACAGATTGGGATGTTCCAGGGGATAGGAAATCAGCTGGGGTGAACTTAAAAACAGAACAAATCCTAGCACCTCCTCCCCTGGAACTTAAATTGAGATGCCCCATTGTGTGGAACCCCGCCATGCGAGGAGATGTGGGCACCAGCTATGGCAGTGCCCCAAAGGCTGGCCCTGTCAGAGAGTGGGGGCCCCCAGCAGCTGACGCCGGCCCTGGATATACCCTACTAGATGATTAGCTATTCTACTTCAGTATCCTCACTTATACCATTAGAGACTAGAGATTACAATCATCTTTACATGCTGTATTATCTCTTCGAACTGCAGCACTGGATTGTAAACTCCCGTTTACATATACTAAAAGACTGTAAGCTCTTCTACCTTCTGTATTCTCCCCAGGCTTTTACATCGTTCCAGTGGGAATCTTTGAGAGAAGGGACATCTCTAAAATTGTAAGGTAAACGTAAAAGTGTAGCCTATATGAGGTACAGTAAGACCTCATCATCCAAATCCTACCGAGGTTACACCCACCCTTTTCTTTTCTCATCTTTAGCTTTAATATTCTCTTCTCCCCAAAGTCTTATTGTCACCAATGTGATTTTTTAGCACCCTTCCTCCCCTACTGGAGACATCTTACACATCCCCAGATTCTCAAAGAACAATACTTCTTTAATTGTGTCTCTGTTCTGATTGTAACTGTGGACAAGAAGCAGTTCCAGCATTCAGGAGAGAATTACATAAGGTCAGCGGTGCCTACCCTCCTCGTCACTTTCCAAAAATATCCTACTGTATCCATTTGGGAAAATACATCACTAATATGGTGTGTAGGAGTCATAACCGCTCACCTTGTCACCTTTTATTCCAGCCGCTGTAGAAATCTGTGATGGATACAAAGAGCTGTTTAATGTTTAAACAAATGTATTTATAATAACAGGGAAATATTTTTTTTACTTACTGCCTTGCCTGGCTCTCCAGGAGCACCCTGGTCACCCTGCAACCGCAAAGGACAATAACATTTATAATCTTTGTTTCGAAATGTAATTTACCATACGTAAAGATCTATAAAGAGGCACTCTTACTTTTTCACCTCGAAGACCTATAGGTCCTGCAGGCCCCTGAGGAAAAAAGAGGATGGTACTTGTGAGTTCAGAGCAAGACAATAGGCAACTATAATCACCCTGCCACACTCATTTTATGGGACTTAGAGAAGAATCAGAAAAACAAAACTTGACTTTAAGTGAAGCCTGTCCATTAGGTCTGGGGTCACATTGAAAGTGCCCTTGATTCCTTTAACATGAATTTTAGGTTTGTTATTAGAATCTGAAAACCTCTTAAAATGACCTACTGTCTCATACCCTTATAGATTCTTACATTTCAGACAATTTCTCTCTGACCACTTTTGGTACTATCCATGGGTCCCTGTTGCGGAGCATCCCTCAACTGGATGCCCCATCCACTGTCGAACATGCCATTTACAAAATACTAAATAATATTTCTGTACAAATAGTTAAATGTAATTGGGCAAGTATGAGGACAGATCGACTTACCACTGGCCCTGCTGGCCCTGGAAGACCTGTTTGTCCTGGCATTCCCTGGAAGGTGTCAAAAGAACATCATTTGAGAATATTGTATTACCCACAGTATATCCAAAAATGTTACGCACAACCTTTTACCTTAAAACCTTGCACTCCTTGAGGACCGCGATCACCCTGGAAATTAAACATGTAATAAAAGTTATCCTTTCTTAAAATATATTGTTGGGACACCATCTTCCTTAGAAGTCATGCAATGCTACTGCTGTAGAATCCATGAAAGGGGACCAAGGATGAGTCAGCATATAGAGAGGAGATAGGCAACTAGCTGGAATACATTTTCTGGACATTTTTCAGCTACAAATAAATACTGTATATCTCATCTGTTACATTTAATGGAATAGACAATTATTATTATATAAAATTAAATCTAAAGTAGATCTTTTGAGAAAGTACAGTAACTAAATTGCCACAAGAACATATATCTTACCTGATAAATTTAATGGAAGACATATTAATAATACCATTAAATCTGAAACTATTTGAGCTAGTAAATAAGTGCAGTACAGTAACTAAATAAGGTCTAATTATCTCAGTTTTCTTTCTTTTATACATGACACAACATCTTGGGATCATGCTGTTCCACATGGCTGCCATAAGGATTTTTCTGGGCCCCATACAACCACAAAATCAAGGCCCTACCCCATTGCAGCCTCTCTAGTTCCCCAAATAACAGCCATAGCCCATAAATTATTAACAGATTTATTAAAAAAAAATTCCTGCTCCATTATTTAACCATTGGATACTCGAGCATATACCTCCCAAGTGTCCCTGATTTGGAGGCACTGTCCTTCTTTGGGGTCTATGTCCCCCTGTCCCTTGATGTTCCCATTTGTCCCTCTTTGAGGTGTAACATGCAGATCTACATCAATAAATGATTCATTTTCCCATTCAAAGTGTTTCTATTTTTGTAACTGTTACATCCTATCTCCTATCCATCAATCAATGAGGGGACGTGAGCAAGTCAGAAAGACGAAACATGTCTGGGGCGGTATACAGCAGTTCGTTTTACTTTCATTTTCTCCCCAGGAAGGAAGAAAGAACGTTTTTATTATGGACTTGATTTTATAATATAGTAAGTTGATTATTATTTGTTTCATATAATTTTAAAAACTTAGTAGATTACTGAGCGCTTGATTAGGTTTTTGGGATCATTTGGGATCCAAAGGTTTGTTCATATAATGAGGGGGCGTGGCTTCATTTAACAAGTTTCCCACTTTCCCTCTCTGAAAAATTGGATGGTATGCTGAAGCATTATCTGATCATGGCTGCTATGGGCCAGTCAGAACATATTATAGTTTGTGAGTTATGGAGGGGCCTAGGCCCAGTATTGTGGCCAGGGTCCATGCAGGAGTTCGTTACTGCAATGATGGCAGCCCTTTTGATCTATATGGGTTTGGATTGGTGCAGACTTCTAGGACACATCAATGGGTAAAATGCTGCTTTTTTGCATTATGATACATTTTTTTAAGCCTTTAGGACTGTCCTATGCTCCTTGCCATTACATCAGTTTTCTGCATGATTGTAGTTTTATTCTGTCTTTACTTGTCCCTCTCTTTTGCCATGAAATGTTGGTGATTTGCAAAGCTCCTTAATATGCACAGATCAACCAAAATGTCATCATTACTTTTTCTCCGGCTTCTCCAACCAGACCAGTCTGTCCTCGGTCACCCTGTCAGGAGAAAAAAACAATAAATGCTTCAGTGTCATTGTTTATTTGACTTGTTACCCATAATTACTCTGCATATTATAAAAGGCCTAAGACATTCTGATCTGTTGGGGCCAAAAATGTTACTACCCCAGCGAGGCCATGACCAGCCCATAAGCTGCTGAACCCCATTCCCAGGGTGCAGATGACGCCATAGCATTTCTACAGACTTGGTGCTAGAGCTGTATACATTATGGGGCAAAGTGTGGTTTTGGGGTGCCTTGGCTGGAAGGGTGGGAGTAAAATGGAGCCAGGTATAGGGGAAGACTTGGGAGAGAGGGATCTGATCACTAAGAGTTGAACCTACCACCACCACTTTTGTCTCAGAGGATAACCTGATATCATTCTGCTTTTCCCTTTTCCCTGCTTTTTTGTATGCTACAAAGTTAACTACGGTAACTGCAAATGTGTAAATGTTCTTCTGTGCCCAAAATATGTAACCACACAGTCATGAAATAATTATTACTGTACAGGACCAAATTAATTGTAGTGGAGGCCCCTGGGCAGATAGTGAGTGTAGCCCGCCCCAGAAAATAACAGTAGATTAATAGCTGCCCTTGTTAACAAGTGGTGGAACCCTTCAGATGTTATACAGCCCTGTTACTGTATAAGCTAACTAGAGAGGCGTTGGCTGAACTAACCTTTTCTCCTTGTTCACCTGGAGGTCCTCTGGGTCCCTGAGGATTAAAAATTAGACACCTGAATTATTCATCCCATGGTCATGAATAGGATCATCAATTCAATAGCTATCACATGCAAGAGCCACTGTTTCCTTTACACTGATTGAATACAACTATTGTTATAGAGGTCACTGATTGGAACTCACTCGATCACCTGGATCTCCAGGACGTCCTGCTGCACCTGGGAAACCTTCTCCTATCTCACCCTGAGAAGAAAACAATAAAAACTTTTTAAAAGCCAATAGCATACACCAATACCACACCATCATGTGTGACAAGCTACCCCTCTGGGTTGTCAATATTTAAAGGGTCACCTACCTTGTCACCTTTCGGTCCTTGTGGTCCAGTTAGTCCCCTGAGACCAGGTGCCCCACTAGGACCGGCTGGACCCTAAAAGGAAAAGGAAAAGTATTAATGGAAAATGATGTCGGCCATTGCAAATGAAAGCTCATTAACCTATTGAGGACAATAACGATTACTAAGTGGGCCTAAACCAGTTTCAGACTGTCCCGAACGGGGGAAAGGCAATCCCCTGGTAGGTCGGTGAACTCAGGAGCCCTTTTAGGCTCCGCATCCTCAAAGGGGAGCCCTTCCCTGGACATATGGTGCAAATAGCCCTGCCAATCTGTCTATAAGGAAGTTGAGAAGCAACATATTCAGCCATGTGTACAACCCCAGCTCTCTTGATAATACAGATAGGCTTACCTTTAGTGGAAAAGGGTTGGTAGTTTTGCCATGGGCTAAGACCCTCCCTGGCTGCCAGGGAAGATTTAAGTCCTCTTTATATGCCAAGCCCCTCCCAGACACACCTCCTCTCACTCACACCTCTAGGAGTTCTCATATGCCTCTCTACAACTCTGGCATGCCCTCGCCTACTCAGTTCGAGACTCCTCAATACTCCAAGCTTTCAAAAGTAGTTTCAATACTCACCTTCTCAGACAAGCATATATCCTGGTTAAAGTAACTCTCTTAACCTCCACAGGGCACACGCCACCAAACTCAATACCTACTACTTGTGCTCCCTCCACTTTTGTGTCCACCCCCTATTCTTTAGACTTTAAAGTGCTACAGGCAAAGGTAATTGTTACACCATTGCATCTGGCTACATTTGGCCCTGTCCTAAACTGCTTCCCTTTTTAAATTGAAGAGGAAATAGCCAGTTCATCACAGGTTCAGCATATATTTTTTCTTCTGAAAAAAGTGAGTGTGGCCCTTGGATCTGTGATGCTGCATATTAATTAGTTCTCTACACCCACAGCAATGTGATGAATCTTGAGGAAAAGGCGGAGGAGGTGGAGGAAGCGGCAGAGGAGGGATGGGAGGAGGGAGGGCACAGAAAACCTGTCCCGCTCTGCTGAGCTGTTACCATCTGTGTAGACCTTCTGCGGACATGGAAACTGGGACCTGGCATCGGTTTGAGTAATCAGCTTGCACTGTATGAGTTATTTTTTAGGATTGGGTTTAACGGGTAGAGGGATTAGGAGTTTTTTTTATCCTAAAGCAGATTTTATATCCGCTTTAGTTCATTATAATTTTACTAAAATGTTGTCAACTTGTTTATACTATAGTGTTACTCCACATAATCCATTTTTCTGCACCATGTCAAGGACCCTGGAAGACCCTCTCGGTCTTTGACCTCTTTTTAGACCAGGGCAGGGAAGAGAACTAATTCAAAAGAGGTGTGAATGAAGCTATTTATGTTAAAGAGCAACATCGGGGGAGGTTAAAACCTCACCAATTTTCTGCCCCCCCCCCTCTGGTTTTACTTTTGGTCAATTGTTACTCACCTTTCCAGAGCATCTTCTGGGTCCCTCGGATTCCGGACGACCTCCCGACGGGCAGCGCTATCTTGCATCCCATCAGTCACTGAGTGCTGCCTCCGATTTTGCTTCTGTGCAGTGCCCAAAAATGGGATGCTATGGAGCCGCTAAAAACCTGCAAGACTTTGCTGATTGCTGTAGGACATCGATGAGCACGGCTTGTCAGTTAGGGATGGCTAAGCAGACGGCGGGGTGAGGATTGGGCTCTGAAGCAGCCGGATATCACCGCAGCAGGCAGCAGTGACATCTAAGAAGTAAGTAGGGGCTGATGGGGGGGGGAGAAATCGGCCCCTTTTTATTTTAGGTCCGATGTTCATCTTTAAGATGGGGAAACCAAGCTGAAGCAACTGCCTGTTGGGTGTGGAGACGAAAGTACTTACTGGACTTCCTGGCTCTCCTTTGCTTGCCACACCATTAACCCCTCCAGGAGGACCCTAGGGAAAGAGAAACAAAGATGGTTGTTGGATAAAAAAAAATTGCAATATTTAATCCAAAATCTGTTTGCTGATAGAATATACAAGAATTGTGAGATGTTAAATGCTATTTAACACATCCTGAAAACCAAACAACTATGCCAAGGATAGCCCTGGCTCAGCTTTCTGGGTTAACGAGCTATGATCCACTGAAGAGGGCCTTCAGCTGAAAAAAGTGGCCAGATTTTGTGGAAGACCAAATATGAGACCAGGGAGAACCCTTCTGGTCAGGCTGGTGATGCAGCCCAACCCTCTCATCTTCTAGCAGGAATGTAGAATCAGCCAAGTGCAATGCTATACAACCCCCACCCCTCCCCTTCTACAGTAACTTGTGGCTGCATCACCAGCCTGACCAGAACTTGCACGCCAGCTCCAGTGAAACCACCATGTGTCCCTCAGCACTGTCAGTTCTATTGCCCTGTGTCGGCCTAGTCCTGAATGCACTCCATTGCCTTCACTTCCTCACATGCAATTAACCCTGAGCTTCCCCACTGTAACCACTGTAATCACTTTTTAACTTTCTAACCTAATATGCGGCTGCATCCCCAGCCCGACTGGGACTTGTATGCTGGCTTCGACAAGGTTGCCATGTGTCTCTCGGCCCTGTCAGGTTCATTGGCCTGTGTTGACCTACAGTAGTCCGGGGGGTGGGGGGGAGGTGGAGGTTGTATAGCATTCCTGATTCCTGCTAAAGGATGAAGGGGGGTTAGGTGGTGGATGAATGGCATTGTCCTGAATGCAAACAATTGCCTTCACTTTCCCATGTGCCATCAACATTGACCTTCCCCACCCTAATCACTGAAATAACTTTTCAATGTTCTAACATAATATGAGGCTGCATCGCCATCCTGACCCGAGCGCAGCTGAATAGTAGCAAATTCAACTTTTATAAAACATGAAAAATACAGTCAATGCAAAAGGATTCCTCCACATAATCCCATGAATGGAAGAGAATTCTGGGCAAACCAATCACAAACACGGCTGCATCGGTGACCAGACTGAGACTTGCACTCTGGCTCTGGCGAAACGCCCATGTGGCATTCGGCCCTGTCAGCTCCATTGGCCTGTGTTAGCCTAGTCCTGAATGCACTCCATTGCCTTCAATTTCCCACATGTCATTAACTTTGAGCTTCCCCACCCACTGTAATAACTTTTTAGCATAATAAGCAGCTGCATTGCTAGCCTGACCTGAATGCAGCTGAATATTAACAACTACAGCTTTTTTTACAATATGACAAATACTGTCAATGCAAAAGGATTGCTCCACATAACCCCATGAATGGGAGGGAATCACAAATGTGGCTGCTATGAAAGCCAGACCAGGATGTGCACACCACCACCGCCGCCATGAGGCCCTCAGCCCTGTCAGTTCAATAGGCCTATATCGGCCTGTAATAACATTTTAACATAATATATCCATTGCCTTCACTTTCCTGCATGCCTTCAACATTGAGCTTCCTCACCATAATCACTGAAATAACTTTTTTACTTTCTAACATAAATGCAGCTGCATTGCCTCCCTAACCTAAATGCAGCTGAATAGTAGCAACTACATTTAAAAAAAAAAAAATGATTTGTAGCGGGTCAGGACAGCAGAATGATTCACAAAATACAGCGAGAGGGGGGGTGGACCCTAGCATTGCAAAGCAATCGCCAAAACTAATCAATTACTGGTTCTTTCACTTGACTGCCCTCTAGCGGTCAGTCAATGTACTGCAATGCAGTACATTATGTCTTCACTGGCGATGCTTTTGCAATCACCAGCAAAGGAAAATTGTGTAGCAAAAGAGCCCTTCAACTTTGTCCCATCTGTAACTTCCTAACTGAACGTACTCCTATGAAAGCTTATTGCATATACATAATGCTTAGTTTACATCCAATCAGTGCCAAGCATTATTGGGACGGAAGATGGGACCAATGGGCTGGGGGTATTTTTATTACACACACTCCTCTGTTTGTTACCAGCAGAGAATGTAATGATTATCAGTTAACATCCAATGGTATGACTACACAGCTGTGTTTACTCAACTGATAAAAGTTTTTTAGATTCTTTGCTGGTTGCCGGCAGAGGAGAGTGTATAAAAAAACATCCTCAGCTAGTCATGAGAAGAGGAGGCAGATGGTACGTGTCCTACAATATAATGCTCAGCCTCACTAAGTCATGGGCAGGGCTGTTTATAGGGGGGTTGGCCGGGGGAGCCAAGGCCATTGGGGGCACCTTTATGCTAGCCATCCTGTTTTCTGCAGATGAGTCAGGACCACTAATAATGGTGCAGGCCAGAAGACAGGTCCCTCATCCCCATATATTGTGAGGGGGCACTGCCTGCTGCTATGGTAAAGGCCAAAGAAGGGCACATACCAGTATAGGACAGCAGCAGCACCATAGGATGGGTGACGAGGGGGCAGAACTGAGTGATATTATGCCTAGAAACTGCCTTGGTCATGGGCTTTGCTATCCTTACAGATGAGATTAGGAGTGTCATTATGGTGGTTTTATGTTTTACTTTCACTTACTCTAAACACCTGCTCTTGGCACCCTGCACTGTTTTTTTCTTCTAAATAAAGTAACACAGGACTTCAAAAAAATCGTTTTGTTTAAAGGTTTCAAAACACACATTGTGACCCCCCCCCCACCCTGCCTCACCAGGATTACCAGCCCAGGGCACTATGTATAGGGACTGGGATTTAAATGGATCAGAAACCGCACAATTTGAAGGTGAGGCTTCCACTGAGATTAGCCTTATGTGAAATTTACAGTGCAAGCCAAGAAGACTGACACCACCATTTCATCATAATGAGCACACATATATTTATGCTCATGTCAGCTCACATAGCGAGTATATATATGCTGGGCTGTTATAGGATACTTTGGAATCCCATATTTTTGTTATTGATATTTAATGGTTGTTTTTTTAATTATACAAATTTTCAGCACGCCACCAGGATATCCCCTGAGGAAGTTGTCTTTGATACCTAAGCAACGTGTAGGTATTACTAGTATATATTGTAGGAATTTGTGTTTGCTAATCTGTATCTTTATACTCCCAAATGTCTGTTATAATAATGTGATCTATGTATATCTACTAGGAGACCATGTGAACTTACAGTGCAATGAAATAAATGTTATGTTTTGAAGTAATTTGAAGTAAGTTGTCTATATACTTGTTGCCTCAAATGGCTGTTTCTCATATACCACTCACCTAAGTGGTTTACCCATTTAGAAAGCCAAGATGACCCAATTTTTTTTAATTGAATTATTTATTTATTACATATGTAAATGAGGGAGGGGAGTTGCCGTTTACACTACTGTGAGCTGGAAAGTACTGTAGTAGTTTCAAGAGTTGCCAACCACCCCCAAACATTTCTGGCCATCGACAGTGGGAAAAAGCCTGGTGCCCATCATCATCAGCTTGGTGTCCTTCCAAATATACTAATTTTTGTAGGAACTTCTTGTAGAGCAATAGACCTGTGCCCAGATGCAGACTGGCTTTAGGGAGACCTGAAACAATGCCCGGTGGGCCGCACTGCTTTGGGGACAACTGGACTGCTGCTTTTAACACCCACATTCAATCCCTTAGACTTCCTCTCAGCCCCCTGTACGCAGCCCCACTGTACCCACAAGCCAAGGTACCCCAGCCCCCAATAGTATAGCCCCGGGATCATGGTTGGGGGAGCCTCAGCAGGGGCCTCTCGGCCACCCAGCAGCTGGTGACATCCAGGGCTGATTTTTATCCCCAGACCGCCAAGGAGCACATGGCCCAGTATCCCGGCCTTGTGGCTTCTGGGCCATGCAAATCCCAGCCCCTGTGTCAGGTTCGCCAGGCCCAGGAGGGGGGACCCTACTTTTTATTTTACCTTTACAAAACATAAAAAAAAGTTAAGGGGAAGTCCATCTCATTTTCATTCATCTTAAGCCTTTTACAATGTATCAAGCTTCAAAATGATATATTGTGATGATAGAATTGAAGTGCACTTACTCTCTCACCTCGTTCTCCTTTCTCTCCCTGAAAAAAATGAGAAACACCATTATAACATAAAATTGAATTCCTTTTCAGATGACAAATGAAAGGCTATTATTACATATCAAATCTATATGGATGAGTATCTGCAGTGGTGTAACTAGATCTGACTGGGCCCTGGTACAAGTCTAGACTCTAGAGTTGTAGCGATAACCCTTATCGCCGGAGGGCTTCACCGCCCGAGACGTCCTTTTCCCAATCGTAAGAGGTGCTGCTGGAATTCCAGAGTCGTCCGTGAGGAAACAGGAACAGCCCTTACAAGGGCTAGTGAACTGTAATATAGCGTTTCCCCCAATAAGAGACAGAACTTCAGTATTGAGGGTGAAGGTGAAGTGTACTTTATTAGTGCCACACTGGGCCTTATATGCAATGCTCCATGCAATGACAACCACACTGACCAATAGCAGCAGGGCACACAATCCCTCAACTCTGCCGGTGACGCAATCAGTAGAACAATAGCAGGCTGTAATACCATCAATCAGGACAATGCCATTGACTGTTACGTAATCAACAATACACAATGGCAGTCAAAATACAATGACATTGCCTGTAACAGTATCAAAATACAATTACATTGTCTGGAACCTAATTAAGAAAAGGCCAGTGAATGACCCGGTGGGCAACTGAATAGTGATGACATCCAAAAGGCAGAGCGTCTGTCACAAGAGTGAAACTTTAATATAAGTCGAAGGATACTTAATTATGAAATAGAAGATAGAATGACAAGAGTCATAGAACCTGGAACATGATGCATGTGCAGCGTGTAACTAGGAGGGGTAGAAGGGTAACTATGTTGAACTATAGGTTATTTAAAGGAGAAGCCTACAGGAGTTAGAGCCTTGAGTTTGTCTCATCAACCAAAAGAAGTAAGTCAAGCTGTGACCAGTGGAAGTTAGGGAATTGAAGCTTAGCTTAGCATATACATCAGTCTTTCAGATAGTCCTTTATCTCCCAATATTTGTGGTGGTCAAATAAAAATCTTGTACAAACCACCACCAGACACCAGTAGGTAATCCTCACTTACTGACTCACATGACCAGTCGTGGGTGAGAACAAAGGGGTGACACATGCAATATCCATGGGAAAATCTTTTACTGACGCTTGAATTTAATCATTTATTCTAAGAGCATTTCAGATATAAAAATATACTTTTAATTAAAAAAAGACTGTATGTACGCTATGTGTTTTTATACAGGCCTGACACCTTCTCTACATTTGTGTGCACAGGTGAAGGAGCTTTTCTTTTAGGAGCAATTATCAACGACAACTCTGGAAATATGGTACAACATGAGATTTATACTAATATCTGGCCATATGAGTGAGGATTACTGGCATCTAGTGGCAGTTTGTACAAGACTGATGTTTATGCGGAGCTCTGTGACTTAAACCCTATACAGTATGTTGTTTTTTACATTGTAATGGACTATTTATACTACTGGTCTACCAGTATTCTAGGCATGTATTTGAGCTCTGGTGCATTTTAAAGGCACATACTACAAGCGCGATAATAGAGTGTTGTTTTACATCTGTGAACCTGTTTATGTATTTGAATGGGGAACTGGCTACATACTGCTTGCTTTTGCTATTGTATCACAGCAGTGCCCGGTCACTATGAGTTACAGATAAACATCATTAGGTAGTCTAGATTGAAGCCAGCCGAGGATCCAAGATTTGGCAAACACAATAGGCTCCATTCTAACAGTCCTGAGATGCCATGGGTTATTTACTACATTGCAGAGAACTTTTCCACTAACTTGAAAAACTTAAAACAACCACAATTGCCAGTCTGAACATTAATGCATGTTTATTATGCATGGAACTTACCTTCACAGATTGACCTGGTACACCTGGAGGTCCACTTGGCCCTTCAGGGCCTGGAGGGCCTGGATTTCCGGGGATACCCCTTTGGCCTGGAGTTCCTGCTTGCCCGGGGATTCCCTAGGAGAAAAACAAAGTAAACATTATATAGAGGGGCAGTATGTGAAGGTGCCCCAGGGTGGGAAAGTTGTATCTGGTGTCCTTCACCAAGTTCAAACATACCTCAACTTGTTGTCTGGGGCTTGTTGGTTATAATTACCAGCATAGGACTGGCCCACCAGAGGAACCTCCAGTGGGTCCCATCACGGTGGCACAGGTGTTAGTTATGTATGGGGCCCAGCAGCATTGTGTAATTTTTTTATATTTATTTTATTTAAAGCAGACCTCCATTGAAAAAATGAATGGGTTCTGCTCACATCCCTTGAAAATGTTGTGGCTGGTCCCTCCAACCTACAGCATAAGAAATGTATCCACCCACCGAGACCCACATCCTTTCTGTTGGGGGACCAAAACAGACTATTATAGGCAATGGGTTAATGGAAATCCAGAAGAACTCCCTTTGAATGTCCTATAAAGATTCTGGGGACCTGATAAGGTGATTGAGTGGGAAGGGACAAAGCCATGTGAAGGGTGTATTTGTGGCTTAGGTAGATCATACATTTGGAGTGTGATGTTCTTGGGTGGACCTCAAAACTGATTTCCACTGTTGAGCTCAATATGCTTCAGTCCATCATTGATAATCACTGCATGGTATGTTGATCATTGATCATTGAACAGCATTTCCAACTCCCTAGGCATCCCCAATAGAGATATACAGTTCATCCTCTTGTAACCCCCCAGAAGAGCTTGAAATTTGCTCACCCTTCCACTATTCCACATAGACCACAATGAAACCAGCAACCACTAAAGCTAACTTGAAATCCAAGAGAGGAGCCGAAATGTGACACCCCCTAGAAATATTCACGCCTCTGTGCTTCACTGTATGGGGTTCCAGAAAGATTTTGTCAGTGTTGGGAATCACAGTCAGGGATGGCCAAGGGTGGTGGGAGGCATAGACCTTGAGGGTCTGGTGTGGTGGATCTGACTATAGGTTTGGTGGATATGACTACTAGTTTGTTCTTCCCGACAGCCTTGCTAGCATTGCTACTGTTCAGAACCTACACCAGGGGTCCAATACTTTTGTCATCAAGTACCACTTTCCAATTTTTTAGTTATCTCATGAACTGCCTAGGTGGGCTGTCCTATAATTGTGTTAAAAACACACAGAACTACCTCAAACACACAGAAATTCACATAAATAATTTTCATTGAAGTAGTCTTGTACATAATGCAGATCTCATATGGCTTACAACAAGATCAAAAGAATACACATACAAGTCAGATTCATGCTTTTTTTATACTAACACCCCTCACCCCTAAAAAAATGTATTGCAAAGCACTAAAAGACAAATGTAAAGCAAAACACTGTCTGATATTCAAAACATTTTCATTCACTCCCATAGATGCAGACGAACAAACCTAGTATAACAAAGCAATCCAACAATATACCATTAGCCTACATCCACTATTGAAGCAATACAGAGGAGCAAAGATGATTAAGGGGATTATTTAAGAAACGCTAAAGCCACGTAGTGCCAGATGAATGTCAGGTGAATGCCAGTTCCCAGTGCAAAAAGTGTATTCATCAAGTCAAAAATCCATAGCGCCTCTGATCTGAGTGTCCGGTAGTGTCCCATCTATCATCAGTGCCTGCAATGGGATGAGTGCCAGCACTGAGTTCCCTACAGCGCCAGATAAGACCAGGTGCTCAGATTTCAGAGAGCTTTTGGGGGCTGGTGCACGTGCAGTGCGGGCGCTGCTGAGCATTTCGGACGAGGAGCTCAAGTACCACCCGCACCTTTTTTAATAAATTACCCTCCCTGTCATCTTTCTTAAGACAACAACCCCCTACACACTTGCAGCTTGTAGTGCTGCTTCAAAGGGAATGCCAATTTTTTTAATATAAATTGGAAGATTGGAAACCTTCCATTTTACATTGGCAATGTTCTGTCACACCAAATCCTCTACCTTTATTTCCAGATATCCCCTGGAATGAGCAGTGTGTAATTTGTCTTTAAACCACAAACAATTAAATTATTACAGGCACGAGCAGGATCGCATATCAAAAAGGAAAAGCATTAATATTACAAAATGACAGCCTTATTTTGTTACATGAATATAAATCAAAGGATACAAACACAACATATTTTATCTCTAGAGATAAAACATTATGCAAATTAGGATATGCTACATCAAAAGCTATTGCATTATACACTTACTGGGTTTCCCGGCTCGCCCTTCCTTCCAGGGACAACACTTCCACCATTTAGCACCTCACCAGGTTCCCCCTGATAAAAGAAAAAGAATAACAACCCTCAGTCACAATCGGATCTGCTGCAAGCGCAAGACTCCTCATTAACAATCCTGGATTCAGGACAGAAATATTTTTTATTAGGTTACATCTTTACTCTCTGCCTGAAGCAGAGAAGACGCGACAACACAATTGACAGTGTCTGCAATGACAATCCAAGAAGCCTTGGGCAGTGCAGTGACTTTGAGAGACAGTAATGAAAACATGTATTACAAGTTAGTATATATATATATATATATATATATATATATATATATATATATATATATATACATTTTTTGGCTTAAACAATGTGACAACGGAGGCTCATCAGGGGCGAGTGGAGATATCCTTCCATTTACTTTATGGACTTTAGGAATGGTGAGTTTCCATCCACTTTAAGTTTGTAAAAGCAAAAAAAATGTTGATTTTAAAGATTGAATCAAATGATCGAATGACAAACAAAAGTACAGAAAATCTCTAGTGCAAACTCAGTTGTAAGCCATGCTTAACAGAGCCCTCTGAAAATAAATGTAATTATTTATAGTATTATTATTAATGCAATCAATGTTTTTATTTGATTTGCTTTAATTTGCACATTTACTTTGGGATAATACATTGTAAAAACCATAGAGTATGGAATCAAACAGTTGTTTCTTTCAATTTCATAGCAACATTTTTTCTTTTTGATTGGTCCCTCAAAGGCATTTCACCACACTCTCGGCTTCCTCAGGGAATGTTGAATTAATACATTTGGATGGTACAGGAGTGATTGTTTAATGAATGACTTAATAGTAGCTTGTTTTTAGGAGGATTCATAAACAGAGCTGTTTATTGCAGATGAAAACAGGCAGATTTATGGTGCGGGGGGACAGGACAGTCTCCAAAACTGCTACTCTTGCTATTATTATGCCTTGATTTTTGCATCCTATTGATCTTTTACTGTAGGGCGTGTCTCAAATCAGGATCCCCCAGGGGTGATTATTAACTCCCCTACCTAGAGATGTTGTCACCTTCTGTCGCCAGGCTATTTCACTATTTTGAACTATACGTGTTTTACTGTGATTTTTGAAGAAATTCCAGAGATTTCCCAGGAAAAGTATATATTGTGTGGGCTTTAACAAGAAATGTCTTGTTTGTTATTTTTTTTATTGCTTTCTCAATCTTTTTGAGTGAAATATGTGGAAAGAAAAAAAAAAATGGTTTACAAAAAAAATCATATTGCATGTAAAATCTCAATTTATCCTGGTTACAACGGTACCACATATGTATTGGTAGACACCCTTTCCTGCCTGGGAGACCACCGCAAACTGAGAAGAGTGATTTAGGAGATTTTAAAATAAAATACAACTACTATGCGCACTTTGTAATTTTTCAAGAAAAACAACCATTTACGTTTGAAATCCCCCCCACACTGGAAGTACACACATCAAGCTTTCTAGATGTACCAGGCTTGTTGCTGTGGGTGCAGTTTTATGGACGCAAACCCTTAAGGAATTCACTGGTTGCACAGCTTTTTTTAAAGAAATGTATACAAAAAGCCGAATAAAAAAACATATTTTCCTAAAATATCAATATGCAAACAAGAATAAAAAAGCTAAAGCTGAAAGCGCAAGGTCCTCTGAGAACAGAACAATACCCAACATGCATAGGTACTTTTAACCCTTGATTTTCTGGCCTACTTGCGATTTTGTCACCCTCTGGCCATTTTTCACCATTTTCCTCCCCCCAAGTGAAGAGGAGACCCAGGGCCGAGGTGAGCTTATTTTTTTATCTGCTCTTAAAACAGTATTTTGTCAGCTAGGTGAGTCTCATGTAGTTAGCACTTAATTGCCAGAGCAAGCTACATAGCAACCACTTCCATAGAGTCTATAAGAGATGAGATGCCCTGCTGCATGTAAACCTGGGAATCACCTGGTAAACTCATATTGTCAAATTAAATTAAATAAACACTGCAAATGGCTCTGATTGGCCATGGGTAGGCGTTGTGGGAACAATGAAGTGGTGAGTTTTTCGGGACCTTCTAATTTGGAATGCTCCAGGAGCACAGAACAAAATCCTGGGTTTTGTTCTGCTTTTGAAAAGGAAGTCTTCCACTCTGTACTTTTTTAAAAAGAAAAAAAACAAACATAGCTGTGAAATGTTATTAGGAAAACAAAAGAGGAACATTGAAACTCATAATGAGCAATGACTTGTGATTTGTGTTTCTGAATACTCATCACACTGAAATCTTTATGAGCAAACACATGCTGCCCCCTATAAGGCTGTTGGATTATTTTTTTAGTGAAGTGCATTAGTCAAATATTTCTTTTTCTGAAGCCTATCATATAATAGCATTTAATTTTCACCAGTGTTTAATGATAGTTGTCTTTAAAGAATTAACTGCTCTTATATTCTTATGTCATGGTTCATGCCATTCAAGCATCCCTGGTCTGTATGGCTTTGACATGATGTCTTTGCTTTGGTGCGGTTCCATTTGGACTTACCGGTAGTCCTCTCTCTCCTTTGGGACCTTCAGGTCCTTGAGTTCCTCGTTCCCCCTAAAATGAGGGAGGATAATGGGTTATTAAACTGAAAACGCAATGTTTTAGCAGCGACTGACTTATGGCCAGACCATATCCACTCTACTCACAGGTTCTCCTTTTTCTCCTTGAGAGCCTTTACTTCCCTGAAACAGAGATCAAATCTTATAGCAGATCTATACATGTCAGCATGTCCATGAGCCATACATGTTAGGGTGTGTTCTTAGTAATGTATCAATGGGCTGAACTCACCGGTACACCCGAAGTTCCAGGATTTCCGGGACGTCCTGGAGTCCCTGGGAGACCATCTGCCCCTGCTTCACCCTGTTAGACATTAAGATAATAAGCCATAACCAAATTAAATGTTTTGTGTGCGATACATGCAGAAATGTAATAATTTATGTATAATTCTGTGTTTTATGTTATTTCAAATGAGATCATGATTTTAGGATTGTGATCAGTAATCAGTAAAATTTCGCCAAGCACATTACATAAGAGGACATTTTCCTGACATGAGGGGGGTAAGCATGAACAGGGGTTTACATATCTACATTACAATTAAACAGCTCCATAAATACACCTTTTAATTTTTTTGTGATCCTTAAACGTAGGGTTTTTTTGTTGTTTTTAATGTGTCTTAGTTAAACTTTCTGTAGTTTGGGTTGTCTGGCATAAACAAGATGCTGAGGGAAGCACCCTGCACTGTCACAAGTTTCTTCTGCTTAGCTGTAGTAAGAAGACCTCTAGTGGTCAGAATGCAGTACTACACCTCCAGCCACACTAGAACTTTTGAGAGTAGAAGAATAGAGCTGAAGAAACTCCATATGGCACAATGGGCAGCATCAGTGACTAATGAGCAGAAGATAGTTTTCGAAAGGGAAGGGAGGTACAAAGAAAGGTCACTAGATGCAAGTACAAAGAGTGAGGGATCATGAGGAGGGAAAGGAGCAAAGGGAATAAGAAGCTGGTAGAGAACATGGGAAGAAGGGAAGAAGGTGATGAAATGGAGGGCAATGGAGGACAGAGGGGGTTAAAATACCTCTAAAAGCATATCTGTGAACAAACACCTGAACTAGGGCCAGCCTAGCTCAGTTCTACACTGACATCAGAAAAGGATTCACTATTTTGTGAATCATTTTTCTATTTTTCCTCCAGACCAGCAGCACTGAGATAGGTGCACTCTCCTGCCCCAAATCAGCAAGGGAGCCATCTTCTGTGGTGGCTCGCTGCTTGGGAGGGGAGGCGTTATGAGAAAAGACATATTGTTTGTTATATAGATTTAAAGGTGGATCCACAATCAGTATCCCCCAATGGTTTAATGGAATATATATATATACAACTCCAATACTATATAGCAGTGAGCCCTGCATTAGAAGATACTTACTTACAAATTGGAATGCACTAGGGGTGATTGTTGAGACCTTAAGGAGGAGCAACACCCCCCCTCCCCCGGAGTCTCTTAAGGGGGTTGGTCCACCCATTTATGGAGAATACTAAATTTGGATGCCCCAAAATTTCCCAATAAACTCACCTCTTCCACAAGCCCTTGCCACATCTCTGTGCAACGACACATGGCTCGTATACCTAGGCGCACACCCACATCAGTGACTGTGACAGTTGGCTGAGTGGCCTGCACATATGCCGTACCAATGGGGAAAAGGTGAGCTTACGGCCAATCCCTGGGGATACACACAGTGGGGCATCCCGATTTGGGAGAGGGAAAAAAACGGAGAAAGTCAATTTCTTGGGTGTAAAACCCATTTAAAGCATTTATGGTTTACTTTAACTGTATACTGTATGTATCTGCTTTTCCTGTCACTACTCATTGACAGCTGCTTGATAATAAAAATCTACTTACAGTTTCTCCTTTCTGCCCTCTTGATGCTGTTCCCTCCCCAGGCGGTCCGCGTGGGCCAACTGGACCTTGAGGGCCAGGGGGGCCAGAACGACCCTGAAATAGAAATAAAAAGTCACAAATAAAATTGTTGGACTGGGTAACACCAACAAATTAAGTTTGATATGTTGTTGATAAGTTTGATATGTTGTTTAATAAGGAATTATATACTATGGTATTGCATCCACATGCAGGGCTTAGGTACTATTTGGGGCATAGGTATCATAGTAGCCTATATAGTTGCAATAGGGCACATGAGCAGGGAGGTGGAGATTAGGACAGGCTCTACTAGTACTTGTGTGAAATGAAGCATCACTCTCTACATCTACATCTACATCTATCACTCTATTGTATACCCTATAATATTATAAGGTCTTTCTACATCTACCACTGTATTGTATACCCTATAATATCATAAGGTATTTCTACTTCTACCACTCTATTGTATACCCTATAATATTATAAGGTCTTTCTACATCTATCACTCTATTGTATACCCTATAATATTATAAGGTCTTTCTACTTCTACCACTCTATTGTATACCCTATAATATTATAAGGTCTTTCTACATCTATCACTCTATTGTATACCCTATAATATTATAAGGTCTTTCTAAATCTATCACTCTATTGTATACCCTATAATATTATAAGGTCTTTCTACATCTATCACTCTATTGTATACCCTATAATATTATAAGGTCTTTCTACATCCATCACTCTATTGTATACCCTATAATATTATAAGGTCTTTCTACATCTACCACTCTATTGTATACCCTATAATATCATAAGGTCTTTCTACTTCTACCACTCTGTTGTATACCCTATAATATTATAAGGTCTTTCTACATCTACCACTCTATTGTATACCCTATAATATCATAAGGTCTTTCTACTTCTACCACTCTGTTGTATACCCTATAATATTATAAGGTCTTTCTACATCTACCACTCTATTGTATACCCTATAATATCATAAGGTCTTTCTACTTCTACCACTCTATTGTATACCCTATAATATTACAAGGTCTTTCTACTTCTACCACTCTATTGTATACCCTATAATATTATAAGGCCTTTCTATGTCTATCACTCTATTGTATACCCTATAATATCATAAGGTCTTTCTACTTCTACCACTCTGTTGTATACCCTATAATATTATAAGGTCTTTCTACATCTACCACTCTATTGTATACCCTATAATATCATAAGGTCTTTCTACTTCTACCACTCTGTTGTATACCCTATAATATTACAAGGTCTTTCTACATCTACCACTCTATTGTATACCCTATAATATTATAAGGTCTTTCTACATCTACCACTCTATTGTATACCCTATAATATCATAAGGTCTTTCTACTTCTACCACTCTGTTGTATACCCTATAATATTATAAGGTCTTTCTACATCTACCACTCTATTGTATACCCTATAATATCATAAGGTCTTTCTACTTCTACCACTCTATTGTATACCCTATAATATTACAAGGTCTTTCTACTTCTACCACTCTATTGTATACCCTATAATATTATAAGGCCTTTCTATGTCTATCACTCTATTGTATACCCTATAATATCATAAGGTCTTTCTACTTCTACCACTCTGTTGTATACCCTATAATATTATAAGGTCTTTCTACATCTACCACTCTATTGTATACCCTATAATATCATAAGGTCTTTCTACTTCTACCACTCTGTTGTATACCCTATAATATTATAAGGTCTTTCTACATCTAACACTGTATTGTATACCCTATAATATCATAAGGTCTTTCTACTTCTACCACTCTGTTGTATACCCTATAATATTATAAGGTCTTTCTACATCTACCACTCTATTGTATACCCTATAATATCATAAGGTCTTTCTACTTCTACCACTCTATTGTATACCCTATAATATTACAAGGTCTTTCTACTTCTACCACTCTATTGTATACCCTATAATATTATAAGGCCTTTCTATGTCTATCACTCTATTGTATACCCTATAATATCATAAGGTCTTTCTACTTCTACCACTCTGTTGTATACCCTATAATATTATAAGGACTTTCTACATCTACCACTCTATTGTATACCCTATAATATCATAAGGTCTTTCTACTTCTACCACTCTGTTGTATACCCTATAATATTATAAGGTCTTTCTACATCTACCACTCTATTGTATACCCTATAATATTATAAGGTCTTTCTACATCTACCACTCTATTGTATACCCTATAATATCATAAGGTCTTTCTACTTCTACCACTCTGTTGTATACCCTATAATATTATAAGGTCTTTCTACATCTACCACTCTATTGTATACCCTATAATATTATAAGGTCTTTCTATTTCTACCACTCTGTTGTATACCCTATAATATTATAAGGTCTTTCTACATCTACCACTCTATTGTATACCCTATTATATTATAAGGTCTTTCTATTTCTACCACTCTATTGTATACCCTATAATATTACAAGGTCTTTCTACTTCTACCACTCTATTGTATACCCTATAATATTATAAGGCCTTTCTATGTCTATCACTCTATTGTATACCCTATTATTATAAGGTCTTTCTACTTCTACCACTCTATTGTATACCCTATAATATTATAAGGTCTTTCTACATCTACCACTCTATTGTATACCCTATAATATCATAAGGTCTTTCTACTTCTACCACTCTGTTGTATACCCTATAATATTATAAGGTCTTTCTACATCTACCACTCTATTGTATACCCTATAATATTATAAGGTCTTTCTATTTCTACCACTCTATTGTATACCCTATAATATTACAAGGTCTTTCTACTTCTACCACTCTATTGTATACCCTATAATATTATAAGGTCTTTCTACTTCTACCACTCTGTTGTATACCCTATAATATTATAAGGTCTTTCTACATCTACCACTCTATTGTATACCCTATAATATTATAAGGTCTTTCTACATCTACCACTCTATTGTATACCCTATAATATCATAAGGTCTTTCTACTTCTACCACTCTGTTGTATACCCTATAATATTATAAGGTCTTTCTACATCTACCACTCTATTGTATACCCTATAATATTATAAGGTCTTCCTATTTCTACCACTCTGTTGTATACCCTATAATATTATAAGGTCTTTCTACATCTACCACTCTATTGTATACCCTATAATATTATAAGGTCTTTCTACATCTACCACTCTATTGTATACCCTATAATATTATAAGGTCTTTCTATTTCTACCACTCTATTGTATACCCTATAATATTACAAGGTCTTTCTACTTACTCTAATATTATAAGGTCTTTCTACATCTACCACTCTATTGTATACCCTATAATATTATAAGGTCTTTCTATTTCTACCACTCTATTGTATACCCTATAATATTACAAGGTCTTTCTACTTACTCTAATATTATAAGGTCTTTCTACATCTACCACTCTATTGTATACCCTATAATATTATAAGGTCTTTCTATTTCTACCACTCTATTGTATACCCTATAATATTACAAGGTCTTTCTACTTCTACCACTCTATTGTATACCCTATAATATTATAAGGCCTTTCTATGTCTATCACTCTATTGTATACCCTATTATTATAAGGTATTTCTACATCTACCACTGTATTGTATACCCTATAATATTATAAGGCCTCTCTACGTCTATCACTCTATTGTATACCCTATAACATTATAAGGTCTTTTTACATCTAGTACTCTATTGTATACCCTATAATATTATAAGGTCTTTCTACGTCTATCAATCTATTGTATACCCTATAATATTATAAGGTCTCTCTACTTCTACCATTTGGCTTAATAGATTGCAGGCTTCTGTGCCCATTTGTATACTCTATAAATTATAAGAACCATATCCTTTGTATTCCTGCTTATACCCTATTAGAATGTGCTTACGTTGCTCTTCTACCCCAGTGGATGCAGGTTGCTAAGGTTTTGTATCTTCGATATCGTCACTTACATACTTATTGATCGTAAGCGCGTCCAACTTTTTTCATTCTGCCTTAAACCCTGACTGACTATAAGCTCTTTTATCTTCTGTATCCTCCTTTATACCTTATTGGTTCCTGATCTTTATGTTTGCCTTATGTTTTTTTCTTTCTTTTCCACATTCTATCCATCTTTCTGCCATTTTCAAATAATGCAGAGGAACCTAGCCTAATGTCTAGCTAAACTTAGGCCCTTATTCATGAAGGGATAGCGTCAGGTAGTGCCTTGTAAATGACAGGTAGCGACAGGTAGCGTCAGGTTAACACCGGGCACGGCACGCAATTACACATTTATCAAGCAGAATCTGTTGAGCGACTGGGATAGCGGCATGTAGCGTCTGATTCATCATTATCCCAGCCTCAGCGAACAGCGCCGGCGTTCAGCCTTGCAGAGAGCCACGTATTACCTCTCACTACCTGTCGCTCTCCCATACATTTCAATGGACGATCAATTTATTCTCTTTAAACAAGGTTTTTGTTTTGTTTTTTTTTAATTCTCAAATAATGTTGTGACCTCTCCTGGCCAAGAAAGAGCCATTTTTTCAAAAATTTTTCATGTTTTATATATTTCTGCAGAAATGACATTACAGGTCTGGCATTAATGTGTTCATGTTACAATGTTGCTACAATGTAATTCCATATGTTTTCACTTTGTTACTGGTGGATAGATGCTGAAAAACAGACTTTAAACACACAGCCTCCGGCGCTCTGGGCTTCAGAGAAGCATTTTTCAGCGCCGGAGTTTTGTGAGGATGTTTTTTTAATTAATATGTTGTGAGTCGGTCGCACTGACCAGTCGCTAACATGCGCTCCCATACAGCGCTGTACTGGTCAAATAGCGACTCCTCACAATGTATTCATCATTGCTGCACAGTGACTGAGTCGCTATAAACTAACGACTCACGGCCGAGCACAGTGACTACTAGCGGGCGCTCTGAAATGCCTGCTACACACGCTCATCTGTCGCTACCTTGTGTTAGTGATGAATCAGCCTGCCCGTCCATTTGATGCTACTATCTTAAATAATGATGTTATGATCGCACAGCACTCTATTGGACCATGGCATAATGATATGTTAAACAGCATCTATCTATCAAGTATCAATAAAGTTGTTATTGTATATAGGCTATAGAATGGCCGAATGTGGAGTTTGACACCCCTGAATTTTGGTCTAAACTGATTTTAAAACATGGTATGTTTAATAAATGTATTGTATTAACTGTATATGTTGACTCGAATGGGAAGGTTGTGGGAATGAGGGGGGTTAGCATTCAGTGGTTGTAAGGTGTTTTCATTTTCACATTTACCCATTTTTTCTTTCCCACATTCCAGTCTTCTCTTTCTCGTTTTCACTTTTCACATCCCCTTCTCCCTCTCACATTCTCCCCCTTTCTTTATCACATGCCCTTTTTCTTTTCTACATTCCCTTCTTCCTTTTTTTTTAATTTCCACTTTCCATTATTCTATTATTCTCCTTCCCACAGTCTTGTCTTCTTATTTCCTCACTTCCACCCTCTTCTATTTTTCACATCAAATGTTTTATTTTTCCCTTATTGCCTACTTCTTTTTTCATACATTCCAGCCTTTCCTTTCCACTTTCATATATTCAAATCCCCTCCTAATTCTCTCCCTTATACACAAATTCTCCACATTTCCACTTTCTTTTCTCTTGTCCACATTACCTGCTTCTTATCCCCTCATTTCCTCCCTCTCCTCTCTTCCACTCCATCATTCTTTTTCCTTGTTTTCCTTCCCCCATTCCTTCTATATATACCCCCATTCACAACTCCTATTTTTTCATATCCCCATTTATTCTCTTTCCTTTATTCCCTAATTCTACACTATGTTTTTTCCACTATCGTACTTCTTCCTATTCACTGACTTCCTCCTTTTATATTCCACATTCCCACTTTTCCTATCTTTCCTGTATGCCTTCATTTCCACATTTCCACCTTATTTCTTTTTTCAATATTCCCACCTTCCTATTTTCCCCTCATTCTATACTTCTTCTCTGTCCTCAATAGATAATAGTAAGTTTTCCTGTTTTATCTCTTAAAATGATTTAGATTGAAAGCTCTTTTACTTAACATACTCCTCACTTTGGAGTAAGGGGTAACTTAGGTGTCTCCTAAAAGGATCCTATACCTATCCTCATTCATGTGTGGCTGGCAATCACGTGACCTGGATTCCCCAGGGGGCTTATACATCAAACTGAATGGTTTCCAATGGTCATCTGGCTGCCATTTGGTGCCATACACCATGAATGAGGAAGTGGTGACCTAATTCTAGTGGTGCTTTAAAAAGCAACATTGGATCTAAGATAACAAGGGGACCCCCATCGATCTCTACTTACCTTTTGGATGTCACCGTTGCCTGCTGCGGAAACATCTGGCCGCTTCATGGCCCGA